>VXBL01005371.1:139664-217617 GCA_013400195.1 Aramus guarauna | reverse complement strand
TTTTCCCCTCCTTTTCCCCTTCTAATCCCTCCCTGTGTAAAAGAATGTGAAGTATTTATCTTGCTGTAAGCCTTAAGATGGGTAGAGAGCCACTTCACAAAGGATCGAGAAGCCTGTCCCTGCCAGGGTGGTGATCTGCACCCCTGGGGCACTGCGGAGGGGGTTCTCCCTGTTTTACAGAGAGGGGTTTGCTCGCAAAGGGAACACAAGACGAGGCAGGGATTTCAAACCAGATCGCTGAGTTTCTATATTTGACAGCCAGCCAGGGCCCCTTCCTCCTCCTCCTCCTCCTCCTCCTCTCCCTGTGTGCCTTGGTAACAGGCTCTGCGCAGTCACACACTTTTTTGGGTAGTTGCTATATGCTTTATTGGAAACTCAAATGCTTCTGCCTTTGGGGGTGGGGGGTAGGCGCCTCCTGATTACAGGATCATGCCTTATTCTGTGTTTTGCATGCCCAGAAAAGCAATTTGCAAACACTGCCACAAAACTTCTAAATGGTACAGTTGTCTTTTGGGATTTCTTTTTGGTTTTGTTTTTGTTTTTTTTAATGCCAATGAATTATTTCAACATTGGGAAGAAAAATAGGGAGCAGTAATTAAAAAAATTACACTGAATATAAGTCACTAGGTTTTGCTGCATTTTCAAAAGTCAGATTCTTACCTTTTATTGAAAGATAGTAACTCTGCAGCCAAGGAGCTAACAAACATCACACCTCCCAGTTTATTTATTTTTTTCCTCCTTCAGTAACTGATGATGTTGAGCAGCACTTATCCTTGAAGTATTTCTTAGGCAAACAACTGCCTCCTGCTGAGGAAAGCAGCTTCACCGCATGGCATAATTAGTGAAAGGTGCCCAGTGAGGCGAGGATGCCTGTGCAGGATGAGACCCTCCTACCCCAGCTGGTGGGGCAGCATCAAGGACTTTGGGTGGGCAGCAAGTGGCATTTCGTGGTCACTTGGGATGGCACGTCCCAGTGGCCTGTCCCTTCTGTCAGCTCCCTGCCCCACCATATGCAGCGTGTATTTGTTTTTTTAAAAGAGATGTTTGATTTTTTATTTTTTTTCCCCCTACTCACCCCCTGCTCTGAGAGCCAATTATAACTCTTCGTTCTAATTTCCCATCTTTCTAATTAAATCCGTGGTGTATTAAATAAGAAACCTCAAATGGAGATGTTTAAATGCTGTTCCTGATTTTAAGCCAAGCAAGTACACACAAGAATTCACCTCAGAGCCATGATTTAAATGTCTAGCCTCAGAAAGGTGAACTAGTAACTTAATCTACCTTGGCCTTATTTAATAGAGTTAAGAGATCAGTCTTTGCAAGCTTAATTCTCAGCTTGCTTTCATACGAAAAATCAATGTAGAGCAAAATGCACCTGTAGGTAAAATTAATCCTGTGAAACAGGCCCGGAGCAAGACCCAGCAGAAGAGGATGCGATGAGGCTGTCTGAGGAACGGGACGCAGGTCAGAATTAATTTCTCCCACTGTATTTTGCCACATGCAGCTATCCTTTCCGTGACTGCTCCGTGCATAACTGCATGCAGCGCAACCTGTGGGTATTTCTCTGACAGGCAGGGACCCAGAGAGATGCAGAGGCTAATTTGGTCACTGGTCATTGAACTTAAGGAGCAGCAGCCAGTGCCCTGCAAGGAGTGCGGGGGAGTCCCGCAGTAGCCAGGGCTGTCCCTGGGTGCCACATCCTGCACCTTGTTTTACAGCATTGGCTCAGGACGAACAGGGAACGTTTCTTTGTTGAATTGCCTCTTCCTTCCACATTTGTCTACCCGATCGAATGACCTAGATTCACTCTGCTGAGCTGCGAACACCAGATAGGGTTGCACAGCTTGTTGGTAGATATATAGTCATTTGTAAAAATAATGAGATGCAGGGGCACAGCTACTTGAGGGTATGGGGAATGCAAATGCTCAGGCAGAGTTGAAGACACTTTTAAGCTATGCTGGAATTGGACTGGTGAGTGAAAGCAATGCTCCAGATATTATCCCTTGCTGCAGGTGTTAACAGTGAATAAAATCTAATTGGCTTAAATACTGTATGGGTACACCGGGTGCATATCAGAAAGGACAACAGCTGCTTTTGTAAAATGGGATCAAAGTTCTTTTACCTACATTAATATGAATCAGTCTTCTCCATACCCCCTCTCCTTATATTCTACATTTTCTTCCAGAATTAAGTTTGTTTGTAGTTTTGTTTGGTAAGTTTTGTTTGGCCAGAATTTTGCTCATGCCTAAAAAGCTAGGTAATACAGAAAATGTACTCATAACCTGTTGTGCTTGTGAAAAAGTAGCATTTTCTAGTGATACACTGCAACATGTGCATCTTGCTGGCGGGAAGGTGGATGCTGCTGTAACAGGGCAATGATGGGAATGGTGTTGCAAGAGCCCTTTACGCTGAGGAGCCTGGCAGGGGTGACATGCCAAAGAGCCCAATGTGGAGCAGTGCTTGGCAATGTGCATTGTGATTACAGCCTTGGTTGCCAAATTCTCTGTCAACTCTTGCATTGTGTTAATGGTAGTTCTCAGGAGCAAGGCATCAGAGCAAACACCACATGCAATGAACATGAGCTTTAGAAACATGTTCTATATGCAAAGCCAAGAATTTATTGTTAGTCTGAATTCCTAGCAGTCTAAGCACAGTAGTATTATTGGTCCCAATGATGCTAACACTGATAAGAAAGTTATCCAACTCCAGAAAGCTCGTTCTTGGCAGTGATATGGTTCAAATTGTCATACACACACATCCTGTATCTTTTCTCTCAGGTGTTGGGCTCACCCTTCCATGCACCTCTGGGTCCCAAGGTCAGTGTCACAAATCTTCTTTAGGGAGACAGATCAAGTGTGTGTGTGTTTTCAGGTGGTGGGGGTTGTTAGTGGCAAGTTGTCTGTGTCCCAAGATCTTTAAAGGGCAGAATATTATGTTGATTGCAGGAGTTTCTTCCTCCTCTGGGTTTACTTGTGGTCCCTTTTTATGGGTTTGCTAACGCTGCCTGCATGTCTGCTGTATTTGCTTGCCCATTCCTCATTCGTCTGCAGTTCCACCTTAGATCCACATTGGCGGTTTCTGGTACATATTACATATTGGATACTTGTTCTTTGTTCTCCCTAAACCAAGTTTTACTCAGCTCCCAAGGTGGCAATCTCCTAGTGACCAGTAGCTGACCACTGGTGAGTTGTGACCTCTGGTGCCATCCTGTGCTTGCAGTATTAAGGCTTCTGCTGTCACCTTGTGATAGCACTTTCTGGGGATCCTTGATACAATCCCATTTGGTTTTTTTTCAGCAGCCTTTGAACTATGATTTCTTGATAATCCAAGTAACATTTTATTACTGCAGCCTGATCGTACCTATATCCTTAATCTAGGGTCGTTAGTAATCACTTTAAAAATCTAGTAAGAATTCTTCCATTTGCAGACACACAAACAGAGTGCTCTGGTAGCTACTTAAATAATACTCTTCAAGTTAAAACAATGCCACTGGTGTGTTACCAGAATTTCTTTTCAACAGGGTCTTCCAGCATCACACCTCAGATGTTAGGAGGGTGAGGGCCAAGGAGACAGGTCTCAGCCAGCCCCAGAGTTCATGCACTGTCTGCTCCCAGGTGCTGCCACAGTTTTGGCTCTGTGAATCAAAAGGTGAATTGCTGCCTGCCCTAATGAACCAAAAACTGAGGGGAAAAGAACCCTTCCCCTGTGCACTGCCTGAATAACATGCCTGGGAAAACTCACACTGCCTGTTTTGGAGTCACTTTAAAACAGAGCCCTTCTGACTGATGGCCAGGGTGTGAAAAGCACCAATGTTTGTGAGGTGCTTCTCTACAGAAAAGCACACAACAGTCTGCTGAAGAGCTTTGAGTTAACTGAATGCCACATCTCCTTAAGGGAAGAATTAAATTCTGGTAAATGCTATTTTCCAGTCATTCAAGCTTACAGTGCCATTCAGAAGAACCCCGAAAAGTTGTACTTCTGTGGAACAGCCATTGTCTTTTGCTTCCTTTACAAGTGTGGGACAACCTGTAATGGGGTAGCTACAGCATGAATGCCAAATGAGAAATCCCGCTGACGAACATGACAGTCTGGATGAGGCCAGCTGTAAGGAAATGTGTTACTGGGAAATGGCACTAGAAAGAAAGCCTGGGGCAGAGCTAGCCAAAGTCCCCTTGCTCTATCTGGCAAGTGCTGACTTACTTCTGACAACCTGATTCCATAACAGTGTTGAGCTTCTAGAAAATAATACCATGCAATAACAATTTGTCCATTGTGGCTAATATTCACACTCTGTACCTCCTGCCATCTTTTATCCAAACATTTGCAAGGGTTTTGCAGATGTTGATTACAATACTGTAGCACTTGGGAGCAAGAGTCACAGACATGGGCCACCTCTTTCTTCCATTTGAAGTGTACCACGGAGCAGAGGTGGTTCTCTAGAGTTTTGCATTGCCATTTTAGTGATGGAGGAAAGCTTATCATCGAGAATTACTACAGGTCCCCCTGATCTATTTGTATTAGCAACCATCTGTCTTTTTTAAAGTATAATGACAAATTTTAGGGAAGGAAAAACTATTTTGGTTCTTGACATCTGTATGAAATATTCTTTATCAAACTTTAAATCATAGACTCATAGAATATCAGGTTGAGAGGGACCTCAAGGATCATCTGGTCCAACCTTTCTTGACAAAAACTCTGCTTAGACCAGATGGCCAGGCACCCCATCCAGGTGAATCTTAAAAGTGTCCAATGTTGGGGAATCCGCCACTTCCCTGGGGAAAACATTCCAATGGCTGATTGTTCTCATTGTGAAAAATTTTCCTCTAGAGTCCAGTCGGAATGTCCCCAGGAGTAACTTTCACCCATTACACCTAGTCTTTTCCAGGTGACTCCTTGTAAAAAGGGAGTCTTCATCTTCTTTGTATCCATCCTTTAAGTACTGGAACATGGTGATAAGGTCACCCCTAAGCCTTCTTTTCTCAAGGCTGAATGAACCCAATTCTCTCAGCCTTTCCTCACATGGCAGACTTCCCATCCTTTTATCATCTTTGTGGCCCTTCTGTGGACCCTCTCCAGCCTGTCCACATCTGTTTTGTATAGTGGGCACCAAAACTGAACACAGTATTCCGGATATGGCCTGACAGGCACCATGGATTTTCTTTTTCCTCCTGCAGCAATGAACACCCTGAAGTTTTTGAAGTAGTTTTACTTCATGTGAAGATAAATAATGGTTCTTACTTTCCAAGAACAGCTGAAAGTTCATATTTTATATTGCCTTTTGACCTTGTAGAGAGCTATACATATTCAGATCAGTATGGAGTATTTGTATGTAGGCATTAGAGATGCTAAGCAGCCTCATGTCATGACTGTCTGGTCTAATGAGAGAAATCATTTTCAGGACAAACTAAGTCAAGACTTAAATTAATCTAACTCTTGTGGTTTTGTGGTTTTTAAAATCAACAGTCAGTGCCTTGTTAGGATCTGCTTATAAGTGTGGTCTGGACAGATGCCAGGCTTCTTTTGCTGCAGGAATCAGGACAGCTCTGGTAGTCTAAGCTAGCTTTCTCTCTCAGAAGCTTTTAAACCGTCTGCAAAAAATAGCCACCAGTGTGGGGACCTACCCTGTTTCAAATTACAGTCCTGGTCAAACAGGTGTGTTTGTGGAGACAGGTTCGCAAAAAAGAGGAATTCATTAAGTCATCCTCCTCTTTTTGGGTCAAAGCAGGTCTGATATTTTCTTTCCCAAAGAACTAAAAGACAGGTTGGTTCTCCTGTCTAAGTAGCAGCAGAAACGTATGACTGGTATTTTAATCATACTGATGATGCTGCTTAAACAGGTGCTTAATTGTTTTGCTGGATGAAGGTCTAGAAGCCGAATCTAATGCTTGCTGACGTCCATGACAAGGTGTTGGGGATTTAGCTGGGACCAGGAGAGAGCCCAGGAGCGGCACAACACCTGGGCCCAGCTCCCTGTGTTCTTCACGGGGGAACAGAGGGATGCGTGCCTGCTCTGTGCACTGCTTGTATCTCTGCGTGAGCTGCAGAATGAATTTTTGAGAAGAAAACCTGGATGCTTCACCCTCTGCTGTGGGAACCCGCAGGAGCATGGCCTCTTGGCCACGGTCTCCCCCGTGGACAGAGCGGGTTTCTCACTGCAGCCTGGAGGTGGACATGCTGGAGCACACCTTCTCTCCCTTTGGCTGCTGGACGGACCATGCAGCAACTGGGATGCAGGATGATGGACAGCTCAGCGGCTGGAGGGGCAGGGTGGCAGGACCTCTCCATCCAAGGTCATTCCCCCACTCTGTCAGCTGACAACACAACATCCTCCTTGAAGCATTGCAGTTTCAGCAGCAAGGCAGATATTAAAAAAAAAAAAACATTTCATTGCATCTTTTTTCATGGCATAAAAGGAAGAAGCAATAGATGTGCCTGTAGCCTTTAGGGAACTGGGTTTTAAGCATAAATTTTTTAATTTCAACCATGGAAGAAAGAGCTTCCCAGTTTTTGAAGCTACAGCATCAGCTTGCTGACAGCTGCCATTTAGCTCTGTTTGTAAAGCTGTGAGTACCCACAGTTGCACTGTAAGCCAGAAGGCTTTTTTTTTTTCCTTCAGTGGAGCTTTCTCTGATGTAATTCTATAGCCTGTTTTCTCTTTTGTGTTTCTTATTGTAAATACATATTTGAGCACTGCCTTTGTTCCCGAGAGGCAGAGGGGAATAATACTTTCTGTGTATTATTTACTTTTACACAGTTAGCAAAAGAATATTCACATACATGCTTTTAACTCTGCTAATGAAGCTATCATAATGTCAAATAAAATGTCACTGTGACCATGCCTAATTAGCATTACAAATTTGGTTGAAGAGATAAATGGCCAGATCCTTCGGGCTGAAAGCCAGTCCAGCTCCAGGCATTCGGGCTCACAAGATTTTACAATGGGTCTACAGACTACTGAAATGGAGGCTTAAAAAATACTGCATTAATGAAATGCAAATCATGTTTCAGTTGTTAAATGAACCTGCTATCTCAGGTGTCTCAGGCAATGAAACCGTACAACTGGTCTGGTTGGGATGCGACAAGGAAATAACTAGTTACAGTCCGTGCTGATGGACATGAGCGAAACACATCGGGCCATGTAAAGTTTAATATTCCATGAATGGCTTGGTCCAAAGCCCACTGAAAGTCAGTGGAAAGACTGTTGGTATCTGATCTGAAGGCGATTAGTCAGAAATTAAGGATCCTAGGATTGTTCTTTACCCAGTAGAAACTGAAGTCAGTTGATTATGGCTGGTTTATAAAACAGAAGCTAATGATGTGCAATAAAAAATTACGCTTTCCCAGACATAGAAAATGTTTTTGCTAGTCACACTATGTAAATGCAAACACATTATTAAAAACAGATCACAATTAACATTATTCAAATGAGTTTTAATTCTCTGTGTAATTTGAAGAAAAAGTCATATGCAAGTCATATCATCTTTAATGACAGCTTAAAATTTAAACAAAGTAATTGAATATCCATATGTGCTTTAATTGACAGTTTAACTGAAATGGTCAAACTTTACTAATTTCTCAAGTGAGGTAATGAAGGAGTTTGCTTAAGATCTTTAATAAGGATGGATGGGCACAGTTCAATACACTGATACTATCTCATAAATATTCTGTTCCATGATAAGTACAAAGTTACACACATCTAAACTGTCATTGAAGTTGTCAAAAGCCTTTGCTATGAAATTATGCAGTCTCAGTGATTGCTACTGAAAGACTGAATAAACAATTTTTGGAAGTTCCTCATTAAAAAGCAGTAATTATTTTAAAGAACAACAAATCAATAAAAATATCTCAAAGTATTAAGAGCAAAGGCTGTATACTGATTCAGGACCTATATATTTACCTGCATCCTACCAATGACAAATAAACCTTTCAAAGTGAAATTAAGGTATTAAGTCCAAACAGCACGAAATATCTCTGCATCCTTTCCTAAAAGAACAGATCAGAACAGAATAGAACAGAATAAGGTGGAATGGAATGGAACAGAACAGGATAGAATGGAATGGAACAGAATGGAACAAGAATAGAATAGAATGGAACAGAACGGAACAAGAATAGAATAGAATGGAACAGAACGGAACAAGAATAGAATAGAATAGAATAGAATAGAATAGAATAGAATAGAATAGAATAGAATAGAATAGAATAGAATAGAATAGAATAGAATAGAATAGAATAGAATAGAATATTTTCAAGTGGAAGGACCTACAATGATCATCTAGTCCAACTGCCTGACTCCTTCAGGGCTGTCCAAAAGTTAAAGCGTGTGGTTAAGGCCATTGTCCAAATGCTTCTTGAACACTGACAGGTATGTAAACCCAGTAAAGTCAACCAACCACTCACTAGATGAGGCCGGAGGGAGTTCTTAGTTGAGCATTGAAGCACCGTGGGCCATCAAGGATCCCCTTCCATGAGTCCTAGTACAAAACAAGCATTAACTGCTGTTCCTCCCAAACATCTACAGAGGTGTTTGCATGGTGGGCTGATAATTAACTGAAAGTTAAGCAGAAGACAAAAGCCTGGAGACTGAATTTTATGTATATTATTGTATCGGAAAATTTCTGAACACACATTTGCGGTCCCAATACACTTAATAAAGAAAAGAGACTGCGTTTGCTACTTTTTCAGGGCTGAATGTTTATGTTTCAAGCACATTAACAGGGAATTTAGCAACTAATAAATCACAGTGGTGTTAAGTGCTCCCGTAGATGCACCTGTGGGCTTTTAAAAGTGACAGCTGAAGCACAGATGGTTTCACACCATCACACAAGAAGTACTTTTAAATGCAGGCTTGGTCTATGCCAGGTTATCCCAAATCCTTCTCCATTCCATGAAGAAGCAGTGTCTCGAGACAAGAACAGTCTGTTGGACCACATTGACACATCCAAGTGTGTTGCTCAAAAGACAATGACCAGTGCTAGAGCTCCTGAGGACTAAGCCTGTAGCTGCAGTGCTATAGAAGAGTCCAGCCCTGCACCTGAGAATGCCAAGACAGATGGAAACTGCCTTCACCTGCACTGCTAAGTAAAATTATGTCTAGTTTTCTGGCCCTGAGGCAGAGTTTCACTTTCTCTGGACTATGTGTGCTTGGTGCTGTGTTTACTCTGGGCCCACTGTAATGCCCAGTGACCCCAAGGTATAACTTTTACCTTTTCTGTATCTTTATCAGTTCAAAGTGTTTTAATACTGGAAGAATTGTGCTGTAGATAAGCAGAAGCAGTCTTCCATATGTGAAACTGTGTTTATCATGAGGACACAGAGGTCTTCAAAGATCTAAACCTGATGGGTAAGACCGAGAGCCAGTCTTATCCATACTGTTTACTGGGAGTGATCCCCAAAATGTGGTAGGACCCAAACTGCCAGTGCATGGTATGCGAAAGCTAATTGACTTGTGCCAAAACCAGACCAGACTGAGCAGTACAAATGTTCAAGTTTGTATCCTGGGGCTGTTTTATTCAACAGTATGGACACAGCTGTTATTGCCAACTTCTGTCACTCATCAGCACATGGTGGTTTTTCTGTGTCCAGTAGATTTTCTTTTTTTTTTTTTTTTTTTTTTTTTTTTTNTTTTTTCTTTTTTTTTTTTTTTTTTTTTTTTTTTTTTTTTTTTTTTTTTTTTTTTTTTTTTTATACCTGGGCCTATACCATAATAGCTATAGTACTATGCTTGGGATGTTGTGCCTCTGAATGTACTGAAGACATTTCCTCTTCTTCGTACGGGTATGGTCAGGTTGTGTGATATCATTTATATATGCAAAATGGTCTATGTATACTGAGTAACTCATTTCTTCTCTAATACTCAAAGTAATAAAGCCAATACGCTTGCAAAGTTTTGCTAATTGGAGGCAGATCATTGTGTAAAAAGTGTTCATACTTGATCTTGAAAAGAGAGGACACAAGAAACATTCTTTTAACTCCCTTCTGTTTGCAGTGAAAGACAAACTAGAGTTAATTTACCTGATCGTCTCATGACCTCAGAAAAAATGGACGCCTAGCTTCTTCTGTGTTCAGTAACTTCTCCTTTATCAAAGAGTCAATCCTCTTGTGTCTTATTGGCAGTACATGATGTGCATTGATTGTGGACAGTGATCTATTTAATTAGCTTATTCATGTGTCTGTGTAAAAAAAGCTACAGGTACCAAAACACAGAGATAACAAAAAAATCTGAGAGCATCTTCAATTACAGTATTCTCTTTATCAAGCTCTGAATTTAAATGGTCTGCTCTAGAAAACAGATGATGAGTTCATATAGCTGGAAATTAACACAATGAAAGCTTGCTGGTTATAAATGGTGTTAGCTCTTCAGGTTTCTTTCCTCATTCCAGACCTTAAATCTGTATCAGAGAACCCAGGGTTTTATTTTAGTAAAACTAGTGCAAATTGAGTGATTATCATATTATTCAAAATTCAGAATGACATTTCTAAGATCCATACAAACTGGAGCCTATAATGAATAGTAAAATACTATTGAAATCAAAATGACAGCATTTTATGCCAGTTTTAAACATGGTAAAGGTTTGATCCCTCTTATATATAATACATGTTAACTACTGAAAATATTAGAGAATGAAAAACAGACTTTAAGAGTTTAGTAACTTAATGGATACAAAGATAAAATTTTGGTAGAGCAGAGAATTATTTCATAGCAAAATCCCAGAAGTTGCTTGGATTCTTTTTTTTTTTTCTTCCTTATTAAATCTGGAGATTAAATTTAACTTTATTCTTGGGACCAGGGAAGGAATAAAAGGAAGGGAAAAATACTTATGGATCACATCCTTCTTCCTTTTCTGGAAAAGATAAAGCTAAGGGCAACAGTGTCAGGAAATGTAACAGGTTAAGTTCTCTTATATCATCAATGACGTGGTAAAAACAAATATGGAATGCTTATTTATCAAATATTTTCCAGCTCAGAAATCACAGTCTGCATATCTTAGCTTCTTGTGTGTTCAGGAACTTGTTCTTTACCAAAGAATCAATCTTCTCATGTTTTATTGGCAGTGCATGATATGCATTGATTGTAAACTGTGATCTGTTTAATTAGGTTACTGATGGGTCTGTGTAAAAAAAGTACAAATACAATTACATAAATACAAATTATTGGAAACAGACTCATTAATGACTACTGAAGTTGACTCAAAGTCTAGCTGAGGAAGCCCATGAATCACAGTCTATCTAAGCTGGGTGGATATAAGTTTCCCTGTTTCTCACACAGTTCTCTTGCTTGACAGGTGATTACTTGGAACTAAGTGAGTGAATAAAAATTAAGCAAACTCATTAACTCTGGGTCCAGCATATTAATGATCAGTGTCCTTCATGTTTTTAACTACAGAATCCCCTTCACCTGCAGATGAGTTTAGAAAACTCACTGAGTTCTGATGCTGACGTCACTTTCTCCATCCTTGCGATGAACAACTGGTATAATTTCAGCCTGATGCTATGCCAGGAGGAGTGGAACATCACAGATTTTCTCTTCCTCACGCAACAGAGCTCCAAATTCCACCTGGGATCCATTATAAACATCACAGCAAACCTCACTTCAACCAGTGACCTTCTGAACTACTTACAATTTTACCTGGAGAGCATCAAAGACACAACATCTACCATGGTGATGTTTGGATGCGACATGGAAAAAACGCGGAGGATTTTTGAAATAACCACACAGTTTGGTGTGATGCCTCCAGAACTTCACTGGATTATTGGGGATTCACAGAACGTGGAAGAACTGAAGACAGAAGGCTTGCCACTCGGTCTCATCGCTCACGGCAAGACAACACAGTCAGTCTTTGAGCATTACGTACAGGATGCAATGGAGCTGGTAGCAAGAGCTGTAGCAGCTGCCACCATGATTCAACCTGAACTAGCTCTTATTCCAAGTACTATGAATTGCATGGACACAGATGAAAGGAATATCACTTCAGGGCAGTATTTGTCAAAGTAAGTTTTTCCTTTTTTTTTTTTCTTTATAGCTACTATTTGTGGTATACAAGAAAAAAATAGTTTTCCTGCCCCTCCTCACTGTTCTCAGTAGCTTAGCTATCACGCTGTTAACGTTCCCTTATACACACATTTGTTTCAGTATTTTCTCCTGCTTCATTGCTTTAGGGCAAATAACGAAACTTAAACTTAGCAACAGAGGGAGATTAAACCAGTTGCAGAAGACGACATTGTTCTACAGAAGCAGAGATCACATAGTAAACATAGGCTAGGTTAAACTATGCTCCAAAAGTATATTGTATTTATGTTTATGCCTGTAAGAGGGAAAAGTCAGGGCTCGGGTGAAATCCTGTGAGGTTTTGAGATACCTAAGAGAATACAAAACACAATGAGAATATTTGTGCTACCAAACCAACCAGAGAGTATAAAAGCAGATGTGTAGCCCTTCCTAGTATGCTTCCATGGAAAAGAAACAAAAAAGTGTCACCTTCACCACCTCAGAGGCCACTGCTGGTGGTGAGAGCACTCAAAACTACAAAGTTCTCTCTCTCTCTGTTGCTTGGTGCGGGATGCTCCTCTTCCAGCTTCTGTTAAAACTGTTCATGTAGACCACTACACATCACTATACTGAAGTTATTCCTGAAACGGCTTGGGAATTCATGTCTAGAAATATTCTAGTTTTTTAACATATGAGAGGAAAAATTGCATGGTTCCTTTTGAAAACAAACAAAAGGTCCATGCTAAGTATGTGAATTCATCAGCTGGGTTGCACCCAGTGACTGTTGCATGTTTTTCCCCCGTAACGTGGTTTTCAGCCTACAGATTTTGTTGGACGGATAAAAGTTCTTGAAGCATCTGAGGTATTTTCACAGTAATGTGGTAACAGCACTGCTCAAAACAACCATTTGAGATCCACAGAGTTCCTTAGTCAGCACTTGTCCATCTTAGGGGTCAAAATATCTTGTTTCCAAAGAGTGAAAAAAGGCTTTGGAATAAATTATTCACTGGCTTGCACTGTCCCCACTGACTTGTGATATTACTTTTGTCTCATTATTCTCGGTATTTTAACTAGATCATAGCTAAGTCCCTGAAAAGTAAAACTCAGCAAGAGGCTTCTTAAAGTAACAAATATTTGAGGACAGTAGTTTTATGAACAGACTTTTTGAGGGTTAAGGAAGGGACAAAGAAATATGAAAGCAAAATTAAACCTCTTAAATGTATTCCTGCAAAATATTTCTTCATCATTGCTTTCTACAGAAAGCTATTAGCTCTCATGAACAGTGACTGCTGTAGCTTTTGTTATATTTTGGGACACAATATGCAATTTCACATCTATGAGATTTCTTGTTCCTTCATCTCAGTAAAGATACTGTGGAAAAGAAAAAAGGATCATATGCTTATCCTGTATTTCCCTGGGCATCTATTTATGGATCCTATTACGACAAAATTACAGGTTAGATAAACCCTTGCCCTGAATCACTGCAGCTGTTTTTGTAGTGTATAAGTGAGACAGTTACCTGATGGCCAATACTGATGTATTTGAGTTAACAGCATAATTATTAACTCTGAATGGTACCAATAATATCTCAGGCATGGAGAACCAATGAGTGGCTTAACTGTGACCGACCTTGTCCATTGCACGAGGCAAGTGGTGTGCCTCCGAAGATTAAACTTTTGTCTGGTGCTTTATCGAGTGTTTACTAATACAGGCATTTTTCTGTCTGAATGAACCCATCTGTCTTGATAGGTAGCCTTGGAGCTGCCGTGGGCAGGAATGGAGAAGGCACCGTGGCACAGAACTTTGCCTCCCTTAACTGCAGCATGTAGTTCAACAGCAGTGCCCCAAGCCAGAACAGCTGAGCTTTCGTAACCAACACTGCTGTCATACATTGGCCATGCAGGCATTTAAATGCCACCCAGGAGCAGTATAATGATTGTGAACAAGACCAAGATCTGGTCCATGGCAAAGCATGTTTTTATCCATATGGATATAGATGTAGATGTACAAACCCCTGAAGATTATACTGTTTTAAGTCTCCATCCTTCATTCCTCGTACAATGAGATTGATTCCCTGATCTATTCCTTTCTGCTCATGGGAGCATCCTTGTTGATAGAACAAGGCATTAAAATTTCAAAGTCTCGTTTTTTCTTATAGCTTTAATTAGTCTTACAGTTTTAACTAGTCTTACAGCTTTAACTCTGCTTCTTGGGTAATTTCAGCAGCCTGCTATTTGCTTGCCCATTTTAGTTCTTGCCTCCAGTAAACTTTCCAAGAAAGATGTGGAATGACCAAGCCATCAAGCTTGAAAGAAAATGAAATCATTTAATTAGATCATTCTTAAAGGCACTACAAAGATATTGCTGATGGAGTATGGTAGTACTGCTAAAGCTGTAAAGAGCAATTCTTAAAACAAAGCACATGAAAAACAAATAAAGCTGAAATGAGCAAATGACACGCTTTGGACTCATTGGTCAAACTGAAGTGGTGCTAGTAAAGTTTTGATACAGCTATCACAGCCAATCAGTTTGATCATCAGCTGACACATATTGACGTAACATCAAGGAAATTCGTTCAGTTCTCAGACTTGAGGATCTGGCCCTTCATCTGAAATTTGTATACATCGTCTTTCCATACCAATCTGTCAGTAGCCCTGCTGAAAAGATATTGCTCGGATATTGCCAGTGTGTCTATGCAATACTCAGCACATGTAATTCCCAGAGATTCACACTAGAGATTACTGGCTTAAATAATGTAGTCAAATCCTCTTATGTACTTCCTAAAGTTATTGAGTAAGGGAGTTTTGCATGAAGTCCCCGGTATGAGTTTCACTAGTGCTGCGTACAGCGTATGCAAATGATTAGCAGCCATAGCCACTCGTGTATAAAACAAAGTGTTGTTAAAATGTATCTCCCACATGGTTCCCCTAATTTATTTTGATTAATGCCCTGTCACTACCAAAAATATAGAACATGCAAATCAGCTGCAAAAGTAAGCCACTAACTCCGTAAGGTAGCAAAGTCATACATTTAAATGCTACTAAATCTCTCAGGTAGCCACTTCTAACACAATTCAACCACAGGACAGGTACAGAGGGCTCGATTCACCCTCATGGGCACACTTATTTCTACAGTGAAAGTCAGAGAACATAGTGCATAAATTCCTCTGTTCTCATTCTACCTGCAGAAAATAAATCTAATGCATTATTCCATAGTTTCATCTACTCCCAAAGCACCTGGTCTGCGGCATTCTGATATCCAAGTTGTGCTGTAGTAGCATCGTGGGGCCAAATTCATCAGAACTTTGCTAGATTATTCCATCTGAGGACTTGTCTCCCTCAATTTTGGCATTTTGTGAACTGTTAATACTATTTTCCACACTTAAACCATTCTTTCAAAATTTTGAAAATACAGACCCATCTACACATGCCATGGTTTTACTGTTACCGCCATAGCGATGGCTTCAGCGTATAAGCCCAGCAAGACAGAGGAGAAGAGATAAAAAACAGATATGTTTATGGGCACATAAACCTTTCTTTAGGGCTTAAGATTGCCCTGCCCTATAAACTTAGTCTTGGTAGTGTTTACATACACAAACATGCAAGTACACCATCAAATATGAAACACGAGGTAGGAGGAAAGGACTAGTCAAACAGTGTCAGACACCACTGATTAATGAAGTTATGGTATCACTTAGCTAACACTAGACTAAGTGGTAAAGGATATTAAAAATGAGAACCACATTTATGCATCTGTTATATGCATTTATAAATACCTACGTGCATTTTTAGGTATAATTTTCAGGCCCAAGTTAACACATGTACAGATCAATTGCTTTTGACAGTATTGGCTGTGTCATCTTTCTCCAAACTCAACCTACTCAAAATAGACTGCATGAGAACAATTTTGAAGTTGTCTCAGAGAAGACTGTCACACACACAACCACGCTCAAACAGTATTATTTAGTTTTCTAAATTTACCCTTTGCTGAGGGCAAAAACTTACCTGATCTTGAGACATATACAGTCCAGCGTTTTAACTGCTGAAACTCCATCAAAAGTCATCAAAACAAAGGGTAGAGTCTGGGCAGAAGTATATATGCACACACGCTTGCTGTGGATTTATCTTTTTCAAATCAATTTAAGGTTATTTTTTATCCACTCTAACTATTGATAAACAATTAACACTACTTAAAGTTTATGTCTTGCTTATTGAGGTTGGAATGGCAGCTATAGCCTTTATACTTCTTTCGATACTTGCTTTCATCCAATTTTCAGAACTAATGTGAGGTGTTATATTCTCTGTCTTCTGAATACCTTTTACTGAAAAACATGTGCCTAACTTACTTTACACCATATTAGGAGCAATTTAACTGAGTTGTTTTCAATGTAATCACCATACTAAGACATACACAGTCTTAGTAGAGTCCCTCTAGAGCCTCCTCAAAATGTATAGCAGCTTTCCTGTTAACAGTGCGGTTCAGCTGGTCGTTGTGTTTGCATTAAATAGGATTTTCTCCTTACAACACTTATTTCTTGCTCAGTTCCCTGCTCCTTTATCCATGTCATTTTAGCCTCTTTGATAATGACATACCAGGAAGGACAACTACTAGTAAACATTGCCAGCCAATACAAAGGAAGTTCTTATCTTTATTGTGAACATATGGGATAGTAAAAGCCCAAAAATCTCAATGCAAAATATGCAGTGCAAAAGTGGCACACTTCATGAGATCCGCTGCAATGTCGAAATTTCACTTTTAAGAACATGACTTTTGCAGACATTTTAATAAACTTTTTTTTTGGAAGAATTAAAACTGACTCCTCTAGGGCAACTATCTTTCACTGAGTCCCTTTCTTCACTCTGAAGTGGCTAACAGTGATTTACCAATGCCAAATTTGCATTTTTGAATCTGGATTGGTTCACTTCAGAGTGCTTGAAAGCTGTTGACAGCACTTCAGTAGCCTCTCTTATGTAAGCTAGATCTTACTGAGATTATAGGATTTTTCTTGGAAGGACATTTAATACATAATTTCTACTCTTCCATTTTCATACATATTTTTATCTAGGAAACTGACTACAGATCTGGTAAGTTCAGCTTAGAAATAATCTATGTTTCGTTAATTTATGAGGCAAAGGTGACTGAAAAAATGGGTGTTCTCTCACTCACTTTTTCTAATAAGTAAAAAAGAGTATCTTTCCTGAAGAGTTTTCATTTACGTTAGGTAAGATATATAGGAGAGCATTCCCAAGTACTTTAATCATAAATTAAGTGGCTTGTTTGTTGTGCCATAGGAAAGATATTAATGATCCAGGTGTTCAACAACATCCCCCGTCTAGTCTCTTAAATGTAAATTCATGGTGCCTGCATATGCTTTAGCATGATGACTTCACTTGTCTGCTTATGATTACTCTGCTTTCTCCCTCCAACAGGTTTTTAGCCAACACAACTTTTGATGGTCTCAGTGGTCACATTAAGGTGAAAGGCTCCTCCATTGTCAGCTCAGAAAACAACTTCTTCATCTGGAATCTGCAGCATGACCCTGTTGGGAACCCAATGTGGACTCGTCTGGGGAGCTGGCAAGAAGGAAAGATAATCATGGACTATGGGATATGGCCAGAACAAGCCCAGAGACATAAAAATCACATGCAACATCCCACCCGGCTGCACCTCAGAGTGGTAACTCTCATTGAGCATCCATTTGTCTTTACAAGAGATGTAGATGATGAAGGTCTTTGCCCAGCAGGGCAGCTGTGCCTGGATCCTTTGACCAATGATTCAGCAGTGCTGGATAACCTGTTTGAAACCCTTCAAGGAGGGAATGACACTGTTCCCATTGAGCTGAAGAAGTGCTGCTATGGCTACTGCATTGACCTGCTGGAGAAGCTAGCTGAGGATATGAATTTTGATTTTGACTTGTACATTGTTGGTGATGGAAAATACGGAGCCTGGAAGAACGGCCACTGGACAGGGCTGGTGGGAGACCTTCTTTCTGGCACAGCTCACATGGCCGTGACGTCATTTAGCATTAACACTGCCCGCAGCCAAGTGATTGATTTCACCAGCCCTTTCTTCTCAACCAGCTTGGGGATCTTGGTAAGAACCAAAGACACAGCAGCTCCTATTGGAGCCTTTATGTGGCCACTTCACTGGACAATGTGGCTGGGGATATTTGTTGCTCTCCACATCACAGCTATATTCCTCACCTTATATGAGTGGAAAAGTCCTTTTGGGATGACCCCCAAAGGAAGGAATAGGAACAAAGTCTTCTCTTTCTCCTCTGCCCTGAATGTCTGCTATGCGATCTTGTTTGGAAGAACAGCTGCCATCAAACCCCCCAAGTGCTGGACTGGAAGGTTTTTAATGAATCTCTGGGCTATTTTCTGTCTGTTTTGTTTGTCCACGTATACAGCCAACCTAGCTGCTGTCATGGTGGGAGAGAAGATCTATGAAGAGCTTTCTGGAATACATGACCCAAAGGTAAAGTTTGTCTATTGCTATTAACCCTGTCTTTTCTTCCTCCCATAATTTGCTGCATAATTTGTGGTTTCTAATAAAATCAGAAAGCAATTTGTGTGCAAAACAGCAGTTGCCCTACAATTAGTTACCACCTGATGGCACTTCAGTAGGAAAGTTCAGTGAGAGAGGATCTTAAAACATCCATAGAAGTGTTGAGGTGGGATTTCAAAGATTGAGGGTGAGGAGGAAGGTGAAATATTTTGGTGTTGCCCACCGCAGAGAAGAAAAGTAGCTTCTACATACAGATTAAGGGTTTGATTTCAATTCTGAAATCCTTTTGGCTGTAAGTGTTTTGGTCAAGTAGATGATTTGAGTAATCCTAAAATCTACTTGAAAAAAACAACCACAAAGCACGAAGACAAAACCACTGATGTTCTAGGTAGGATTTTGCAAGTATTTCATAGGCCATAATGGTACTTACAAAGGCGTTACTGGCCAATTTCCCCACAAATGCTAAATCAAATGGAGTAGAACTGAAATATTTTGAAAAATCTTACCTTCTGCATCAAAACAGTGGGATTTACTTTGCAAGTAGTCAGACACTTGATTTGCAGTGCAGTTTCTGCTGGGGAACTGTCATGGGAGCAGATGAATTATGTTGTAGACAATCCATCTGCAAATAGCTTGAACTTCCTAGTACTTTGTGGTAAGGCAAGGAAAAATGTAGAAGTGGGAGTGCCTCCACCCACTCTCTCCCCCACTCCCAAGCATGGATGAAGGGATCTTTAGTTGCCATTAGGTAATGATCATGAAAATATAGGTGCAGAATTGTTTGTAGAGAGAGTGCATGGCTGCCAGTGTCACAAGAGCAGGCATCCTTTTCACCTCACGGTCACTGCAGGAGACAGGGTGAAACCATCCACCAATATGTCTCAGGTGACTGAATTGATACAACATTGTGCCACAGGAAAAAGTCATTTTAAGAACTCAAGAACTGAACATTTATTTTGCTTTCATAACTTGTGTAAATAAAGGTTACTTACATCCCTCCAGACAGCAAAGGCCAAGCTTTGTTAGTAAAATCTTGCATTCAGGCTAATGACCATACAGTTTTGACTTTGTGAGTACAACTTCTGATTCACTTCTTCCAACCTTATCTAGACTGTTTCTACCAAAAAGATTTTAAACAAAGAAAAGTACTTTTTATGGTTGGCCCGAGGCATTCTAAAATTGATTTATGGCTTAAAGCAAATTGGTACTAATAATCTGCCCTTCCCCTTCCAGAAAAAAATTTCACAAATACTACGTAAATAACTTCATCAATTTAAGCTGCAAAAGTCCACTAGTCATGTATATGTTTTATTCAAATCATTCTAAATAAGTGAATGAGCGCTTTTGACTGAATTTCCTCAGCTCCAAGCATCTTTGTTACAGTCAGTGTGGTATGAGACATAATATTAGCTTGAAAATGAGGTTGGTCCTCTACTCTTTGCATGGACATCACCTAATCCGTCAAATCAGATTGCATCAGATTACATCCTATTTTTCTGCATCATTATTGTGACTGCATATGGAGTTCCTAAGACAGGTATGGGGAAATTTCTGCAGTTGCAAGAAAATGAGATTATTCTAAAGCTGTGCTGTAAAGCTCGGCTGTTGAGTTACAAATTGAGTGCAGAGTATTGAAGCCTATCAGGTGCTGCAAACACAGGTGTTAGTCCCGAACAGAAACACTGATGACTCATGGTTAATAACCTCAGTGATCCCATTAAATCACTGGCATTAATGGCCTTTCCTAGACAGGCACTTCCCTGCTTCATGGACTAGATCTAAGCTTCTGAGTAGTTACCAGTTCCCAGTGTGGGAATAAGACAAGGTGGATTTTATGGAAGAGGATTGCCTGCCATTACATGAACTACAAAATAGTTTCGTATATTTCATTCATGCATTTGCCTCCAAAGTCTTAGTCTGTAAAAGCAGTCATAATAGAAAATGTACTGGTTTAACCTTTTCTTACACAAAGCCTGAGCAGTGCCTATTCAAAGTTCTCTCTAAGACTTAAAGCTTAGGTTTAGGAAATGTTTGGGGCACAACAATTGCAGAGGTACATGCACCACTTTTTAGTTACTTACTTAAAACATTTTTTACATGATTTAAAGATTTTATGGGGTGTTTTTCCAGATCTGCTTACCTCTTTGCTCTCAGTGGTGGGGACTCATTTCAAAAAGAAGGCTGCAGGATGCAGAGTAATCTTATAATATTTTAATATACTTTTAAACATTCTCCTGCTGCTCTCAGGATACATATGCCCTTGTACTATGCTTTTTAACTGTATTTAAAAAAAAAAGCCCAAAATAGAGGAGCAACATCCTTGAGGTGATGTAAGATATCATTTCTTCAGGCTGTCAGCCACAAACAGCAAATCCCATCTGAGATTGCAAACAGCCAGAAGGACGGCAAGTTGGGAAGAATTAAAAGTTTTTTTTCAAGATTAGAAACCTGATGTCTGAAGTCAGTATTGCCAGGAATATCTGTTCTCTCTTCTGGTTAAAAAAAGAAAGGATTAGATATTGCGTCAATAAATAACATCTGCCTTTCCACAAAAATTCATGTTACAACTGTGATGTACAGTGTTTTAGCAGTTGCTCATTGCAGCTCAGCAAAGGAAACATGGTCCTCCCATGTTGCTGAAGTTTCAAAGGTGCAACATTTTCATCAGAAATCAAAAGAAAATGAGTTGTGGGACAACTGCTAATCACAAGGTAGAGTGGAATAGAGAATTAGAGATACCTCAGTTGGATCTTTACATGCACTAATGATGCAGCAGTAGAAGTAAGGGAATATAGAAATACCATCCTGCTGCTGAAAGTGAGGCGAGACAAACCAGAGCAGAAGGCAAGCAATGGGAGGCAGGCGAATTAAGTTCCTGGAATATTTCTTGAGTTTTGGAAACTTAGTATGTCTTTTCCATGTAAGAATCTTAAAAAGGGTGGGTAAACAACTAGAGTGTCCATTAAAGCTGGCTACTCCCTTTACTAGGTCACATTTCAGGTGACTTTTTATGGTAGGAGCTATAATGTAGCCAATAAGTTGCAGAAATATTATGGCAATGTCCTGCCACCCTAAAATCTCACTCTTCTAAGACAATGGGCAATTTTGGGCCACAGCTGCCCTGTCTCCCTCATTTTCTAATCTTAGACATTTTAGATCATCCTGTCCTGCCAGTGGAAACTGACAGACACAGCTTTTGGGGAAGAAACTCACTTGAACATGTTCAGTCTGCTCTTGAGCACAAGAGGATAGCTACAGGATGAATGTGCCATTTACCCAGATGAGAGATGCAGCAACGTCCTGATTCCTGCTTAGGAAGCGCTCTCAGTACATTGCAAAGAAGGTTAAAAGCTTGTTTGCAGACAGAGGAGTTAAAGACAGGAAAACCATTGTATTTGGATCATTTTATACTGCTTTTATCCCTTCTCTCATCTGAATCCCAGAGTCTTATTTCAGTTTTTCTCCTAGTGTCACATCTCTGGATGCACAAATAATTACAACATTCGTCTTTGTCAGAGTGCTTGGCAGACCAGGTATGCTGTTGTATGAGTTGACTACAAGGTCAGTTACTCAGCTTACAGGCGTGAAAACCAGCAGCCTGCCTTTGAGCTGCTCTGATCATTTGTCCTACCTACCTGTAATGGTCTGGAAACACATGGCTTGATTCCTGACATCTCCCAAACCTGCTTATCATCTTGTTTATTGTATAGCTCCTTAGTCCCTTGGTGATGACATTATACTCAGTTGGAAAAGACACCACCCAAAGTTTTTATCCTTTGCTGCAACCAATGCACGTTTTCACAGTAGCAAGACTAGGTTGTAATAGGTAACTCCTTAAAACAGAGCTGGTTCTAGACGAACACATATGTACGCAGGTGGGGACATTTAAGTCTGGGACAGCTGGCCACTGTCCTCTTTGTCCTGGTTGACAGGAGATGATTGCATAGCAGGTCTACAGCAGCAAGCTGAGTACGCAACCTCATGGGCACAGGCTGGGCAGAGAAGGGGCACATTGATAAGTAAGGGGCTCTGGGTACAAAAAAGAGAATTTGCTACCATGCTGCTTCTGAAGCATGCATCTTTATGGCTGTTGTCTCTTGTAGCCAGCCTTGTGACAAATCCACATATTCAGGGGTCAGTTTCCAGGATGGTTTCCATAAAGCGGTCCTAGCTGCATGTGGGTAAGCTACTATTCAGTCCTGACATGCAGGGAAAAGAAGAAATTATCTGTAAGTACATAGCAATATCAGTGCCTTCCTTTGCCCAGCAAGCCTGCAGCTAAGACCCAGACACAGTAAAACTCTTCATTATCAAATTCAAAAATAGGGTCTTTTATTACAGGATCTCCCCAGGGAGTGGGTGGCAAGGGGACTTGAAGCAGGGATGTTGCTTTCAGGCTTGTAATGCAAGACACATATTGGTGATGGACTATGAAGTCAGGAGCGTGTTGAGTATTTCACATTATCTGAGGCAAAAAAATTGTGGAAGCCCAGAGGACAGAAGAAACATTTCAAACATGCCAACAAGAAAGCATGCAACAGGAGAAGCTTGAGGAACTGGACAGATTTTCCATAAGGAGGTCCAGTGCCTTGCCTTTCTTTCTGCTAGAAGTGTCATTCTTTCAACAATATAATGAGCTTTTCAGATGCTATCCGACCATTGTCACTTCTGTGACAGCTGCCAGCTTTTATTTGCCATCTTTAGGATATACTTGAGTAGCTATGCCTGTTAATTTACTGTGGTTACATATTCACTTCTCTGGATCATTTTACCTTCAAAACACCCTTTGACAATGGCAAAGTTCCTTTCCACGTTGTATTTTGACAGACAATATCAAATCTATTGAGATTCATTTACAAAAAAGGGCTAGACTTGTGAATCCCACCATCAGCAATTTCATTGTGTTATCTCACCTAACTTTACATGTCTGCAGTGTAGACATTACGTATGATTTACTCAGTCTAATATGCTTTTACTGTTAGCTGGGAGAGGTAGGCACATTGGACTGCTGTTGAAGACACTTACATTGGAGTGAGATCACGCAAATCATACCCCGAAAGCACCTGCTTCTCTCCATCACGCATGATGATGTACTAGTATGGCCAGCACTGATGTTGCAAAACATTGTAGATGCCCCAAGAAATACACTGCGGGCACTACAATCACTCTGACAAGCCCCAGCCATGAAGTCCCTTCAACAGCCTTAGTGTACTTTGGGATAGTCCTCAGAAATCCCTGCTTCTCTTCCAATCCATTGTCTGAACACTTGCTGTTACGAGCTGTCCATCTTTCTATTACAAAACTAAGCACTTTGAGTAATCCAGACAAGGTATGTCTGAGATTGTGTTACTCGGGTATTCAATAGGTACAATCACCCAGATTTTTGTTTCTAGATTTAAATTATAAAATGTGAGGGCGCAAGCTCTCATTTCTGATTTATGAAAATCTTGGTTAATTTAGATGCCTCATGGCCATTATTGTATCAGTTAACACCTTCCATTACATGTATTAAAACAGTCTAGAAATACCAACTGGCAAATAACTAGAGATGAGCTTTAGCAATACCAAACCATAAAAAAGAAAAGCTCCAGCCACTTATAGGCCTTTTTCATAGTTAGAGGCATGAATCAAATACCCCTACATTCAATGATATTTTCCTTCAAGCTCAGCAAGCATTAGAATGAGGCCATAACTGTTATATGTTTATTGATAAATTCTCTTCCTGAAAAAAAGGAAGCCGTGTAGGAATTACACTGGAGAAAATGCTCTTAAAGACTGCCATGGTCTTTCACTGCAGCCGCCTAAGATGAATCACTATAAGGAGTGCCACTTGCGCTGCTATGTATTACATATATAATGAAATAGCATGTATTTAAATGTGCATTAAATGCATTACATTGTATAGCAAAAAAAAAAAAAGCAACCAACTAGTGGAGTTAACACAAATCTTATTGCTCCTGTGGGGTTTAGTATCTGTACAGGACTGCAGGATTCTTTTCCTTTTACAATTGAAAGAAGTTGGCTGCAAAATGTATAGAGCATACATTTCTGTCATTGGACACAGGAAGGTCATAACTCACAGCATCACAGCCTGTTAATTAATACATGGTGCTTTTCTGAGTATTAATGAGTCAGTGAAGGAGTTGAACTCAAGAGGACTTTAAGTGTCACGCAGACCAAAGGGAAAAAATCTCAGACAAAAGAGAAATTACCAAACTCCAGTCAGAATAAAGAACAGGCTTTGCAAAGCAATCTCATACAAGAGTGAAAGACACCTGCAATTTGTGAAGGTGAAATCTTGGCTTCTTTACCTTCCCCATGCAATTTATGGTAGTTGACACTTGACCTGTTTAGCTTCCCCATCACCTCATTAAAGCTTTCTTGTGAAGTTACAGCTTTGAAGGCTCAGATTATGTCTAGTTTGGATTTTTAACATTCTGATACCTAGTTTATCAGATAATGCACTGCACTATTCTCCAAATCAAGTTTCCTTTCCCACTGAGATCTGCTTTCTATGCCTTCTTGCCAACAATTATCCTTTCGGTATCTTTACATATTAACCCTACTGCCCCAGGTCTTCACCAATGTAGAATGCCTTGTAGTGTTACCTACTGTCTTGACCACTCTTTACCTCACCGTGCTAATTGTTTGCTCCAAGGAATGGGGTAGGGGTGGAAGAGAGGAAGTCCTGCCATCTTCATTCCATGTGGTGTAGGTCATGAAGGCTGTTCTTTCAGCAGCAGAAGGAATTAATATGTTTTAGCTGTCTTCATGTCAGTTTCTCACTCTCAAGCTGCGGTATACCTATATGTGATGCAATTTAAAAAAAAATGAAAGCCCACCACCAGAAACAGCAACTGTGTCATAGGTGGCACTCAGATCCTTACAAGAAATAATGCAAGCAGAGAAATATGAGGATAAGACTTTCCTGAAGTAACTGGCAAAGAGAAGCAGAGAACAGAGAAGATGCATAAGGTTGATCTTGTCGCCTGGCAGATAGAAGATCATCATACAGCTGACTTAGCAGCATTGAGGATATTTATGATTGTTCACAAAAGTCACAGCCATTGTGATCTATAAACAGAGACCTGGATACTAGCCTGGTGCACCTTGCCAGTGATAGAAGTCCTCAGTCAGCTCCCGCACTAATCCCCTGGAGTTCAGGGATTGCAAGGGGTCAAGCTCTCTAGAAAAAAAGTAGTTTTCACTGAGTACAATAAGATTTGACTGAACACCAGGTAAAGTCAAATGCTGTTGTCCATATTTCACTGTGCAAGAGGTCAAGGCATCCAAGTGAGCCCATCATTTTTCTGTTACACTTTGTGCTTCACACATGCCTTGCTGTTCCAAGATGAAAAAAAAATAACATTTAGTTCCAATGTTGGATCTGTCAGTAACAAAGGACTCCTTCTGATTTACCTTCATCTCATGCTTTTGAACCAAAAGCCAATAGCAGATAACATATTTAAGAAATTAGGGCTGCGCTGGTAGACAGTTCATGAACTGCCGTTGGAAACCTCTTTGTCCCAGTAACTGGTGAACCATTTGCCACATGAAACTGTTGTCTGTTCCTTTCCTGGAAACCACAGAGCACTAGCCTTGCCTGACAAGTTTAGACAGTGTCACCACAGGGTGTTGTGTGCAGCCCCGGTACCTGTGGGACAATTGCCATTTGGCTGGCGGCAGGAGGACTGACAGTGTTGCCCTAATCAACCAGCAACAGCTGGAGCAGGAGAAATTCGTAAGAAAATGGATTTGAAAGATGATCAATTTGAAGGTGAGAAAGCTACTTACACTTTAAGCTACTGTCACATTAGGTTTCCTCCTCCAGCCCTCAGCTGATTGTAGAGAAGTATGATAGCTTTTCAGCTTCAGACCTGGGACTTGGGACAGAAGAACAAGAGGGATTATTTAACCAGAAATCTTCCATGTCTCTGTGGTAGTTTGAGCATCTATTCAGCCAAACAGCTCTCCTTCCCTTGCTTTTAATTTGAAAAGGACTTCACCTGCCTTAGAGCGGCATTAGCCCTGTTTTACAGGTAGGAAGCAGAACATCGTCGATAAAGTGACTCAGTCTGGGCCATTTTTACAGCTGCTTTATGCTGCTGAAGTACAAATGGAAACAGTGCCTGTTGGGAATTACGTCCCTGTTTTGTCCTTCAGTCTATCCGTTTTTCCTACAATAATTTACACTTACTATCTTACACTTCTCAGCTCTCCTGCAGTAAATTCCAGCTCAAAGATTCCTCTGTCCAAAAAACTGTTTTGTGTGCTGTTAAGAAACAGGAATAAAATACCATTAAGTTCATATTCACCAGAGTTCTCACATGGGAACTGCCAGTACAGAGGCTTTATATGTGTAAAGTCACAGTTTCTTTTCATGTATGCTCTTGTTGTTATGCAAGAAAATAAACTGGCACTACTGGACTCTGCATTTGTTTCTAGATTAGAATTGCTTAATAACTTCAATGCAGCTGTAAAGATTTATGCCAACTACTGACCAAGATGAGTTGGATTCAAAGTGACAGAATTTAAAAAAAAATCTGACATTATCCTGGCAAACCAAGAATCAGCTCCACTGACACTTTTAGCAACAGAGAAGGGAGAGTGAGCTTTCAAATGTATTCTGCATACACCATCTCCTGGAGGTCCTGGGAACATCTCCACTTTCCAAGCCTGAACACATGGGACAGTTTCTGAACAAAGCCTCCACTTCCAGAAGTTCAGCTGTGAATTTTCATCTGCTAAAATTTGAAATTCATGTGCTTCACTGTGAATAATTTTATTTTCTTTCATCTCCCTCTGCACCCCATAAATATTCACTAGTTAGTTTTCAAAAACTCTTGCAGAGAAGTAGGGGAAAGGCCATGAACAGAGTTCTACTTTGTTTGGGTTTTTTAAAAATTTTGTTTTGTTCTTTTTTCCCTGAAACTTGGCTTAGCATTAGCAATTGCATTTCTTTTATCACTGAGTCATGAGAAATCTCTTAGCAGATAGACAACCACTTAAATGTAATGGTTGCATAAGGCAAGATAAAATGCTGTTGCTTCATACACTGAAGACAGAAGACTCATTGCAAAACAGCAGATCTCTAAAAGCATGACAGTTCTTCACAGCAGACCAGACCACTTAATGCCACACCTCTCCACTGGTGAGCAACTTCTAAACTGAAGAGTTTTTCAAGATTCTGCAGCAGTTCCCTGGCAGAGATTGTGCTGGCACTAACAGCAATTCTGTTGATATATGAGATGTCCATTAAATACTGCCCTTGATGTTGTACTAGGTAACCAGCACTATCATGGGGCAGAGCTACTGAAACATTTCGTGATAATTTTTCTTCAGAAGTTGCTGGAAAAGTTAGGACAGTATCTTCAGCCATGTTCCTTCTTTCTATATCCTATTAAAATTAAACAGCAGTACTGTAGGCAGTGGTAAAAGCTGAATCCATGTTAACTCTGCTTCTGTCACTGCAGGGTGCAGTCACTGGCACTGCACTCCACTGTATACTGGGTTGCCCTTTTCTCATTGCCATCAAAGAGTAATTCTTGGAGTTGAATTTGGAAAGGAGAGGCTAACTGAATGAATGATGAAATAATTTTAATAATTTGAAATGCTGATTAGAAACTGAGTTCCTGAAGCATTTTTCCTCCAGCCAGCTATCAAGATGCACAGAATAGTCTTGAATCAGATTCAGAGAGGCATTAGTGCACCCCATCGATCAAGTACTGGGAAAGCATTTCCTAGGTTTCAGTCACTTCTACGTTCACTGCTTATAGAAAATAATAGCCATAATTTCACTTCCCAACAGTTGCTGTGTTTAGACCTTCCCTGTCTCTTCGCAGCTCCCAGCAAGCTCAAACTCCGCATCATCAGAAGGCACTATTGTATTCACTGCCTTTTGGAGCTGAAACTGTCTTTTCACTGTATTTATATTCTGAACACCTGGGTTTCCTACACACTGCAAAAATACACGACAACCAAATGTGATGCAAACCTCAAAATTATAGTAGGTATAACAACCAGGGTGCCAAATGGGGAAAAATATTTCAGCCAAATCTTCTAGCTTTGTGGCACTGAAAGGTCATAAAAAAGCCAGACTCTGCTAGAAAGACCTCAAAACCCAACAGCCCAACTTTGGAGTATGCCAAGCTTAACTGCTGGCAGCATCTCATGCATTTTCAGTTTTAAATCCCAGCTTGCATAGGATATTTCTATGCCTGAGTCTTTTCAAGTCTGAGCCTAGGTGTTCCTAGCTTAGCTGATGGCATTGAATGCAATGATGCTGTATTACACAAACTGGAATGTGCAAAGTAATGCAATATCCCTGACATTTAGGATTGTATTTTCCTATTTCTGCTCCTGTGGTTTTTATCACATGGGTTTTTTTATGCATAATTGACACTCCCAAATCACAGTTGTATACCCATGCCCAATTCTTCTCAACATCTTCCCAGATAAAACAAGTTCTCCACATCCCACTCAGCAGATGTTTTAACAACAGAAGACAGAGCCAAAAAGATCTAGAAGTGATGTGCCAAGCCAAGGGAACTGGTAGCTGCAGTATTTGCTTTCAGCAGTAAGCAGCACAAACATCATTTGTGTAGTGGTAGCACAATGCTATAGAAGGTACAGAAGACTCTGAGAAGTTCCAAAGCTTTTCCTGGCACTGTCAGAGAAGCTGGGTGTTCTGTAGAGCTCCTGACTTTCCTTAAACACTACATAACCTTCCTGTCTCAGTGCTCAAGTGACCCAACAACCATTTTACCTCCTCAGCACTTGGAGACATTCACATTAACCCTTGTTTTCTTATGCAGTGTAAGAAAATACTACCCCTTGTTTGTTTTCCTACCCATGGTACATTTTCTTAGTGAGATTCGTTCTTGAAAATACTGGCACAGCCCATACATCCCCCAGTAGATAATGTCCTTAGAGGTCACAGGGACAGCATTGGTACCCCAATTCCAGAAAATGTACTGACTTCCACAGTTCTTTAGTCTTTCTCCTGCACCTTCATCCTGCACTTCCCAGCAGCATTTCCTAGTCCTCCCTCCCAAAGCTCTGTCTTCAGAGAAGGTGTCTCATCTTCCTGAACGATCTGTCCCTGACCTGTGCAGCAAAGTCCTCTGGTCTTGGCATTCCGCAGCCCTGAACCTGTGCAGAGTGCTGATTAAAGATGACAAGTGCTCAGCCCCCTCTGGCACTACATCTCCCTGCTGTGAGGGGTCTCATGACCATGTCTTGAGTTTGCCCCATGTACTAACCTAGATCCAACTGGGAGGTCACCATGTGTCTCACGACTTCATGTGCAACAGCTTTCTCACAGCAGACTGGATAAATGGTTCTAAAAATCTGGGATGCACCTAAGTAATATGGCCATTCATGGTATACACCAGTGCTTCAAATACAAAACTCAGTTTACTAATATGAAATCCCTATTCTCCAGTATTTGAGGTGCAAAAATGACATTGTTAGCTGCTAGAGCCTTCCTATTTTTGGGGAGAGCCACTAACCAGCAACACTAAATAGCTTTTTAACTCCTGAAAAAAATTGGCTTTTAACTACTCCATTGATGCATTCATAGACACATGATTACATTGCCCAGGCCATTGGAGCTCCTCTGCTTCTCCCGCTCAGCAGCTCGGCCAGTGCAGTGTGCAGTTCACTGCGGTGGCCTTGCCAGGTGACATTCAAAAGGCTGACCATTAACGAGCCTCACACGCAACAGCAATGCTTAGCCCCTGTGCACTGCATGGAAGGGGCTGCTTGGCAGTACAGAGTTAGCCTACTGGCAGAGCGGCAATTATATTCAAGAGCAATGACGTTTTTGAAAAAAATGAGTGATTTCCTTTGCTCCCAGGTCTTCAAAAGGGAGGTCTGGCAGTTCAAGAGATGACTAAAGAGGGATATGTCATCTGTACCTATAACTATCTTTACATCTTGTTCAATGAATTGTCAAACCAGGACTTCATGGTCCCCTGAAAGCTACTCTCTAGGTCAAAACAAACCTTGTTCTTTCGAGTTCTTACAGCTATAGATGTCTGATTTTGGAGGGACCTTGTAAGGCTATCTAAGCTGAGTGCCAAGAAAGCTCATGTCTGGAGATGGATCTGCAGCTATTGCATTCATTAATTTTTAATCATACTCAAATCACCAGCAAATCTCCAGGTACTCAATGGATACAACAAGTGTCAACAATTCCTAGTGCCCATTACCTGCTTTGTGATGGTTTTTCACCTTTCATACTGACTGAGCTTTGAATGGAAAAATGTAGTAAGATATACACAGACGTGTCATCTCCACATTCTAGAAATGGCTGTAATTTCTATAGGCATATATTTCACAGCAATTTCTTCTCAGTAAGTTAGCTTTTATATTTGCTATTACTGATAAAAAAGCAAATTACTGTCTCCACCAAATCAGTAGTTTAAAAAAGTATATAATTTATTCTTGATTCTTCAAATTGTGATTTTTCAAATGCTGATTTTTCAGAGTTCATGATTTCTCTGAAGCCCTAGGCTTTAGGATTGTGTTATTGGATTAAAGAAAACAGACTCTTTCAATACAGGACTCTTAAAATACAAGAAACACAAAAGAAACAGAGCACAAGAAACAGAAAAGAGAAATACAAAAAGAGATAACTAATAAGGGAAGACTCACAGGAAGACTGTGACATTTACTTATCCTGTTGAGATGCAGGTGTTTGTGGTTTCCATATTTTCACAGAATCTTCCCAGGAGAGGACTACAGAAAGTAAGAAAGTAGCAGTGACAACTGATGAGTCTTGTTTCCATCCTGAAGTTTTTATTTTCTGTTGAAGCAAGTACCCCTAGCAGTCTTAGTAAATTAGCAGTGAAGATAGTGCAGGTAGTCCATTATCTCCTTTTGGCAGCATTTTCTGTTGTTAATCCACTATCCATATAGCTACAAGCAAACCTTTTCCTCATGTGGATAAGCAGCAGTAAGAAGAAAACAGAAGTACCAAAAGACACAGAGGATTAAAACACTATTAAGATTTATCCTTCATAAAAGGAGTCAAGAGTCATCCAACACAAAGTTGCAGAAACATAATTATGCTTATGAAAAAGCATAGATTACCAGAAGCAGGAAGAGCATAGGATGCAAAGGATCACTGTGTAACTTTCCTGCATAGACTTTCCAAGACTTCCCACCAGACATATGGTGTTGCTAGAGACAGGATATTAAGCCAGATGGATTTCTGATCTAATACATATTCCAATGTTGTCATCAGTTGTGGTGAAATTTGACAATGCGCCCAACACAAAGCAAAGCGTGGACAGTCTTCAGTAAAGCATTTATGACAGAAAATTGCATGAAGGTGCAGTTTACTCTCTCTTTGGTACTAGCCTCTCTCATAGAGGCTTAAATAGTTAGCTAGATGTAGACATTGGTGACAGTCTGAGTAAGGGATACCTTCCAGTGAAGTCAGGTATCAGCAGTCTTTATCTGCAGATCAGATGTGGCACTGCAATTGGCATCACTAGGTGGGAGACAAATATCACAACAAACACCTAAGCTGACTTGGAAGGGGGCAGTACGGTGCAGTGTTGAGACTCATTTTTTTGTCTCTTCATTGAAACTATCAAGAAATAAAAAGCCTGAAAAATAGTACTGACTGTGGCAACTAGCTTCTTGGGACATGGAGTGCATGAATCCCACTCCAAGCTGATTCTTTAAGGAAGTCATCTTCAATGTCTCAAGACTAGAACTAGATTTGGGTTGACAGCATTGTGCTGGAAGTCTCCATGATGTATTGTCACAGCACCGCTCTCTTGTTTATGTCTTCTGGCACTTGAATGCTGCTTCCACACTTCCAAGCAAGAACATTTCCCTCTGCACCCACAGTCCTTCTGGCACAGCATGCACTCTGGTCAGCTCCAGATGGAGGCAAACTCTGCATTGCTTCTCCCATGATCATCCGCACCAGAACACCTTGAAAAACACACAAGCTGCTCTGAAGACTAAGAGCTTCCTGGGAAGCAGATAAAGCATGACTACTTCAGCCTTAGCTTAATTTGGCTTCGTGTGCTGATCTTTTGGTTTGATCTTTTAGAGGCTGGTACCTTGCTGAAGGCTTTCCAATTACTGTGGTCTTGGCAACACTTGACCATCTCAAGAAACTTCTCAGCATGGTAGAGGACACTGCCTGACACCTCCACTGCAATTTGAGAATTTCCCCTTAAGTTATTAAACACTCCAAAGATAAACAGGGTACTGCAGAAACAGGGGTCTGTGGAACTTGTGAACATCCAAACTACTCAGGGCTTTAACACAGAGGGTGGAGCCAGTTGTGAAAAAGAAAGGGCACAAAACTGCAAAAAGTGTCTGTGTGTGTATAGCCTGGTACTCAAGCTTACAGCTTGGGCTATGCTGAGGGATATTCTTTGTTCTCATTGCCAGGGGAGACTCTTTGGCCCACAACACCTCAGTCCTTAGTTTCTCTGTGGAAAATGGCAGCAAAGACAGCAGTGGACTGTGGTATGGTGTCTAGGCTTCTAGAAATGAAATGGTGGTGATATCTTTCGGCAGAAGATTAAAGGTCATCCTTAAGGAGTCAGTAAAATACATTCTGCCAAAACAAATCCAGACTGTGGGTCCTTTGCTGGCTACCTGGAGCCCCAGAAAGTGGATCCTAGAAAGCCTAGAGGCTTCTCATGACAGTGCCTGAAACATTGGCTGGTTTAAAGACAAATAATGCAACTAAACACCTAGATTTGGGGATTCAAGGTGACTTGAGGGAAAAGTTTTTCACATTTAAAGAAAGTCTTGAGGGCACACAAACAGGCTAATCAATCATCTGGTAAGACTCAAAACTTTTTCTGTGATGTGGAAAGCTGACTGCAGGAAAACGTCAGAGGGAGGTCTATGAATGCTGAGAATTTTTGACAAATTGTTCCCATGTAAGACCAAGATACCAGATGTGGATGAGGCAAATGACTCTGCTAATCTGTATTTTCGTCTCCTCAGCTCCACCACCCATCCCAAGGGTTTCGGTTTGGGACCGTGCGAGAAAGCAGTGCAGAAGACTATGTGAGGCAAAGCTTCCCAGAGATGCATGAGTACATGCGACGGTACAATGTCCCTGCAACCCCGGATGGAGTATCATATCTAAAGTAAGCCTCTGCATGCAAGTAAGCAAATCTGGGCCCTTGACCAGAATGCAAAGCGGTGAGGTGATGATGGGTTTCCCACTCTCAGCGTCACTTATCCCACAAAACAGTCGTTGAAGGGAGTGTGGCAGAGAAGAAAGCACATAATCACTGGGAAGGAGTGATACTTGGAGAGCAAGCTAGCGTAGCACCAGCTGGAGTGTTTCCAGGGGAAGCAGCGCTTCACACTAACTACTAGGGTGCTGTCAAGCATGGGTAACGTATACATCCCGGCAGGTTTCTGTGCTTGGGAGCCCTTCATCAGGCAGTGAGAAACACTGAGAATAAAACATCAGTCCAAGCAAAAGCTGTGAATGAGGTTCCTCAGCATCTTCAGCATTCTGGGAGGAGAGAAAATTTAAAGCATTTATCATTAAAATGAATAAAAGCAGCATTAGACTGGTAAAAAGTAATAAACACCAAATTTTGCTGTAGGGAATCATGGCATCACTGTTTTTCAGACATACTTGTACCTGACAATCTGGGGTCACACAATTGTTTCACTCTGCCAGGAAACAGAAAAGATGATAATAAGCCTGAAATAATTAATTCATTTTACACATAGACGTTGCATAACAGATGACCTGAGAATTTTTCACCAGAAGTTGTTTCTTGTTTACGTATTTTTCCCAGAGCCATCCTAATGATAATTAAGACGCATGGCAGTTCCTTTGGGTTAAACTGGAATCAATCCATCGAAATCAATGAAGTAATGTAACTTCACATCAGGAGAACACCTGGACCTCTAAAGTGACAAGAGTGGAGGGTGCAGTTCCTGGGTCAGATGAGAACAGGCACTGCAACTGTTCTTTTATATCTTCATTTTATGCAAGCGTACTATTCACAAACAATTATGTTAGTAAAATCCAGTCTTCCATGTTCATGAAAACTGAACGTAGAGTAAAGCTGATGTCAGTGAAGGAAATTAATTTACCTCATATTCAAGGAGAAAGGAGGAGATACACCTTTGTAGGAGTTATCCTCCTGCATTTTTGCACTAATGAGAAATCAGGACAGCACTAGTATTTTATCAAATTTTTTTTTCCAATAAAGCTTTGTGCTACCTTTCAATTGAGTCGAAGTCTAACATTGTTGTGGTTTAACCTGGCCAGCGGTTAAAACAACCACACAGTTGTTCGCTCACTTTCCCCCTCCTTGAAAATGAAAAAAGGAATCACGAACAACTTGTGGGTTGAGATAAAGACAGTTTAATAGGACATAAAAGGAAAATAATAATAATGATGATGATAACAATAATAATAACAACAATAACAATAACAATAATAATAGTATGTACAAGTCAAGTGAGGAACTGCACAATTTCTCACCACCTGAAGGTGATGTTCTGCAAGACCCCAAGCTATCCTGCCTCCCAGCCAACCCCCCATTTATATACTGAGCATGACGTCATATGGTGTAGAATATCCCTTTGGCCAGTTGGGGTCAGCTGTCCTGGCTGTGTCCCCTTCCAGCTTCTTGGGCACCCCCAGCCCACTCGCTGGCGGGGTGGTGTGAGAAACAGAAAAGTTGTTGACTGCTTGGCAACAACTGAAAAACAGCAGTGTATATCAACATTATTCTCATCCTAAACCCAAAACACAGCACTATACCAGCTGCTAGGAAGAAAATTAACTCTACCCCTGCCAAAATCAGGACAAACATATTGTAGTATTTTCTGTCTTTCAGATCAGTGTTACTTCATGAGAGCAAAATAAGTCCTACCCCCACTGCTCTGCTCCAGATGCACAAAGTTTGTATTTCATGCACAATTCCTTTCTTCAAAACAAAAATCAATTTTGCATTTAAAGTAGAAGCCCCTGGTCTATGTCTTCATTCAGTAATCTTCCAGAGAACTGAGTAGATAAACATTCAGTGGCCATCACTGGGTCTGTGAAGTGATTCTGTTTCTGACTTTGATGTTGAATACAGACATGATCCAGAGAAACTCGATGCCTTCATCATGGATAAAGCACTCTTAGATTATGAAGTATCAATAGATGCCGACTGCAAGCTTCTAACTGTGGGAAAACCCTTTGCCATTGAAGGTAATAATCAGTTTTACAACATACCACTCAATTTCTCATGTGTTGCATTTGCTTTATTGTGATTTGGTATTCTTGATGGAAGTATGCAGGTGAAACTATGGACCCCTTGAAGATTATAGCAGAATTCTTATTCATTAAGCGGAACCAAGGTTTCACCCTTTTTTGTGGTTTTTGAACTTTCAGACCACTTGTGCCATCTGTGGCCACGATCTATATAGGAATTACTCAAAGTACTGAGACAGTCCATCTCCAAACAAGTAGGTGGCACCATCTATTTCACTGCTTACAGTGAAATAAAGTAGTTCCTGAAGTGAGGCTTGCTTTTTGTAGGCTCACTTTCATCACACATGTTCAAAACTCAGTGGAACAAGTTCAAAATGCCCTGGTGTATTAGCAAGGACAGATCAGAAGGCAGCTTGGAAGCAAGGCTTGTCTGCAGCTGCCTCCAGCACAGGTGAGCACATTAGCAGCTATTAGACTTCAGGAATCATTTTTGTGATGGATGGCCAATGAAAATGATTGAAGCTCCCTCTTTCCTCCCTTCCAAGGGCAATCACTCTGGCCGCTCCCATCGCACATTAAAACAACCTCCTTCAGAAATGTTCAAACCTGACTGAAGAAGGCAATATGCTAAATGAAGGCCAGAGGAAGCTGAGCATTTTAATCATTTCAGCTAAAAGTCACCAGCACCATGCATTTTGTAGAACGCTCCTTTTTGCTATACCTCATCAGTGTCTCCCTTTTGAATTCACACCAGAGGCCTGAAAGCAATCCATTTTCTTCTTTTCTGTTTGTTATCAGGGAGGATAAATGCACAGAGAGCTGTTCAGGAGGTAGCGGAATTTGTGTGTGTGTACATGCAACCTGATAAATCTTCCATTTCAGAAAGGTCAACTCTACTGAAGTAACCCATCAGCTTCCACAGCTTTGAATCAAGTAAAGCAATTTTCAATGCAGAAATAACAAATAACCCCCAAAGTATATGTTTTTACATAACTGGACTGCATACCACTTAATTGCAAAACACTTAAACATGCTGGAAATGTGGTATTCACAAACACCAGCTATGCCTTCTCTAAAACCGTTCCTTCAATGTTAGCAAATATATTCAGGTGGAAATACAGGCACAATGTACAAAAATCAGCAGCAAGGGAGACTATTGTGTTACAGGTACGCGTATCACCACACCACTCTGCATCATTGAAAAGCAAATCACTGTGATGGCAAATTTACCACTCATGTACATTTATGGAGCTTTTTTTTTGTTTATTCCTGTGTTGTTGTTTGTTGTGTTTTTTTTTTAAAGGATACAGTTCTGAATTCTGAACTGAAAAACAAAAATCCACAGTGGACTAGAAAGATAACTCTGCAGGCAATTGGCAGGACACCTCTGCATGCAACTGCATGTCTTCCAGGCATGAATTGTATTTGTTTTTCTAAAGCCAAAACCCAGATTCTGCAAATTGAAAGACCGTATTTAGAGTTATTGTATCCATTTTCACTTATACTAAGTCCTTTACCAGCACTTTAACGTGGTAAAGACCACACAGTGGCTGAAAACTGTATCTATTACTATCTGGAACTCCATGTTACTGTCAGAGCAGAACTGCACAAATGGAAAGCATAGCCCCTGGGCTTTAAATTGCTGTGTGACAACAATACATACTGCTCCCATATACATTTAGACGCACACAGCTTCTCTTAAGAAAATACGTAGGAAGAAAAAAATCTGTCACATCTGACACCACAGTCACATCGACTAATCTAAAAATGTAAAGGGATCACAGAATGGTTTACTTGACATTAAGTCCCTTTTGCATTGGTAAAAAAGAAGAACCTGTGGCAAGGGCATGCAAAAGGCTGTGTTTCTAGAGGTAAGACAGATTTATTCACCCATCTGTACCTCCATCTTAAATTTTGGAACCTTGAATTTTACATGTTACTTTTGTGGCCGTAATAATTTTCAATTTGCATATCCTGTTTGTATTAGGCTACTTTATTTTGCACAGCAAAACGTCTCATCTCAGCATTCTCAGTCCATGGTAAGCCAGCATCCAGGTTTGATCTGGCTTGCTGAAACAGAATGCCAACTTGATCTATCATGCTGGTAGTTGATAGCTGAAATGCACGTACTTCAGCAAAAAGCAAACAGGGAAGAGAGACATGATTGTATTGATTTTCCTTCTAGGATATGGTATTGGTCTTCCCCCCAACTCTCCACTTACCTCAAACATCTCTGAACTGATCAGCCAGTACAAGTCCCATGGTTTCATGGATGTTCTGCATGACAAATGGTACAAGGTTGTTCCATGTGGGAAAAGGAGCTTTGCTGTCACAGAGGTAAGCCATGAACTTGGGTCACATAAATGATGATTGGCACAAGTTGCCAATTATTTCCCCTTGTTCACAATGTGCAGTGGATGACAGAGATGAGCTGCAGTTGAAGGGAAGCATTAAGCTTCAAAAGTAAGAGATGCTAAGCCCAGCAGTGTTCAGATCAGAGCAAAAGACAAACATTAGTAAGACTGTGCTGCTAAGTTAGGCATGCAGTGCATGCATCAGAAAGCACTTCTGGAGACAAACAGAGCATTTAATGTAGCATTAAAAAAAGTGATCTGGCACACTGCACAACAAATTTATCTGATTCCACTCAGTTATGTGCATCACCATCTACAGGATCTGTCAGTGATTCTGGACCATCTCAATGGGAGTAATACCTAGAATAGCTAATACAGAGACCACCAAGAGCAAAAAAAGAGGAGAGAGTGGGAATTTAGTACATCCCAAATTTTAAATACAACCCTGACCACTTCCTAGTATGGGTGGCAGCTACTGGTACCAAAGATAGCATTTCAGCCTAGAAATGGTCCACTAAGATACCACACTAAGAACAGAAGAGAAGCACGTCTCACATCTACAGGAAATGGAAGTAAATCTCCATGGTTTTACATCCTGGTATCAAATCAGAGTAGTTTTGCCAGCTCATGACTGCTGACGATGTAGGCCATTATGAGAAAAAGACTCCTCTTATCAGAATAGCAGTTTTTTGTCAAATTCCCTGACTGTCAAGTAAAAAAAGAGTAACTACTGAAGAATCACAAGATCCAGCATGCTTGAAGCTTAGAGTATACCATTTTATCTCAAGGTGTTCCAAAAGACTTAGGTTACATGTTCTCAGTGGTATAAGACACGCAGCTGCAAGTATGCTGTCTCCTCCACCGAGTATTCAGCCAAGTATCAAACCAACTCTATGTGTTCTTTGAAGAAGTGGTAGCATGGCCATTTTCCCCTAAAACAGAAGCCCAGTTTCCTGGGGCTCTGACTCCTGCCCTTCCATAGTCACCTGAGCATCTTGTCTGCAAACCTCTCACTGCTGACTAACTCACTAGAAAACTAGCATTTTTTAGAGATCAGACAAAAAAAAACCCCACCAACTTTGACTGCTTTAATACACAGATTGTTGGGTTATTTCTGCATCTTTTATTACATTTTTAACTTTTCATTAAGATTGTGTCAATATGAAATAAATTATATTTTAACATCACACATTCATAGAAGAAAATTCAATTTATTTTTTATTCAAGTTCAATTCAATTTTTTTCTTTTTTGTGTGACTAATTCAACACAAGGAAGCACATTTAAACAAAAGTGTGTATTCATTGCTATTTCTCATCTGGCTTATCTGAAGATTATATTATCATCTAACAAGACAGGTATCTGGGGAATTTTCTTTTTAATGTAGCTGACATGTCTGTTCCTGACAAGCACTTCATTCAATGACCTTTTGTTACTCTACATTTTAACACAATCTTTTGAATTAAACCTCAGGAAAATTACCAGACAGTAATGATTATAATTACCACAACTGTCTTAAAACTGAAAACTCTCATAGCAGAGACAATCTTATCTTCTTAGTAATTCCCCAGTGATGAGACATAAGGAGCTTCCTCTGATCATGAGAATCTTACCCCAGTAGCTGTGTCCAGGGCTGTATTCTCTGTATTCCTAGAGAAATAGCTATGACACAGAATCAATTCTAAACATCTTCCAGTTAAAAAAATGTAGGTTTATTTAGTACTGGTTTTCTCCCAGAGTATGTATTTCCTCCATTAAGACAGTGTTCTCTAGAGAGGGATGCATACAGCCCTTGGTGGTGCCTGAGACAATCCACTGGGTTGCAGGAATAAAATATTAGAACTTCAGGAATACATAAATACATATGTATATAAATTATAAATGAGTATACATATATGGGGGTGCATGCTCAAGAAGTTACTGATAGAGGACCACAAACAAAAAAAGTTTGGAGACCACTGCTCCAAGCCTTAGCATCTCAAGACTGTCTCTAGAAACAGGAACTTTTTTCCTGCCATATCAAATACAGTAATAGAGAAAATAAGCCCTGGCTGGGCAAACTGCAGAAGGCATATTATAAAACCAACTAGATTTGTCTTTTTGTGAAGAAAAGCAAACCTGAGCAAAGATAGAATAAACCTTGCATTCAAACCAGAGAGAAAAAAAATCTGATAGGCAGCATGTCCTTTTTACAGTTACTCTTTTGAAAACCCTTTGCAATTTAAAAATACAAGAAAAGACCATTCCATTTCCTGCAGTGCTATTGCTAGTACATTATCTCTGAGGCAAACCCAGTTCTTTCGCTTCCCTAGATTTTCATTAACTCCTTCATATTCAGTGATAGAATACTAAGAGTGACTGGTTTCCAGGTAAGCCTTAAACTTCCTTGTGTTCATGGCATGAAGAAACAATGACATGGTTTAAGTACTGAAAGATTCTTCAAGGCCTGCCAACAAAGGGAGAGGAGGTGAGAGAAAAGCTGCTCCAGTCTGAAAAAAAAATTCTGATTTTATCATGTGAATAGTCCCATGGACTTCCTTTTTTCTCAGTGTTGAACAGGTTTTAGGCATGGGGTTTTAAGGGAGGTTCTAAGCATGGGGTCACAGCTGGAAGACATGCTGTGCTTTAAAGTAATTCAGTATTTCGAGTGTAACCTCTATGTGATGGCCAGAAAGGAAGGCAAGTCCAGCTGCTCTGGGGCTGGTTATCTGACTGTAGTCCTTATTTGATCTCCAATTGTGCTAACCAAACATGCATAACTGAGTTTTTCTCCAGAGGTCAAGGTGCAACAGGCTGGTTCAGGTAACTGAACTGAAGGACTCTAAAAAGTCACTCAAAGACTTTGTCTTTGAACTAATCCTCATGTACTCAAAGGCCTTATGCAATCAGAACGAGTGAGAAGAAACAAAAGACCCCTTGTAGGTCTGTGCTGTTGTGGGGTAAGCTCTACTAAGTCCAGACTTGCCCTTTGCTGAATTCTTCTACTTTGGCTGCATCTCCCATGAGCATCCCCTCCTCTTCATCCACTCCTTTTGGCCAAGAACTTGCAGATTTTAGAAGCTGCAATTTCAATGGACACTCTCTAAAGCATAGCTTTACATCATTACGTGAAGAAGCATGGGAATTATTCTTGGTCTTATCTTTATGCCAGTTTGCATCCTTTGCTCTTGTACAGCCCAGAAATCTGTTATTTAACTCCCTGCAGTCAGTCACAGTAACATTCAACAGATTCACTGAAGGGTGGACAATGTTCAACACAGAACCAGATAATTCATTTTCGAAAAAGTCTCAGCTTCTAAGCGGGTAGTCATTCACATGGATTATACACCAAACTAAGACCCAGCAATTGCCTTTTGATAGCTAGAGTAAGGCTTTGTATTTTTCTATGTCTTTTTGATAAATTCTGTCTGTGACACACTGCACCTCTTGATCAAGAGTAATGACCCACAAATGGGAATAAATGTAGGTGAAATATTGATCACAGTAGCCTTTGAATGGGTGAAATATCCATCTTCCTTTTTTGTCATTACCTCTTTAGGCTGCACCTGATTCTTATCCACCGGCCACTCCTGCTCACCGAGGTTAGTTTTTCTTTAGATTTGTTTTGAGATTCATCTTTCTACTCATCGTTTTATTCTAATCTTACCCTGGAAAATTATCTTTCCTGTGGCAGAACTCAGTGCTAGCTCTTTCCATTTCTGTCTATCTGGCAGCACCTTGCTCATTCTAAATTGCATTTGAAAGCAAAGTTGTCTTGGAAAGTCATGATTCAGACTGAGACTGGAAAATTTGCAGGGCCTCCTCAAGCTCAGAAACCAAATAAAGATGAGTTTGAAAGTGCAGAGGTCCACTTGACCACAATGCTTGACTCCACCATTTTGTATGAACCTCTTCAGCAAAAGCACTTGCCCAAGGCATCTTACTCTGGCCAGCACCCATTGGATCATTCATGGGGTATGCAGCTAACTCAACCTTGGAACAAACTGCTGCAATGATTTGCAATCTTACCATTTCCACCCCATGTAATTGTTGGTAGCAGTGGCTGTTCATACTGATTGCTAGTTACTAGCAATATCACTCGAGTACTCTTGATTTAAAATTGTCATACTCTAGTCTCAAAGGAATTTCTTTGTTGTAAATTTGCTAAGTCCTTACTTATGGCAGAGCATAGTTCAGGAGGGAGGTGGGATTGGCAGAGTGATATTTGCACATATTACATCTGGACATAATCCGTGTCATTCTTTTTCGATTTGTATACAATACACTTAGCCCTTCCTCTACCCTGCTGTTATTAATGCCACTTCAGCAGGAGCCAGGCTCCTAGGACTTTCCCCTCCAGCACATTAACTCCATCCAAGCTCAGGAGGGTCTGCAAATTCTTTCTTTCTGTGGCATTTTTGGGAACAAAAATACGGTGACTTGGCAGCTTTGCAACTTTCTGCTCATGGTAGCGAAACAGCTACGGCACTAAGCCACTATGACTGCAGGCAGGGTGGATAGATAGCCTGAACAGGCAAGTTGCCTGTTAATTAGCAGTAGTTTTGACTATTCAGATCAGGCAGTAATGATCAGGGCAGGGTGTATAGGAGATGAGCTGGCACATCACAGTTTTTCAAGACAGTAAGAAAGAGAAGGGTCCCTCCTGGTCCAGGGAAAGCTGCTTTGGGAAAAGCTAACTATGCATACAGAGTGTTTTCTAGCATTTAAGCTACATTTTTAAAATGTTATTGTTGAAACTGTATCTTCTATTTCACTTGAAAGGCTGTTATATTCTGCATTTGCAATTGTCACAGGACAATTGAAGCTCTAGAACTTAGAGACTGATTTGCACACAGACTGGCAATTCAGTCAGATCACAACCAATACATGGAATAAAAGTTATATATTGTTATGTAACAGTATCTCAACTATTAATACCAACAACTTACTGATGATTCACGCAAATGGTATCTAACCTGACATTTACAATAACAATATATGCAAGCATACATAGAACGCCAGCCCAAACTGACCCTGTTACTGCAGACCCACCACTTTCCACGGATGGTGACACTGGGGAAGGGACAGTGCCGTACCCCTCCTGCCAGTGCCTGAGGGAGAGGTCCATGCTGGTAATGGTGAGGATCAGTCATTGACTGTGGGCTTCCTTCTGATCCAGACCAGGCACATGGCAAAGACAATGTCCTTTCGTCCTCTCTTCTTCTCACATCAGTGGTGAGTTCTGCTGACAGCTCTTCTCTGGAGTCTTTGAAAGAACTTGCTGAAAGTCTACCTGCTGTGGCTTGTACCTAATTGGTGATCTTGGCTTCGGCATCACCCGTGATGTAAAATCAGACAGTGCCTCATTCATCTTGCCATGATTTTATTCAGTTGTCATCCAGCAAATTGTGCCTTTCCGCTCTGAGTTTTGCCTAGTCTCCTGAAAGGTCAAAAGTTAGTTTCTTTTTTTGTTACACCAATCACCTGACAACTCAACAGTCAGTTTTCTAGCCATTACCTTGAAGTGGTGGTTTATATGCATGTCTCTGGTGCACTGCATGTGTCAAGGAAATGCCATGTAGACCCCTACACAAGGGGAATGAACTGCCCTGTGCTCATAAATAAAAGCTGTCCGTCAGTCACCTTTCACAGTACCTTGTTACCAGTGCGGGAAAAACAAACACAAAGAACAGGAACAAGGATTTTGCTGCCAAGATAATTTACTCATTCTGCACATACGCTGTCAGGGGGAGGAGAGTTGGCCCTTGCTCACTGGAGGACCGGGAACGTTATGAAGAAGGGTGTCACAAAATGACAGACATAAAGGGGTCATCTCAATGTGGGAAGAGGCAGTGGCATCTGGACTTGCCCTGGAGAGAAAAACACTTTCTACAATGGTCCTGAAGAAATGAGTGTATGAGTATTGAGTCTGACAGGCGTCAGGAGAAGCATATTTTGAGTCTCCTGGAAATGAGTAACAGATTTTGATTCACCTGTCGAAACTGAAGAAAAGAAAAAGTTCACTATCTGAGGAGATAAAGCTGTTCTTCCCAATTCACCAGCCTGTGATAGCATGGAAGCAAACATCGCAGTACCTAATTCGGCTGATATGTGTATTCTTTTTCTTCCCACTATGGACAGGCCTGGGAAAATGGATGAGTTGAAAGAAAAAGATATATTACAAAAGGGAGTATTTTTCCAGATCTGTGCAAAACTCCTCACAGAAAGAGGGGAAAGGAACTTGTCTTGCTAATGCAAAACAATGATTTACAGTATCTTAAAATTTGCCACTTGAAACCCTAAAGCTATGGTCACAGGCCTTTGCTAAGGATAATCTCCCTAAAGAGATTAAATGTATATCACTTCAATGCTGCCACTTCTTTGAGAGCACAGAAAGCCATAAGAACAATCAATCAATCAATAAATAAGTAAATAAATAAATAAATAAATAACAGTCTCTCTGTGGCTACAAGAAATGCCACAATCTGGAGATAGGTACAGGTTCTAATACTGCTTAGTTACCTAAATACAAGGATTGGCATGAGTAAGATTTTGCAAGCCTACTGGGATACCCAATTGAGTTTAGAAATCTGCCCTTCATATCCATTTATCCCTAGTAAAGCTGGAAATAATTCCTTTTTCACAGAGGTGCTACAAAATTTAACTTCCTGATCTCAGCAAAGCTTTTTAAAATCCTTGCAGGGAAAATGCTATCAAAAATAATAGCTTCTTATTGTAGCTAATACACACATGATAACCCTGTTTAGTGTTTGGGTTCAGCAGGGTGTAGCATCAAGACCTGTGCTGTGCTGCCAATCTGTAAAGTAGCCACAAAAATTTCTAGAGGCTCCTAATTAGTCAAAGCAGGACCACAGGCATATTTGATGGCTTATCCACTGCTGTCAGTACAACCAGGGAGAGTAAAGCATTTGCAGTCTCTTGTAGTAAGGAGTAAAGCAGGAGTTTTGTCTGTGAAATCCAATAATGAAATCACTGAGTGCTGGTTTTTGTCTCTGCTCCCCCCTTCAAAGAGAACATAAATATCAAATATCTCTTTTCTCTACATCGTTCCTTCTCTTCAGGGCCCAATGAAAAAGCGTGTAACTACAGAAAAGACAGGAAGAAATTTTTAGGTAGCAATTGTAGGTATGGATTGATAAACCAGAAGAGTCTCTGAAAGGATATATAAAAACACAGATACCTCCACTTCTATTCTTTTATTTGTTGGTTTTCAGAAACTGCCAGTTTCCCAATTTGCAAGTGGCAAATAGTTTACAGGCTGTTGCTAGTATAGTCCTTAGCACCCATTTGCTGTAATCATCACAGGATTGACTATGGTTGCTTATTGCTTCAGGACCACCGCATGGGCACAATTGAGTTTCTTCTCCTAAAATGCAGGGAGCTACCTCCTACATTTATGATTACAAATTTGGAGCAAGGACTGTATTTTTATCCTGGGTTAATAGAGAATACACCACATTATGGGCTTTTATTCCTTAAAAAAAATAAAAATAAAGAAGATAGTGCAGTGGAGAAAGTCATCAGCTGGTTTTCTCTTGCCAGCAAAGACCTAACACACACACACCTGACTCCTACCACTTCAGCAGAGAGGAAAGCAGTGATACAGAGAATCCAGTTTATTGCTGCTATATAAGTACATATAAGTATATTCTATATGTGCACCTACAAATACATACACAATCTACAAAATAAGTAGTAGAGCTTGCTGCTCTCATATCAGTCAGCATGAAGCTATGAAAATGAGACGTGCCTCTATTAGATGGTTTCCTTTATTATTTAATATGCATGTGTCTATGTGTGTCTACAGTAACTATGAACAGCTGATAAATTGCCTTTTTACAATGGTATGTAAATGTGCTGATATTGCTATAAATAATCACTCCATACACTGTAAGACACACTGTGCTAATTATTTCTCCCCTACCTTGATTCCCCACTTAATTCAATCTCAGAAATTTCCCTGTACTATGCAGCCTTTATCAGGCAGCTCTTTCAATGCATTATCTTCTTTATTGCTACCTGAAATATTATTGATGTTTTGTTTTGGCATTTCTTTTCCCAGGAAATGATGTCTTGTTTGGGACAATTTCAAAAGCTATCCATTACAAGTGAAAAATGCATCTGAGCTGCCAGTGCTGAAATTTCTTTCACCTGTTTCCAGGGAAAGTAGAAAACTGTTCTGCAGACCTGACAGGACAGTGAGCCAGACCCTCATCAGCATAAATCAGAGCAGATTTACTGAAGACAGGGAGTTATTTTTCATGTAAGGAGCTGGCCAAGTGTTCTCTCTGCAGCAGTACTGGAGTGGCATCAAACACCGACCTCAGGCTGGAGGAGACATCTCACACATTCAGGAATCCCCGCTGTAATTGCTAGTGTGTCTCCTTTTTTTTATTATTATTTTGAATGGCTAGAGTTTTATCTTATTCCATTAAACCTAGTTCAGATACTCAGAGCAATATAAATGCTTTTTACCATACAGCCACCTAACACTAGCAGATCAGGCCTCATTACTGCTCTCCCCTACCTTTGGGGACTTCTGCACTACTTCTCAAGTAGCTAAGCAAAAGGACTTCCACCCAGCTGGTTCACTGGTTCCTGCTGCCAAGGGAGTTTAGGGCAATGCCCACACATAGACTATTGTTCTGTATGACACCAAACTGCAGTAGCCTGGGAGCACATAGAGATAGGTGTGTTTTTCAGATGACTGAGCAAATCTAATCCTTTTTAATTATTATTCTATTTCTCATTCAATTTATTCTTACATCTACTGTTAACTCTACATCTCTAAGGAAGTTGTTTCATACCTGTCCTTGAACATCCTTTTTGGGAAGCAAGTGATTTGCATTAATGCTTCTTGTAGAATTAGCAAAAGCACATTTAACTAGTTCAGCTAGTGTGGATAGCAGTCTTTTTGCTTCTTACAGATACTTATATGTGCTGAATTCAGAGATGAACCATACTGAGGTCTTCGCTCTAAAGACCTCTGAGGAAAAGGTCAGACGTGGGGCCTCTTTCATTCTGGTTTTATCTACCTGGGCTAAAAGTTGGGCTTCACTGAAAACTAAAAGAAACAGGCCAGGTAACACAGATTTCCAGTCAAACATTTTGGGTTTTCAGTGGTTTAAAGAGTTACCACTTGTGATTTTTGTGTCACCTACCTGTTTCCCTAACTGAAAGGGTGAAGTATGGGACAACAGGCTCTTTCCAACAAGAAATTCCAATGCTAAAAGAGAAGTTTTGCTTTTAGGTTGAACTGATACACTCTTAGCATCAGAAAACCCTCATGCCAAGACTCTTTTGACACCCTTCTACTCCAGAATCACTCAACTGTGGTTTTCCACTTTTCTTTCCAGGCTACAGTAAGTTGCTTTAGAAATTGCTTTTACACCCCCATTATACCCTTCAACACCCTTGAAGTGTTTATTCACTGGTACAAAAATTCTCTTCCCAAAAATTTTGCTCAGTGCACTTCAGGGCAAGCAGGTTGATTTTGGCAGAGAACCCCCAAAATAAGACTTTATTGCCAGTGCCACATGCAAAAGTTCTCACTCTGCTAGATTGCTGAAGCTCTGTTCTTGTTAAAAATCTGTGATGTGCTATCTCATATCATTGCGTTTTAATGAAGAAAATCAAATATGAAAACTAGAAGAGAGAGGTACTGTTCACAATCACCCAACAAAAGTACACAAATGGACCTTCAAGCCTTCAACTTAAATGATCTACAACATCAACATCACTGATCAACTCTTTGGCTTAAAATGACCTCATAACAAGATTTTTCAAACATTCTGTGATCTTTCAACTAAATCCAGTTTCTTTTATGGGTTACACAGCTATAGTCATAACAAAGCACAATCCTCACCACCACCCCCCTCCAAACTAACAACAAACTGAAGGAACACATAGGTCAATTATCCAGGGTGATAGCATCCCAGATATCATCTCCTGATACACAACCTTACCCAAGCAATTTTCTGCTCCTTCTTTTTGTGACATGGGGGATAACATTCTTTAATAGAAAGGCTTAAATAGAACTTGTATTCTTGGAAATATTTCCAAAGTAGGCTGTGGGCAGTAATCATTAGCAAGAGTTTTTAGTTATTGATAAACTCGTAACTCAGTTGCGGAGTCATGAGAATCAAGGTACTAAGATTATACGTAACATGCAAATCTAACCCACCCACTGGAGTGCAGGTGTTTGTGGTAAAGATTGCTGCTGTGTGTGGTTTCTTGGACTTCAAACATGATTAATGCCAATAAGAGATTCAAGTTAATTAAAGGCTTCCTAACCTACATGAAAAGAGTGGGTCAGCAGAACAAGAGAGCGTGTTCCTTTTTTCCGTAATTGCAGTTGGGATTCCTAACAAATACAATTTCAGTCCTGTTAATGTAGGGTGTGGAGAGGTGCCATGTTTGTGCTGCTGCTTCAAAACATTTTCTCCATGACCTTCCATCAAGGGTAAAGCACAAAGAGGGAAAGTTAATGATCAATTCCCAGAAAATACGAACAGTCAGTCTTAGCTCACTGCTGATGAAGGACTTGCTCTACAGTTCATTGACTGTATTCTGTCAAGCAGTATTTGCTTTTACAAATGCAAAGACACCACAAACACGGGATTCTCATATGTGTTTGATACTTAAGCTCATTAGGGAAACAGTATGAGGAAAAGAATTCCCTGGTCTTTGGCTGATTCTCATTCCCATGACAGGTTCTTTGCTCTGATTGAACACCAATCTTTCTGCAGCACAGAAAGGCTTTGTTGTGAACAGTGTCCAGATTACTCTGCAGTATTTCACCACTCTGTATTCAGTCAGACCACATTTCCAAATGAGAAAACAGAAGTATCTATTGAAATACACTGAGCCTGCTTCATTAACTTCCCCTTTTGATTTTATTCACAGACACTGCAAATGGGCATCAAGCATTTTTCTGGGCTCTTTGTGATGTTGTGCATTGGGTTTGGCTTGTCCATTCTCACTACCATTGGGGAACACATTGTGTACCGACTGGTCCTACCACGAATCAAGAAGAAATCCAAGATGAAGTACTGGCTCCATACAAGTCAGGTATGTATTCAGAAGGAACCCCATGAAAGTCATGTGGCTGATTAAGAAAGTCTGGACAAGAACAAGGTGTAAAAGATTGTAAAAGCACTGATGATTGGCATGTGAAGTGTGACAGCGGCTTCTGGAATGTGAAGAAGTCATTAGACGGAATGAGAAGCACAGAGGAAACAGTTCAAACATTAATAATTGCAAAGCCTACAGAAGGAACCTTTCCATTTGCACTTGTAACCTCACAACTGGTTTTGTACACCAGAAGCAATGGTGTTATTATTCTGAACTGGCTAACCAGTACATTTTATGTCACTATTACAGGTTCCCAAACTTCTGATGCATGCAGGAGGTGCTGGGTAACTTCCTTCATTATTCTAGGAAAAATAATAGAAGAAAATTGCTCTAGGTGTTTGCTATAAAGGAAGAGGTTACTTGCAGAAAAAGGCACAAAAAGGAAGAGCTTCTATAGCTTTAAAGCAGCACAGTGAAAGAGATATTTTATAAAATAACAAAGTTTGCCAAGATTCACTTTTTTCTGAGGAATTCTAATACCAAGGATTGTTTGCAAACTGTTTATCAACCTTTCAGATTGCCCTTCCTTGGGAAACTATGGGAAAATAAATCTGTTGTAATGACAAAACATAGACTTTGCTTGTGTCCTTGAACGTGCAAAATAATTTATGCGCAAGTCCACCGCACAAAGCCCAAATTGTTTACCTATTTATGGAGCTATTCTTAATCTTGCTTTTACTAATTTATTTTCTTCTTTTCCCTCTAGAGATTACATCGTGCTCTGAACAGTTCATTTATTGAGGACAAATGCCAGCCTAAGAAAAAACGAGTAGAAAAGAGGTAGGAAGTCTTGCATGCCTTAAAACACAAACTACAAAAAAATACTTTGAAATTAAATATGTTGTGTCTGGATATCTACTTATGGCTCTAATACACCCCAAAGATAATAGAAGCAAAATGAAGGAAACAAGATAAAGGTGACAAGGGATGGAGGCAGAAATTAATTAACTGTTTCCAATAGAAAATATTAAATCTAGAAATTTTGTTCTTTCATGATTTTGCATACAGGTAATAAAAGCACCCCCATTCTAAAGACAGGTTTTGCAGTTTTTAAAGTCTGCTGCTGTTGGTTTTAGGTAGTTAATTACTTACATACTAAAGCACTGGCAGATAACCAGGGCTCTGTGACATAGCTTCACAGTGAATGAGAGGTCAGGCAGTATATTTGTTACAAACTTTTTCAGCTTTCTTATATTTTTAGAATGAGAAATAAAAGCTGAGAAGAGGAAAATGCAGTCCTTTCAGAAACCTTTGTCTCAAACAACTGCTGTTGGAGACAAAAAGTAGGTAACAACCTTGCCTGTTTTCATAGCCTATGTCTTCTGAAGAGGAGACAATCTTGTCTATAGCTACCAGACACACAAGGCATTTTATTAAAACTATGTATTTACTCAGTAACTCCAAATTATTAGTGCACTTTTTAAAGACATAGGCAGCAGTATTGCTTTTCTACAGACAAGTTGAGCCACAGACTATAGAAAAAAGTATCTTCCAGTTGTTGCTAGGTATTTGCCATGACTGAAACCCACATATGTTAATGTATGTTGTGATTAGTTTGTCATTCCTGCACTAATGGCAGCAAATGTAAGAAGTAAACATCTATAAGCTTCTAGACTGCCTATATACAAACAAGTAGACAAGCATATGCAGATAATTTCCTCTGTTCGTTCCTTCATCTTCTTGCCACACAAAACCCCATAGTGTGACACCTCCTTGCACACAGCAACTCATCACTTTTGATCTTTGAACAGCAGTATCAGAGCTGACTGGTGCAAAACATTTCCTCCTCCTACACCCTCCTTGCTGGGAGGTAGCATTCACACTCCCACAGGCTGAGGCACTAACTCAGCCAGAGGGAGAGTTTTCCAGCGGAGGAGGGGGTCCCTGTATCTTTGATGATACAGAAAGCACCAGCTGAATTATTTGGCAGATATTGAGCAGTGCAAAAATTTCATAAAGCAAGAAGATGGCCATAGGAACCACAGAGAATGGCTTAGAAGAAGAACCACATGAATATTCTTTCAGCATTGAAAATGAAGATGTGCTGCTGCCCAAAAACTTCTGCCCACACAGCATCCCGCCCGTGTGTGTGTGCACACCCACCCACCTGCCGTCCTTTCTCTTCATATGGTCTGAGCTGCTGCTTGCACAGAATTATGGTAAATTTAACTCAAGACACCTAGTAACACAGTGCCCAGCTTGTCACGAATACTGATGTACAACCCATGGCTCTGAAATCAGTTTTATTCCTGCTAGGGATTGTGGAATTATTAAAAGCACCAAGACATAAAAAAGAGGTGGAAAGGATATGTATTATGCTACTGCTGTTTCCCTCAGGGAAGAAAATATGCTGTTTTATTCAGATTGTTACTTTCCAAAAACTAGGATAGCTGCTCGGCGTCAGTGGCCAAATTGTGAAGGGTTTAATTTACTTGTCAAAACTTGACTGTTAACTGTGGATTCTGGCCTTTGTTAAAACCACCTGCCCAGACCCCCAGACAGAAGCACCACTGCCAGCACCAGTAGAAGCTATGGCAGTTACTAACACTTATCAAAAAGCTGTGTTTTGGTTTGTGAGGGGAAAGAAAAATCAGAAATAACACATTAATGATATCACTCTGAGAAATAGGCCAGGTTAGATGAGGCTTTGGGCAACATGTTCTAGTGGAAGGTGTCTCTGTCCATGGCAGTGGGTTGGAACGAGATGATATTTGAGGTCCCTTCCAACCCAAACCATTCTGTGATTCCACAATTTACAAAACAAATGGCTGCAGTGCCTCTGAGACACGTATTTCTGCTCCAAGGCAAGTTGGTGGCACTGGCTGCCCAGGACCCTGGGCTCTGCAGAACTATACAGCAAGGAGACAGCTTCAGGCACCATAGCCCCTTGTCAGTAGTTCCTTTCTTTGCTAGATTACTGTTTTTGTCTAAACTGCTGTGTGGAAATGCAGCGTGGTGGGCTTCTGCTCTTGGCCCTGGAAATGCTTTGCCAGTTTCTACTTGCCCAGGCTAATCCTATTCCCTGTCTGAAACATGCTTAAAAGGAACTTGTTTGTTTTCATCTCTTCAGGGGATTAACATAATTGCATCACAAAACACACCTCCAGTTTAGCACAAGACTTGAGATTCTTCCTGTCTTTTATTTTGAAATATGATCAAATCACTGATCTACACAAAAATAAACAGCCCTACATATACGTCCTTGCTGGGGGTCCCTGAGCCCTCCAGAGTGTGATCCAGGCTGGGGCTGCCTCTCTTGCCTAAAGCCTCCCCTTCTTCCTCTCTGCTGCCTTTTTGAAAACATTCTCAGTCACCACCTCCTCTAAAGAAATTTCCACTTTCCAACTTCCTTCTCTGCAGGCGGGTGAGAAAAGTATCTACTCCCAGCTCTGACTCCTCCTGAAACCAATTGTTTTCAGCAATTCTGATCCTGAAATGTTAATCCTCTTCCCTAACCTACTGACTGATAGCTCACACTAATAGGTATTTTGTCCAAGGACACTCACAGAAGACCTCTATGATGGAGCAGTTTTAAGAGCAACTACTTCAGAGTTTCAACCTCAGTTTATAAAATGAATGCACACAGGTCTATCTAAAAGGTAAAGTGGGTAGGAAAGCCAAGCTCCTCTCCTGCAATGGCAAACCATGCTTCCTTATGTTCCACTTGGAATAGAGGAGGCCACAGGGTGCTCCTGTTTGGCAAGAAACTCTGGGAAATGCCCTGATTTGGGAGGAGTGCAGAGTGAAGTTCCCAAGAAAGAGGGAAAAGATTCTCTGGAATAAAAATATTTTGGAAAGACTTTTCTGCAGGAAAACTGAAGCATTTGAAAAAGTTCCCAAATGGGAATTTCTCTCACAACACAAAAACTCCAAATTCTATTTGTTCTGTCGGGAAAGTCATGTCTGTACACTGCAAGGTGTGGATACACCACAGCATAATGTCCATCCCCCAAAGCACAAGCAGCTACTCAAGCCTTCAAGTCCAAAGGGCACAATTTCCCCTTCAGCTCTCTGCACCAACTCTAGACACGCTCTTTTTATGATTGTTATAGTCTCTGATACGGTTTAATCACAAAAATTTGGCCATTTGCGTTCATGATTTGTGCTTCTCAAGAAAAATAATTCCAAGGACAATGGAGTAATATTTCTATGTAATTCATAACAGAAGCATCACATTTTTCCAGTAGGATGGCTCACAGGGGCCGGTTGCATACACACAAGAGCAGGGTCTGATTTCATACTAACTCTCACATCTCTATTCAGGTCCCATGTAGGGAACAGCCAGCATGCTGTGTGGAATACAGCCAATCTGGGCAACTGTCACCGGAAAAAATATATCTGCACCGAAGAAGAGCAGAATGAAGTAATGCTCCAAGACATTCCCCTGCCACAGTTGAGGAGAGAGACTCCAGCTTCTTTAACAACCAATGGGAAAGCAGAGTCTCTCAATATTGCTAGAACCTCAGTGATGCAAGAGCTTACTGAGCTGGAGAAGCAGATCGAAATCATCAAGCAGGAGCTGCAACTCGCCATGGACAGGAAATCGGAGCTGGAAGAGTATCAGAGGACAAACAGGACTGCAGAGCCCTAGGCCAGCATACCTGGGCCCTTTCCCCTTTTCTTCCTTTTTCCCCTTTGTCTGTAAAATTTGTAACACACTTTTGTAATGCCAGAAAGAGGTAGGATAATAAAGCAGGCAATATGCTCTTCATGAGAGCAGAATTGCAGCAGCCCACAACCACTGCCACCCTCCTGAGTCCTCCTCCTTTCATAACAAGTTTCTCATTCTCCTGGCAAACATCAGCCATTTCCAAGGACTGGAGAAACAAGGAACATCTGAACAGCGAGAGTTCCTGGTTCCTCCACTTGACAGTACAGTGAGGTTCCCACTTTTTTAGCCCTTTCTGTGCATTAATTAAAAAAAAAAAAAAAAATTCAAACTGCTCATTGGAAGCATGTTCCTTGTTGGTATGTTTTTGTTGTGATACCTATGGGTCTAGTCTCCATATGGTTGTCTCATTACACCAGGTGCTAGTTCTGTGTTGGCAATCCCTTCCTTCCTGGCACAAGCTGTGGTTTCACAAGACAAATTCTTGGTGGCAATCCCAGTACACACAATTCCCTCAGCTCTGTCAGCAGAAATGCAGACGTGGCTGCTCTGTGACTGTGATAAAGCAACTTGCCCAGCTTAAAAACAACTTGGCAAAACCCAAACTACCACCTCTGTCTGCTTCTGAGCCCAGGTTCAGCTTCCACTCCCACCCAGAGAGAAGCCATGCAAACAGCTGCACTGGCAGATGTGAGGGGATGGGTTCATGGTGGCACAGAGCAAGGATGAGGGGAAGGGAGGAGTGGCAGTACTGTAAAACAGTATTTACCACCGAAGGTGAAGTATTTACCAATGTGAAACTATTCCTTTAATATTCTCTGTCTTCAGTTGACAATAAGGTTCTTTCTCACAGCCAAAGTGACATAAAGAGGCTCTGATCCGTGATTTATTGGTGCCAGACTCCCACCAAAGTCAAAGGGAATCACCAAAGCCTCCCTGCAGACCAGGGCTCACTGTGACAGAGAATGAGAGTTGTGGTTCCAAAGTTCCAGTGTACTAAGTGGAGCTCCCTCCCACCTGGATGATGAGTAGAGGGGAAGGAAGGGTAAGCTGTTCAGCATCTGAATAAATACTGCATCAACCCAACTGACTGTGTTATTTAAACAGGATTTCTATGAATTTTTAAATACCACTTCCCAACACATCACATATTACAGAGAAAAAGAACATTTGTGACACTATCAGAATTAACTCTGGTCTCCCAGATACGTCACCAAACTAATTTTTACCCTCCTGTGTCTCCAGCCTGCATGAATGTTGCCAGGTGTGATGTTGTCACCAGGCAGGGTTTAAAGGCTACAGGCAGATCTGAAACTGTATTTTGGGGTTTGACAAAGGCATTATACCTTTTTGCAACTTTAACCTTTGAAAAATGAAAAGCTGCTAGCAGTGATAACCAGACTATTGCTTCTTTCAATACAGTTAGTAACACAGGAAACAGTAATTGGGACATAAAATGGGGCAGTGGGATCCAGAGCCCTGCAGATAGGTCTGAAATACCTAGGACATCCCTTCTTTCCCTGGTCCTGACAAGCCAGATGACTAGGGGCAAGTCACTTAGGTTGCTTTTGTTGCCTTCCCTCACCTTCCCCTCCCTCATTTAGATAATCAGCGTTTTAGGAAGAGCTTTTTATTTGGGTACCATCCAATACCTTACAACCTCCAACATAATTTGGTTAGAACAGATGAATGCTGCTCTTTTCATTATTGTGAGATAAACATTAGGAAAAAATATTACCACCCAATTTTATCAGTACATTTATCAACAGTTTGTCCTTATCTCTACATGCATAAGCCTAGAAAGAGTAATTTTTTAATCAAAAATGCTAATATCTTAAACAAAAATATATGCTTTAGTTNCCAAATAATTAATGTTAGGCAAAAATCTTTATCTCTGGTAGATGCCTTAGGGGCTACTCCCATGCCAAATGCAGAAAATAGATTGCTCCAAATTAGTGCAGCACCAACCAGAAGCCTTTTGGGAAAAGGTCCAAGTTATTGTTACCCAACAAAGATACATTTTAGCATGTTATTTTCCTATTCAACTATTGTTCCAGCCGGACCCCATAGGAGACAGAAAAAAAGATTGCCATAGCTTTCTATGGGATGGGGAATATCACATGTCAATGCCTGCGGACTAGTCAGTGGGGGCAGGACTGGCTATGAGAATGGCTATGCACTGGAGACTGTAGATAAGGCTTTTTCTTTGTTTGCAATAAATTACTCTGACACTGAATTTAGACAGATCTTTTTATGAAGAATGCCTGTCACCCTTTCCGTTCTTTTACCCCCAAATACTTCTAGTCTTGATAAATTTTTAATTATTTCCACTCATTCCGGCAAGTCAAGAGAGACCATCTAAAATTTTCACTGTTTCCCAATGTTCGAATTATAAACAGAGAGAAATTTAGTCACTTCTAAAATGAACTGCAAGGACGTCCCAAGCTTAAAATAAAGTATTATTTTAAAATAAGAAAATATATTTTTCTTGGTGAAGAAAGAAAAAATAGTAGCTTCCACACTTCCTCTGTGAAACAAATCCAGACTGTTTCACGTGTTTGTTTCCTACTGTGATCAGAGTGAACCCAACACTGCCAGTATACACACAAAAGTTTCAAGCTTAATTTTCAGTCGATGTCACTTAATGACTGGGAAAGTGTAAAGGGGCTTTGCACTTCTACAAGGGAATTAAACCTTAATTTGGATTGTTGTTCACAGCTGTTAAAGGAAGTCTGCTGTTACAGCAAAGCTGTCTGAAGATCCAGATAGTGTTTATTGGTGACTCAGGTCCTGGTTTTAATGAGCGAGCATTTGTACCACAAAATCTGCCATCAGCACTAGTAGTCCTAACACACCATTCTTTCTCCAACTTGACATCACAAACAGTAATCCAGGGAACAACTTCAGGTGAAAGCACAGAGGGTTCTGCTGTCATTTCTTCTACATACATTGTAACAACTTAAGCAACACCACAAACTCTCAGCATCCCAGCTTCCCCTTGCTAAGACAAAGTTATGTGTTCCTACTCACTTTTCAGGACTCAATCATCTTTAAGGTTTAATTCATACTTTCTGAATGCTTTCAGCAAGCTAAAAAAAATAATGCTTACTATAAGACAGTCTGTGATTAATTGCTTTCAACTTTACTGATATTTATATTATTTCCTAAAGCAAATACAGGAAGGCAATACAGATTTTATTATCCAGGGAAACGACACAGATGAGACAAACCTCTGACAGTTGTACCTTCCAAGAAAATTTTTACAGGAAAAACATTATGCCCCATGAAGGAATGTTGTGAATAGATGACATTGCATTTTAATTTTAGGCACAGACTTGAAGTACAGGCTTGCACTATAAGGAGCACAGAGACTATAATCTATGCCATGTCCTTTCACAAAATTCCCCAGCAGCCATGACAAAATGACTGCACAAATAATCCAGCATTTTGGCCCTTCTGTTGTGTCAAGAATAAGGTAGTGAATATACTGCCAAAAGGACAAGGGTTGTTTTAGTAAACCACTTCTTGAAAGCAGAGGGAAGAAGAAATCCATCCCTCTGCTTTACAAGCCTGAAGCTTGTGAAAAATGTTTCCAACACCTGGACAAAGGACAGGAGCACAGGCAGATACTACCAGAGGCAAGAAAACCAGAAAAACAACTGAGACAACAGCTTTTATTAGATTTTGTGCATTACAAGATTAATCTTTGTGGCAAAGTTGCAACAAAGTAATCCCTACAAATTCTTTTCTGGAAACTAAGGACAATAACAGCAATGCCTCAACCTAGGGAAGTATGTCCACATCAACCAGGGTTCTTTAGTGGAATGCTGCTTTCAAAGATTCTCCAACATCTTTTCTTTTTCCTCTTCTGGATACTAAAATACATGTTTGCTTATGGGGGGGGGTAGGGAGGATGTTCACTAATGCACCAGCCTTCACAAGTTCTTGCCCTGACTCAGGAAGATACATGTCTAAGGAGTCACTCCACTGAAGTCTAGAGATGTACCTGTTTATTCATTATATGGCCCTTTACATGGGAAACTATTCACTGTCAGAAACACCACCATACCTTGATTGGATTTAATAATTAACATCCAAAGCTAACTCCTCAAATAAAGGCCTTATTTAACTCTGCTGCACCACAGACAGCTTCGATCCCATCAAGGTAGGACTTCAGTTAGATGTTCCCAACTTGACAGTGTGAAAGTGATGGATAGGAAATGTACTCTCAGACAAAATGCATCTACAAGAACTGAGGGCAAGAATAAAAGAAAAGGGACAAGAATGGAACTGACATCCAGAATGTGTTTCTTTCCATACCCTAGCCACACTTCCCATAAGAGACCGTTGATCAGCTGACAAAAGCACTGACTGCCCAAAGGTGACAATCACAGAAAGTGAGGGAGGCTGGGTGGTCTGCATAAGAGGCAACTTTCCGTCACTCCAGTGGAAAGAATCAACCGATGTAGATCCTATGGAAGTCATTGGCACCAAAGGCAGCGTTACACTTGGGGCACTTACGCTGCCGGGTGTCATAGCGTGTTTTCACACACTCAAAACAGAAGACATGAAAGCACTTTGTGAGCACAGCATCCTTTTTGCGCATGTTACAGCATGGGCAGGTCAGGCGGGCCTGCAAGACAGAAACATTACAGTGAGGGCCCACTGCATTGCACTGGCAATGCAATGCACTAGGTAAAGGATGACTGAAGATGAAGGTCCTTCCATTCCTCATAAGGAGAGGGTGCTTTCTTCGATAGCAAAGTACAGAGAAGAGATGTCAAATATTGAAAATGTGACTACACAGCCTTTTGAATACAGAAGGGTTAAAAAAATAAGTTGATAGAGACAGCTACCCACCTTGTAATCCTTGATTTCTTCCATCAGTATCTCATCACAGTTGGGAACCATGTCAGGCTTCTTAGTGGTCTCCAGCTTCCTGCGTAACCTAGAAATATCTTCCTGCATAAAAACAAGAGACCAAATAAATGAGTTGTATATTCTCTGGTACAGCTTCTTCAGGGATTAAAGAGAACTAGCACCTGGCCAACAGTGCACCTGGCTAAGTCACTCCACCCATACTTTCATACTCAAAAGTCCAAGAGACTTAAAACAGATTACATTATCACCTTGTGCCACATGTAATGTCAGTTATCAGTGGACAAAATCTGAAAGAGCCAAGAGCTGATGAAGCTGAAATCAAAGTGAAACTGGATCCCCAAAAAAGTAGCGTAGTTGAAACCAACTCCAAGATCAATGTACAAGGAGACAGACACCAAAGCAGACAGATACTGAACGATCGTGCAAGAGCTGTATACCTCAGCCCTTTTGAAGTTGAACATCTCTTTCTCTCTAGTTACTCTGTTTTCCACAATCTCATCCTGGAAGTCATGTAACTTCTTCTGAGCCAGCTCTAGCTGTGCTTTCAGATCATCCGCAAGCTGGGCTGCATCCATGGCCTGAAAAAGAAAACCAGTATAGAAGCACCAAACATGGAAAAAGAGCTTTGGTTGTTTCTAGTCCCTCTGCCTGGCAATCCAAGACTGCTCACAGAATACTCCTCAGGCTGCTGGAGATATTTTTTCAATCTAATTGTGGTACTTCCAAATGGAATAACTAGAATTACTCCTTAAGCATTACCTCAACAACAAAATATCTTATTATTAACAAGTTCTAATAATTTAGCTTCAACATTCCTCTTCAGCAGAGACAACCCATCAAAGTGCAATGCATGTCACTCAGAAAAATACTAATGACCAGACAATTCTCTTCAAGTATTTTCAGCCTTCCACCTTCTACGTTTTCTCTACTAAACTGTTTAGAGACAGTTCTATAGCTAACTACACAGAACTGCAAGATAAGTGTTTATTTTTTAATAATTTTTTTCTTTTCACCAGTTCTCCTATCACTTTCTAACTGTCCCTATACTAATGAATCTATTAGCCAAGTTCCCTCAATACCACAGATTGTGATATTAAGTACAAATGATTATGCTGAATTCCCGTCTCCTTTTCACAGTGGTATTTCTGCTTTCCTGTCTGTTTTAATGTCATTCCTGCATTTCTACTAAAGGTTTAACAACAAAGGCAGCATCAACCATGAGACTTAGTCTTACTTCACTCATTACAGACCTACTTTATTGATCTTAGACATTTGTTAAAGGTCTTATCATTCTCCAGCCATATTTTCCTTTTACTTACCCCATCTCTCCTATAAAAGCTTTGACCCCAGTTAATTTCACCTGGCTGCTGCCTCTTCTTTCATATAGGTTTCCTTTTAAAGGCATCTTACTTCAGGTCCCTAATCCTACTTTCACAGAAACACCTATGACCTGCTCCTCCTTATCAAAGGAAACATCAGTCTACAATTCTTTAATCAGAACTCTCTTCAGGATCCCTCAGCCTTCTGGTATACTAGTCCAAGATCAGGGAATATCTGGTTCTGTAATACCAATGAGAGCTAGGAGCCTTCTACACTTCCCACAAGACAACAATTCCATCTTACAATCCAAGAGGAAATCAAGCAATCACTCACCTTGCGTTTGTTCATTTCCAGGGCCTGTGTTCGGAGACCTAGTTCCTTCTCGCCTGTTCCAATACTGCTTTGCAATAAGTGTTCTTTCTCCTCCAGCTTACGTACAACCTGCAGCTGGGCATCCACCTTGGAAAGGGAGACAGGAAGTACAGAAGGACTGAAATACATGCTCTGCAGGTCTTCAGAGCTGTCATTAAAGCTGCATCCTAAAACTATCCCTGCCTCTCCATCACTAAGGAGTACCTCTTCAACTTGCCTTTTTCTCCTTGAACATTAGCAGTCTAAGAGCTGTACCCAGACCTCTCCAGCGAACACTTTAAAACTAGGCAGTCAAATACTTGCAACACACATCCTATTTTTTTGAAGGTGGCTTAGAGAATTGCTGCAAGGCAGTGAACGGTTTCACCTTGGTTCCAAGGATGGCAGAATATATATGTAGAAGTACCATTACAACATGAAAATGACTTCCCACTTTCCTTTTCCCTCCTTGCTCTCCACAGCAGTGAACCTGTATGACATTTACACTTACAAAGCAAGTCCCTTTGAAGTCTGATGCAGCATACCTATATTGATTAGGGTAACATTCCCTCCTGTACTGATTTTGACAGGAATTAAGTTAATTCTTTTCATAGTAGCTCATATGGTGCTGTATTTTGGATTAGGGACCAAACAGCATCAATAACACACTACTGTTTTAGCTACTGCTGAACAGTACTTACACAGCATCGAGACCATCTGTGTCCCATACTGCCCACCAGTGAGTAGGCTGGGGGCACACAAGAAGCTGGGAGGGCACACGGCTGGGACAGCTGACCGCAGCTGACCAAAGGGATATTCCATACCATATGACGTCACACTCAGCAATAAAAGCTGGTGGAAAGGAGGAAGCAGGGGCATGTTCAAAGTGATAGTGTTTGCCTTCACCATTAACCGTTACACACGATGAAGGCCAGCTTGCCTGGAGATGGCTGAACTCCTGCCTGCCAATGGGAAGTGAGGAATGAATTCCTTGTTTTGCTTTGCTTGTGCACACAGCTTTCCTTTAAATATTGAACTGTCTTTATCTCAACCCACCAGTTTTCTCACTTTTGCCTTTCTGATTCTCTCCCCGATCCCAGTGCGGGGGAGTGAGCAAGTGGCTGTGTGGAGCTCAGCTGCCAACCAGAGTTAACCCACAACACCTCTACCTTCCCCCATCATTTCTGTTGTCCTCTCTGCTTCTCCCATGTTACCTGTGTCTTCAGTGTTAAAACTTGGTCTGCCAGCTCCTCCTTCTCCTCTTTCAGCAACTTATGGATCTGGTTGGACTTGATGCGTTCTGACATCAGCTTGAAGTTGGCATCATCCTTCTCCCGCAGTTGCTGCATCAGTCGGATGTTCTGCTCCTGCATGTCTTCAAAGGCTTGGCCTGTGACATCCATTTCTGACAGCAGAGCCTCCTCCTCCTGGAAAAGAATCACAGGCTCTGGCAAAACTGCCTCCTATACCCCCTACAATGGCCCTGAACATTTTACTTAGAAACACCAAACCCAGTACAGATGAAAGATGCCTCAATATCAGAGAACAGTATCTCCCAGCAACCAGAAAAAAGTGCTCCCTAGAAGTCTGCACCACAGCAGAGATGTCCTGAATTAGAAGGTGTAAAAAAAACCACAGTTACGTCCACAAGTGTTCACAGACAATGGCAAAATCAGCTGTGGCACAGTCGTTGCCAGAGCTGGGTTGAAACCGCCTCCCAGCTTCAGGCAGCTAGCGGAATAGCCGTCATATACGCTAGGCCAAGAATTCTACATGTCAACAACTTCATTTCCTACTAACTGCCAAGACCCTTAAACTCACTTAGGCCACTTCAATATTAAAGGAGTAAGTGGCAAGATAGAACAGTTCTGTACTATAAGGAAAAGAATCTGAATTTAAAAAATGCATGTCAAGTCACTAGCTGCCTCTCCTCTACTGAAGTGGTCCCGCTCTCTCAACATTAGATTAAGCCCTTTTTTTGTGGAAGAAGGTATGTCATGGTACCACACACAATTGTATGAACTGTGCAGATAATACATTTAAAAAGAAATTGCAACCTCCTCCCCTAGAGGCTGATCCAGCCATCACTCCTCTGTACTCTTCACATAGGCCACAAAAAACTATAATTAACATTCTCACCACCCCTGCATGAACTTTGTGACACCCTGGTGTAGCAGGGGGGTTTTGTTTGTTGTTGGGTTTTGGCTGGTTGTTTTTTCTTCCCCTTTGATAAACAGGGACAAAAGTCACATCTCTGGCACAGAGACAGAAATATCTTCTCTCAGGTAATCTTCCTGGCTATAACCTGAAGGCAATTCCTTCCCAGATGCTCCAGCCAAGACAGAACTTGTCAGACACTTCTTACCTGCTTAGCCATGGCTAGTTTCTTCTGTAAATACTCAATTTGTTCCTCCACTGCTCGGATCTTGCGGAGGGCATCTTCATCAGCCATCTTTTTACTCTCCTTTTTCTCCTTGTCTTCCAATTCTTTCACCCTCTGCCTCAGTTCTTCCAGCTAGAGCAAGGACAAAACATAAATGATACTAAACACAGGAACGTGGCCTGACCATTGTTAAGAGCCTGTTTTCTCCACAATTCTCTGAAACATTGGAGAAACTGTCTCCAAAGCATGGGAAAAGCAAACCCTTCTCATCTTGATAGGACAGTGTATTACTGGCAGATGGACCATTAAGATGGGGTGTAAGCCCAAGATCTTGATTTCAAACCTTTGAAAACTCCATAGCATCTTTTATCAGAGTAGAAACATTAGTCTCTTGCAGTTGCATACATAAGGGTATGTGGACAGAGAGCATCTGCTCCTCTAAGGGTGCGTGGTCAAGGACCTTTTTCAGTACAAAAAGGGTAAGAAAAGGAAGAAGCCATAAACAAAACATGCAGAGACACAAACCTGACAGACAAGTGATAAGGGAGGCAGTGATGAGAACAAAACCTGGTCAGTTACACTAATTGATGAGAGTATAGGAATACTTATCCAGCAAGGTTATCTGACTTTGGACTCTGTCAATTTGGAAAATAGGGACAGGAGGGGGGAGGCAGGAAAGGAGGAAACCAGAAACAAAATATTCAGAGAGACAGATCTGACAAAACAAATATGGAAACAAAGACAAGAAACAAGCCTCCCCAGTCACAATAGCTGATAGGCTACCAAGAAACTACAGGCACCACTTCCAGGAAGATCAACCTGGACTTTGCAACTGATAAGACTGTAAATGGGGGGTGGATCCTGGACTGGGAGGGCTGTGGGAATTGATAGAGCTGTACAAACCTATGAGGGACATGCAGGGGACAAGAGAGCAAGGATGAACAAATTTGGGTAAGACAAGGAAGAGTATAAAAGGAGCTGGTCACACGTAAAATGAGAGCAGTCAGTACACACTTGTCTGGCTCAGCCTTGAGCACAATCACCACAGCCTGTCCTATCTTCTTATTAAATATTTTCTTAAATATCTCTGTGTAATCTAACTCTCTACCCCACACATACATGTGCTGCATGCATGGAGTATGTACTAGCTACAGGTGAGACCAGTACGTGAAGACAATAGGAGGCCCTGGGATCACAGGGGTACCAGACAGAGGCGCCATGCTGGCACTTGAGGGATGTGGAAACATGTGCGTGCCTGTGAACACAGGGAGTGTTGTGTGTGCCTGCACTAGTGACCTTCTACCTCTATCAGCTGAAGAACAGGAAGGGCACTTGTCTATCCTTGTGTTGTTTGAGTCCTGTATGTGTGTGCTGTTGAAGGCAGCACATTGTCTGTGGCAGTCTGACTGGCACGTCAGTGTTCTCTGTGTGTGTGTGTCTCTGGGACGTGCTCAGCTTTGCTACTGGTTGAATCTGCAGCTGAGAAAGCAGTAGCCATGTTCCTCAGCCTGGGTAAAGGGATCATCCCTTCCCTGAGGAGGACATCCCAAAATCTCCCCGGTCATCTCCAGAACAATCCAATCTCTCTTCTAAATGACAAAGAAGAGAAACGAAACAATCTCCAGTTTCGAAGACAAAAACACCACAGTTCAAGTGCAAAGTATCTGAAAAGAAGTTTTAAGTAACATGCTAAAGAGAAATGAAATTTACCTCAGCTTTTGCCTTCTTTTCAGCTGCCATCAGCTGCACTTTGTCTCTCTGCTCTTTGGGGGCAGAGCGGTACATATCCAGCAACAGCTTCATCTCCTTCTGACTCTCCTGGGCCTTCCTGGAGACAAGGATATAGACAAATGTGAGAATGCAGCAGAAGAGCTATGCTGTTACATATCCAGCCTGAGAGTCAGAGCAATGTTCTCTCCATCTCCCACGTGGCATGCATATAGAGTTGTCCTCGGCTCATCTTACCCTGGTAATGTAAAATAGCCAAAGAGCATGGGTTGGAAGCTGACAAGAAACGTGTTCAGGCACATATAGGTTGAAAAGCCAAGAGAAGCAGGGTGGGGAGGAAACACGTATCCTAATAGTAAGCAACAATTATCCATCTCTGCTTTGGTTCTGATCCAAGACAGGGAAGACCACAGTGCCCTCATTAATAAACCTGCTGCTGTAAAGCTTTACACAATTGTTATGACAACAACAAATAATGATCACTTGACCCACACTATGAAGTACCTAGTTTGGTAATTCATGCTTTAGGCTGTTGAAGGAGAAATGTTACTACATTGTCCAAATCACAATCAGATATAGTAGGTGCCAGAAACCTCTCACTTCAGTGACACTAATCTCGTAAGAGTGAGCTGCGAGTCACCTCACACAAACACCCCAGTTTGGGCACTACTCGAGCAGAAAAGGCAGGGACAACTCTTACTTGAGTTCAGCCTTCAGCTGCTTGATCACTTCAGCTTCCTTCTTTCTTCCATCTTCATGTTTCCCTTTTTCCTTCTCTTTGGACTCTCTCTCCTTCTCAGATTCCTTCTGCTTCTGCTTTTCCCGCTCTCGTTCTTTTTCCTTTTCTTTCTCTTTCTCTCTCTCTCTCTCCTTCTCTTTTTCCTTCTCTCGTTCCCTCTCCCTCTCCCGTCTCTCTCGCTCCCGCTCCTCTTCATCTCGTCTGGCCTTCATTTCATTAACATCTTCAGAAGCAGTCTTGGGGACAGACACTTGGGCAGAAGGATCATCAGGCTCCTGCTTGACCTCTTGAGGTTCCTCCTTTGTGTCTTCAGTGCTGGACTGGGACTGTAAGAGAGCACTACCACTGCGAGAACGGATCTGTTGTAGAACAGTAAGAAAGAAGACACAGAACAAAACAAACCATTAAGTTCTTAGCCATAAATCTACCTTATCCCCCTTCCCTTGTCTTCCCAGATCCATGCTTGCATGTCCCCAACATAAGTGCTACTACTTTGCATGGAGCACTCACTATACAGCTACAAAAGAAGATCATTCATTTGGTAAGTGGAAGCAGTAGAGCGTAGAGCTCCATCAAAAATTACGTTGCATCCTGCATGCCGTATCAGAAAAGTTGTTATTGCAGACAAGGGGGACAGCATTCCCCCTTCTCCTAAGCACTTTTGGCTCTTTTCTGGTATTTCTTGCTCTGATACCTTGCTCAAGTCAGATTGGGCCTCTCTTAGTTTGCGCTTGTATCTTAACACCTCTCCCTTCAGCTGGTGGTTGTGATTTTGGAGGCTGCTGATGAGATGACGCATCTCTCGATTAATTGGGCCTACAAAAACAGAAATAGAACTGTAACAAACCACACTTTTGCTGACCTTCTGCAAAGACTTTCATGGCGATTGGCATTGCCACTTGACTTGCTCTCTAAGAACCAAAGTAAAACTATTATCATTCTGCCACATAACAGAGCAACACAACTTATTTGCAGAAAAAAAGTCATGGCAGTTTTACATGCAACTGTAAGTCCTTGCAAATTCCCAGTCCTAATTTCCTTTCAACATTACTTTTTTCCCCACATTCCTAAGGTAAATGTGTCATGCTTCAAAAAAAAAAAAAATCTTTATGATTTAGATTTGACTTTAGAAAGAACTTCTTTATTTCCTCTGATGAAATTTGAAAATTACTAGTTTCCTATCCAGGCTGTCCTTCCAGACTTGTAAATGAATCCTTCCTCAAAGTAATTTTTAATAATGCAAAATACTCTGTCATAAACCAAATTATTAGCAAAATGTATGTATTTTGCAGCATGTAAGAGGAAGTCAGATAACACAGAACTGACCTCCCACAAACCATGTGAAGAGGTTTGGGTTTTTAAGAAAGAGACTGGCCAGAACAAGTATTTAACAATAACAAAGAATCAAAGCCATGCTCTAACGGGCATAGGCAGGAGGCGGTGGTTGTTTGTTTTTAAGCACAGCAGAAAAACTCCATACCTGCTTGTTCATTGGCAGCAAGTGTCTGTTCAAACTCTATCCTCAACATCTCATATTCTTTGCGGACTTGCGCCAGGGTGTCCTCTAGCTGAATCACCTCTGTGCGTAGTTTCTTGTGAAGGCTGACCTCATCCCTCTGAGGAGTAAAAACGGGACAGAACTTGGTGCTGTGACCCTGGAGTATCTCTCACTTCATCAATATGAAATACCAAAACAGATGAATTATTGCCAGGAAGATAAATTCCCTGAGCATTCCCAGAGCCACCCAGACCCAACAGTGATGGTCAACAGGATGACAATGTTTCCTAATCTGATGGAGCAGAGGTGCTACCTCGATTAGTTCCACCTGGCGCTGGTGTGTGGTGCGGGTGCCATGAAGCAGAGTACGGGCCTCATCAAGATGTGCCTTCAGCTGGAGACTTTCATTATACAAAACAGAAAATTGGGACTGCATGCAGCGATATTCTGGGGTCTCCTTCACAGCCTCTTCCACTGCTCGTCGCAGCTCAACCTAATCAGGACACAAGAAAATACCACAGAAAGAAAAAACTATCTTCTTGTCTTTTGTCTCTATTTTGCAAGGTAGGAGAAGCACTAGGCTGTTTCTCTTGCATAGTCACATGACAAGAGGTTTTGACTCTCAGGTTCTGCAGCAATAGTTTCTCTCAAAAATATGAGCTTGGAAAATATGATACACCTTTTCAATGAATTTACTGTAAAACCATGATCACCTAAAATCAGTAAAGATGGACACACAGAAAAGTACGATAGAAAACTAGAGAAAATACAAGTGCAAGTAGGCATTATGTTAGCTTTCTACCAGTAAGAGAAATAATGACTGAAAGGAAGAGCAATGAGAGAAAACAGAAGTACAAAATGTAAGTTTTCCTTACAAAAAAATGGTAGCAAATGATTGTGACCAGCAGACATATATATATATACAGACATACAGCTTAACACTAATTAAAAAAAAAAAAAAAAAAAAGTTGTAAGCCAAATGATGTTTCTCTCAAAACAAAATCATGTGGAATTTAAGGGTGCCTCAGGACAGTTTCTGAAATCTCATATCTGATACTCAGGCTAACAGCTCAGGCATTTCTTATAACAGGCTAACAGATCTATTTATCACCAAAATAAAATTTAGATTATTCTCTATATCATATACTTATCTACTACAGAGTCACAGCTTTTTGTGTTACCACCTTTAAGACCTGAGAAACTCATACACGGTTTCCTGTCTATCCATCCTGCCACACTGGGAAAGATTTAAGTTCATCAGCTTTCAAGAGCCTAGCTCTCCTACACAAGTCCCCTGACATTTTCAGTTCTCTGATTCCAGTCACACAGGGTGGGGGGAAGGTGTAAGAAGGCTCAATGCTTGTGATGTCAGAGTAGTTTTAACTAGACATCATTAAAATGTACTGAATGGATCAGAAGGAAAACAGGAAACAAGAAAACCACTACAATTCCAATGATGACCACATGGTGTCACCAATGCACTGAACTGCAAGCATAAGACACAAACTTGCTAAGTTGTACCCTGGACAAAACACAACACAGCTGAAGAGCAAGCACAGAACAGTAATGAGGTTTTTGGGAGACACAGTACAGCAAGACAGAGAGCAGCCAACCACACAGAACACCTCCATCCTCAAACAGGTTCAGATGTTTCACCTTGAGTTTTTCATTCTGTGTTGTTACTTCCTGAAGATCATGGCGTAGTTCCTCCAACTCATTGAGGCGATTCCCAGCAAGCTCTTTATTCTCTTCTAGTTCTGCATTCATTTCCTCAAACTGTTGGGGATAAACTGCTTGTAAATCCTACTGTTAATGTATTTATTGAGGGTATTAATTACATAACTGTTTATACAGTAACAGAAATTACAGACTTAATAGTCAGGTAACAAGGGAGACAGTCTACTTCCATTAGGTCTGTTTCGTAAGTAGGAAACTTGTACAGACACAACGGCTTGACCAGAGTCACCCAGATTTGTGGCAAAGGAGGTATCTAAATTCTGTTCCAATCTATGGCCCTACACACAAGCTCTCCTTGACTTTATTCCTCCCCTTGACCACAACCAAGTCCCTGACATTACCTTGCGGGCATTAATGGTGATCGTGCCCCCATAGAGGCTGCTCCCAGCTCCATACACCTTGTAGCCTTTGGAATTTACCTGCAAAAATGGTGATAGATTTCATCAATACCCAATTAAATGCCAAGACTCCTGATATAGTATACTCAGGACCAAAGAGGGTACACTACGGATTCTCACTTGTCACAGCAAAGTATCATAAGATGTCACACATCTCAAAACTACACCCATGTCTCTAGTTTCCTGGCAAAGAGGTTGGTGCTTACCCGTTCCAGAACATCTGCTAAGTGCCGGTTGAGCCTCTGCTCCCTCTTGCGTATCTTGTCAATATCCCACTGAAGGTCATCAATCATAGTCTCCAGAACAGACACTCGAGATTCTGCTGTCTCCACTCTCTCTTGCAGCTTGGAGAACTTTAATTAAAAGAGTATTTCAGTTAGCATATTGCACAGAATCAATATTTTCAGGGACTGCTCAATACTCATTTTTCTCCTTTTCATCATACCCTGGATTCCTATGCTTTCCACCCATCTTTTGCTGTGGTGACAGACTCCTCAATGAGCTGTCATGAACTTTACACTGGCTGAATCCCAACACAGTAACAAAAGTAAGACGCAACTGAAAATGGAAAAAGGGAAAGAAGTTGGTAATATATGGCACAGTAGGGAGGCAGCCACATCATCTTATTCCAAGGCAGGTTTGGTTGGGGTTTTTTGTTAAAACCTTTTCAATCCATATGTTCATCTACTCTAAAGACTACTGAAGCGCTTAGTGGTCTAACATCAAGCAAGGCCAGCATTAACAGTTATTAAAGGAACTGAAACCTCTGAAATAAATACCACCAATAAAGTGAATCCCTTAATGACTGGGATCATCTTGTAGTTTATGTTGGTACACTTTCATATGTGACCCTGAGAAACGAAGGAATTTGAAGTGACAGGGATGTCACATAGCCACCTTAGCATCACTTCACCACTTCCTCTGCTCTGTTTTCTTTTAAAATTAAATCCATACAACTCATTGGTCTGGTTATACTCTTTCATCCAGTGATATAACAAGCAAAAGCAATCTGAATCACACAGAAAAATCTATGTACAGTTGTCCACAACAACAACCCTTTCCATAACCTTTTTTCAGAAGGCAACTGTCAAATCTTGTTGCTCCTGTCCCTCCCCAAGATAATAACTTGCTTTCTAAACTATGGTAACCACAAATTATTCTAAGAAGGACCCTAAGGCATAATTCTTTCTCTTTCCTTTTTATACCTCCTGAGACATGATTCGGTGCTTCTCTTGAAGAACATCAGCCAGTTCCTGCAGCCGTCCATTTTCATGTGAGAGATAGGTATTAAGCTCCAGAACTGCTTCTTCCATCAGTGAAATATCTGAAAAGTGCATAAAAAAAAAAAGGAGATGAACAGAAATCAGTGAAGACTCTTTTTAATTTTTAAACAGCAAAGTGAAAAAAAAAGAAAACCTAAAAGGAAATTCTCAGGCTTACACTGCACTAATGCAAATAGTACTATGGAGTTTATGTTTGCCAACCAAGGATAGTGACACTTCACTACACCAATGCTAGACCTGCCAGAGCTCCTTGACCAGCGCATATAAAACACTATGGACAGAAAGCAAACCAAGCATGAGTTGATATTCCACCTGAATTTTCATTCAAAAGATTGAAAAACTTCATTAGCTTAAGGTTACAATTGTTTGTCGTCTGAGTGTAAATTGAGTCGTCTGAGTGTAAATTGAGTCTACTACATTAATTTTCAGAAGCTAGTGGTTCAGCTTTCATCTACAGAACTTTGCTTTGTTCAGAACTGACAGCTACACTGGGCATACCAGTCTAATACTAGACATCAGATGGTTACCATTTTGCTCAGAACTTGGAGAAAACTGAGGAGATTGTTATTCCAACACCTTTTACTAAACTGCAAGTGAAAAGGAGTCCAATATATCCATTTACAATACTGATTTCACTTCTCTGCTTGTAAGCATGAAGCCTTTTACCCAGTGCCCGAGGACAACTGGGTGACAAGTTTCAATCGTAATTTGTAACTTTTCAGGTGCACAAACTCACTACAGGCAGAAGCAAGCCTTTCCTTAGCCCAACACACCGGGGAGAGTTCTCAGCATTCAAATTTTGAGGCAGTTTTAATACACTTCTGGTATGTAGTACTAGTCTTTAGAGGTTTCGGTTATTGAGAGTTTGGAAAGCTAAGGCAACTTATTTTGGAAAATAAATGAGCACAAGAAGATCTAGGCCTTTACGCTTACAATGCAGAATCACATCTAAGCTGGGGGTAGATGGGGATCCTTGAGCATCAGCCACCTTGGTCCTACCTCCACTATTCAGCTTGTGGGACAGCACATCCACTTTCTCTTGCAGCTTGTCATACATTGTCACAATCTGGGCAACAGCACGGCGGGAGGACTCTACACGCTCTTGCAGCTGAGATTCTATCTCCTCACTAGTGCTGCTGGCTAGAGTGGCTAGGAAAGAGAACGCTGGCTCCAATCCTTCACCTGAGAACAGAACGAGGTGCAAAAAGTAAAAATGCTCTGTCAGACAGCGTATCACCAGTCTTCAGAATCAGAGAGCCTCTGTCACCCTTTAAAAAAGGACATCAACATTGACCACAGCTGAAATCCATCTTTTCCACTGTCCCCAGCCAGATGTCTCACCTCGTTCCCTCTCATCTTTGCGCTCTTGATTACTGTCCGAGTCTGGTTCAGGCTCTGGTACAACCAGTGCTTTTCTTTCAGACAAAAGGTCTCCAAGACCTTGGTCCAGGTCAAAGCGTTTAAGGATGATGCGGATATTTTCATCAAACTGAATGACGGGACAGGCAAGACAAAGAACGAATGTGAATAAAAGGAGTGCAGGGAACAGAAGAAGAGACAAGACAACAGTGTATATAAAAATCACAAAGTGTATCACTAACCTGATTCCAGTACCGATTGATAATCAGCAGAGAGGCATCATCAGTGGCCTGCCGACGCTCCAGCTTCTCAATGTGCTCCCGTAGCTCATCTTCAATGGCTTGCCGCTGGTCCAGCATCTCTGCTAGTTTCCGGTTCTTGGTCTGTAGGGTCCGGATGTCCATCTCCTCCTGCACAGGAGCACAAGTCAGGGCACATTCCGCACACGCCAGATCACTGGGCTCATGCAGACAGCAGAGACATATTTAGGTTTCCAAATTTAAAAAAAAAAAAACATTAAAAAAAAAAATAAAAAAAATTAAACGCAAGAGGTTGAGTGGAGTGGTGCAAGGAAGACATACTGTTGAAGAAACGCCACCAAGCTTAATGGTCTCCACTGTGGTCCCTGAATCTTCAACCCCTGCCTTCTTCTCTGGAGGTGCAGAGGGGCCAGGCTCTCCAGCTGTCCGTTTATTGCCAATTCCAGACATGGTGGCTGAAGCATATAGAATCCCACCTTCTCAAAGTTCTTCCTGAACAATAAGGAACACTATTAAAAGAAAAAAAAAACAAACACAAACAAACCCACCAGCAAACAACCCCCCCCACAATCAACTCAATTTAGGGTTTCTAACATACATCCATCATGGTAACATAATAACAGCACGTTGATGGGAAAAAGATCCATGCTCTGTAATGCTAAATGGAAGCAATGTACCTTATCACGCTCTTTAGAAAAAAAAATCTTCATGCAGGTTCAGTCTCTGCTTTTCTGATCTGTCTCTGTATTAACAAAAATTATTTGGGTTAGACTTTAACAAGCAACTGAGACTTTGTATATAAGGCACCAGTTCACCTCATACTAACCAAATTGTTCCTGTTATATCAACATTCAAAGTCAGTCAAAGCCAAGGGCAGCAACACCTTGAAGGTGAGCCCTGTAAGAACTTATATAGAGATCTGACAAATCCTATGGAACTAAACAGTGATTCCAAGCCAAGGTTTGTAAAGACCCATCTGAAGAGTTATGCTGTGTATCAAGAGAAACACAGACATGTTTGAAGAGTATTTATCCACAAGTTAATGCAATCTGAAAAGCTCTGGACTACTAGTTACGGACTCAGAGAATAGTTGAGGCTGGAAGGGATGTCTGGATATCACCTGCTCAGTGCTCCTGAATAAAGCAGGTCAGCCAGTGCAGGTTGCCAAGGGCCTTGTCCTGTCAGCTTTTGAGAATCTCTGGAGATAGGAACTCGGCATTGTCTTTGGGTAACCTATCCCAGTATTCGACGACCCTCAGCAGTAAAAGTCTTTTTCTTAGTCTGAACCGTATTTCTTGCAGTCCCCTAAAATATTATTTAGCAAAATAATAAATATCTCCTTAAAGCATTTTCAAAACAAATATAGCAGCTAGTGATGGAAAACAAAACCAATCAGATCTTCATGAGACATAAGCAGCATTCTTCTCCCATATTCCCTGATGCTGTGCCAACTCAATCTGCAGATGTCTACCTCTAAACTAAATGAAACCCAGCAGTAATAAAATGCAGACCATACAAGTAAGATTTATATTGTTCCATTTAAATCTATAATGACATTTACAGTTAAGGTAAGAGTTACAAACTGAACCTGCCAGTTCTTATGTATTTGCTTTACTTGAGCAGTTCTACTGAAAACAGTAAGACTAATATGTTTTTAAGATTAAGCTGGGACACTGCTTTGTCAAATCTTAACATTTAACCAGCATTTTAGCTTGGCATTGCCCTTCACCATATGCAAAATAATATAAAGATTATTTCTAAATGAGTTACTGAAACAGCATTTATATTGTTCCTGTAACCTATTAGCATAAATATTAAATACATCTCAAAAAATAAACAAAGACAACTTCCACTTAATCGTTTTCCTCCTTTTAGCAATGGAATTCAGTGGGCATTGATTTTAGCTAGAATGACTAGGCCATTGGAGAGGGTGGGAGGAGCAGCTGTCACTAAAAACATCTGCTACCTATCATCAGTCCAGCCGCCAGCGACTATTGCCTTTCACGTTTTTTGTCCACAGACAAAATACTTCTTCCATTGCTTTCTGACACCACCCGTCACAGCTCTAGCTCCCCCTCTCTCCACTGCTGACCTCCTCACATACTGTATGCCAGGACCTGACCCACTAAGTTTTCACAACCTCATCAAGGATTGACTGTCCTCCCCATCAGGGACTCAGCTTCGTCTTAATCCCCTTCTTATGGTTAAAACCCTTACATGGAGGCCAAAATACACCTCTGGCTGGCACTCCCCATGCCTACCACTGCCAAAAAGTCATCTTTTTGACCGATCACCCGCAGAGAGCAAACTTCCCCAGGCCCAGAACTGGGCCACGCATCTACCACTCATGCCCACCAACAGCGTTCAAGCCCTTTCCCACGCTTGTGGCACCTCTCATCAAGAAACCTTTCAAAGCTTACCATTCAGCTTCCTACACCCACCAGCCACTCTCTACACTTTCATTTTGTGTTCATATAATCTACAGACCTTTGGAGCTCCCCAAAAACCTGCCGGAGACACCCATTTCAAATCCCAGACATTTCCCCCAGAGGCACCGCCTCACGTAGGGCACATAAAGCTCTGCGGTGCCCACTAGACTCCTCTCCACACAGAGCAAGAAACCCACTTCAAACTGCCACCGACTGCCCAAACAGATGTAGGGAGCCGCGTCNCACAGCACCGCCCCTCGGCCGGCGCTGATAGGCAGCCGCCCCTTCCGGCCGCCATTTCGCCCTCACCCGTCATGGACGCCTATCGCGCTGCCGCTTGCCCTCGCTCGACATGGCCGCCGTTGCCATGGTGCCGCGGAGGCGCCTGAAGCCAGCGCCCTTACCCTTACGAGAGATGGCTGCCGCCGCCCTCACCCGTACGAGAGACGGCTGCCGCCGCCCAGGCAGCCGCGGGACGCCGTGCTGCCTCACCACACGCTCCTCGGGCCCCGGCGGGACGCCGTGGGCTGGGCCTCCCGCCGGGGGCGGCCAGTGGGCGAGCGGCCGCCTGACGGCAGCCCCGTCCTCCGGAGGGGGTGTTCCCTGCCGACACCCGCGCTCCCAGCGCCGTGCTCCGTGGGTATATAGAAAGTGTACGTCAACTTTTGTCGTGCAGATCTTTACATATACCGCGCAGACCTAGTTCCAGCGAAGACTGAGGCAATAGTTTAGATAATGCGGGTTTAAAGCACACTTTTAATACTTTGTGTTTAATATCTTCATCCTTGCCATTTTTGTAGAAAAACGTGAAAACACCTAACAAACGTCATCGGACTGTCAGGGTTCCGCTTTACTTATCAGTTTGATCTAGACTTCTACCTCTGAAGCAGCTGCAAGCTTGTTGTGCAGCTGCGGGGGTTTCCGCAGCCGCCGTCTCCGCCAGGGAAGCCCGAAGAAGGTGCAGTCCCCAGTTGGGAATCAGTATAATGGGCTGCAACGCCCAGGAGCGATAGACCAGCACGGTAACACACTACAAGACTTCAGGTTGAATGAACATTTGAATTCCTGAAGGAAAAGGAAAGCTTCCTCTAGGTTGGTTGGGTTTTTGTTTGGTTTTGTTTTTTTTCCTTCCCCTTGCAGCTGCCGGAAAGAGCTTGGTGAGCCAGTGAGCGGCTGCGGCTTTGTGAGCGAGGGTTGAAAGCAGCTGGGATGGGGAAGTTGACCAGCTTGGTTGAAATCTGTATCTACACAGTACTGGGGCACAAAATAAACGTCACCAAAGAGAACGGGAAAGGTGAGTACCTCGGGGGATTTTTTTAAAAGTTGCATTCAAACCTTTCCTAGTTAAACAAAAAACAAACCCAAAACATATGCTAATGCATTTTCTGCCCACAGCGTTTCCTTGCATCTGCAGACCCCTTAGCTGAGTAAGAAACGGTTGGGACGTCATTGATTCTCAGTGCACCCAGTCCTTGACCAAAATGTTTGAAACCAAAAAGAGCTCTCTTGTTGAATTGAATGTACTCCAAATCAGGTCTTGAAGTCAGCATAGCTTTCAGGCCTTCTGTTTTCCCTGCCTTTGCTTTATACTTGGCTTTTTTCCCTTCTACGTTTTTTTTCTCAGATGTTGATCCCATGCAGACTAGCTTTACATCATCACAGCAAAACTGTAACTGAAATGGGGACAATCACAACCTTTTATTTAATTTCATGTCTGTATCTTTTATCTCTATGCACCTCAGCACTTTCTCCACAGGGAAAGAAAAACCTACTTCCTGAAAAGCACCTTCCTGCTCTGTACATAGCTTTCCATATCTGTGTTAATTTCCATGCTTTAGATAAGTATTCAGACTGATCTTTGAGCTGCTTTTTTATGTACTGCATACTGCACAGTGTTTGGGCTTGCCCTAAAACAGGGCTTAAAAGGGAAAGTTCTTGCAGCCAGCTAGATTGTAATGCTAAAAAAAGAGATGGCTGTGTTTCAGGATATCTGTGCAGCTTTCCATGCAGCCTGCAAACTCGAGACATAAAGATTGGTGCCCTCCTCCTCCCCTCCGTTGTCACTCTGATTTTACATAAAGCCTGACAGCATTTCCTCTTAGCACTGAGACACTTGCTCCCCTCCAGTACAAGTAATGCACCCTTCCCCTCAGCGGTGTTGGTAGATTAACTGTTACATCCTTGTGAATTGTTACGCACAGACAATGCATCAGATGTGGAAAAAAATACAAGCGTAAAGATGAGCGCTAAGGAGAGAGAGTGTATTAATACTTCTATTAATACTTGAGGTACTTTTGTGAAGAAACTGGGAGAGCTGAGCAATCCAATGTCACTGAAGAGGAACTCCAGAGGATGTCCTGCAGCAGTTTGCAGTTATTTAGAGTCTTCTAGGAATGTGACAGGTAGGGTTGCTTCTTCTTTAAACTAGCAGGTTCAACCACAGTCCTGCATTTGCAATTGCCATAAGAGAGAGTTAAGGACATACTTCATTCAAAACTATAGCTGCTTATGAATTTGAATGACTGAAGCAGAGAGATTCTTGGAAAGGATGTGCACTAATTTTAGCATGAGCAGAGGGGAGACTGATACAAAGAAACAGACCAAAGACCTAGAGATGAACTGAGTAAATGAAGTTGTGTCAGGAACAGCCTACAGAGGAGACAATTTTGACCTCATAGTGTTACTGTGCTAAGGCTCTGACCACAAAAGGACACTCAGATTGGCTCCTTGTGTAAACAAGACTGGCACAGCCTTGTGACCACAGTTGTGCAGCGCCTCACCTATTACCTGTTCATCTCTATTCCAAATCAAAAGGACCTACAACGACTCAAATATTGGCTCTACCTCAAGTTGTAAGAGTAGTAGCATATACCAAAGTTTGTATTGAAAGCCCAACGCGTTGGCTTGATATGTGTCCTCTTCAGTGAGGCAGGATGTTGAGACAGTGTTGGGAACTGCTCACACGTTACCCATGTGTCTGAACAGGCGGCATGCAGATACGTAGTTAAATTTGGATGTTTGATGCACCCGCGATGGTACTTAAAATGATCTTCATCCAGCAGAACTGTGCTGCTTCCAAGAGGAAAGTCTGCATGGGAGATGGTGTGATAGCTGATCTCACTAAACCTGTTACTGAAACTAGCTTATGGCTAACAGAAGGCTCTGCCCTGGAGGGCAGAGAGAAATACTCTCTTTTGCTGTAAGGGTTATGTGCCCTGGAGTCTGCTGAGGAAATACGAGAACACAGATTTATTCCAAAGATGGGAATGGAAGAGCTTTGGCCAGTCAGCTCCTAATGCTGTCAGTGGCAGATGGAGAAGGGTACTGCAGGTTGCATACACAAGGAAAGAGGTTGCAGAAACAGACCTGAGGACTGTGGAAGCTAAAAAAATACCATCTTCAGGTGACTGTGAAGGGGTATAGCAAAATACTATCCACAACACACACAGCAGACTAACTGCCCTAAAAGAGCTAACCAGACCCCAGAATTAAATAGACCAAAGCCCTTACCATAAATAATTCTTTGGAAAAAGTATCTTTTTGTGTCAGTGTGGTGGGTTGACCCTGGCTGGAGGCCAGGTGCCCCCCAAAGGTGCTGTATCACTGCCCTCCTCAGCTGGGCAGGGGAGAGAAAATATAACAAAAACCCCTCTCCCCACCCCTCCCTGCTTCCCAGGCCCACCTTCACTCCCCATTTCTCTCCCTCCTCCCCGCCAGCAGCACAGGGGGACGGGGAATGGGGGTTGTGGTCAGTTCCTCACACGGTGTCTCTGCCGCTCCTTCCA
>VXBL01005371.1:99998-131329 GCA_013400195.1 Aramus guarauna | reverse complement strand
CCAGGGACCGCTCCGCCGGCGGCGCGGCAGCGGAGGGCGGTGGGGGACCTTTCTGTCCTGCCGGCGGCAGCGATCCTTGGGGGAGCCGGGCGAGAGGAGGCACGAAGTTACTGCCTGACAAGCAGCGAAGAAGGGCATGCTTTTCGGGGACCGGCTGGGCTTGGCTCTTGCAGCTGCGGCACCCGAAGGAGGGGGCAAGTGTAAAGCCTCCCGGAAACGAGGAAATGTTTTGTGCTTGCTCTGAGGATGTGACTCTGCATGGTGGCAAGCAGAAGAGAGGGTGACCAGAGCCAGGAACACTTTTAAGGAAACGAAGAAAAGCCCCAGCCAGCTTCCGCCTTGTGCTTGGTGCCACCCAAAGGAGCCCTTGGCAGAGGTACGAGTACGGCCAGAACGTCTCTGGTCAGAAGTTGCGGGCACGGGGGTTGAGCACTGGGCACCCTGACACACTGTCTGTGTCTCAGCTGGTTTGCAAGGAGGGCAGAGAATGGAGGGGGGATCAGCTTTTCTTATCTAACGCCCCCTCCTCTTTGACCATCATCACTGAGGTAACTGCTATTAATCCCAGTGCTTTAAGGGTCACCTTGTGCTACCTGGCAGCTCTCCCAAAGGGAAAGAGGAGCACCTAAGAAACCTATGGGCTGAAGCCACTGACATTTAAAATCATAGGCTGTGGAAGAAATTTGCAGCAGTGCTGATGGTGCAGCAAAACATGAAACTATACCAGTGTGCACTACAGGTTCGTAGGCTGGCTTGCTCTTATATAGTTGCTGAGAAAATCGTTTTATGTACAAACGGTAAGCTGCTATAAAGGCACACGAGGTTCAGCAAGCACAAAGCCCAGGACAAACACCCTCCTGCACATGTCAAATCTGCTACTTTCTTGTTTGTTCAACACAACTAATAATATAACAGACTTTTTCAGCCACTGCATATATCCCATTTTCTTCCCTTTAGGCTAAACAGATCACTGACATCCTCCAGAACCAGGGCATCCCATTTACGCGCCTTTCTATGCAGGACAACTAGTCTGTTTCATACCTGGAGGGGGAGATGGAAGAAAGACTGTATTCCTCAGACGCGAGTGGTGAACGCAGGAAAAGTCAGCAGTTCTGCTTAACATTAGTAGAGAGCATCTCTTAAAAGAGGAATGCTCTTTATCAATATGACTAAACATTTTTTCTTTCAAACAGTTTAGAATCAGAATATTCTGTCTGTGGCCTGGTACAGTTTTCCCTTTTTACTGTTACATAGCCCTAAGCCACTTGGAAACTTACAGCCTTACCATCAAGGCCTTTAACTCCTTTGGCCTTTGCTCACAAAAGTAATATCCTGTTTCCTTATTATTGTGTTTTATTCTTTACAATCATACATGAACAACAGTAAAGCCGCAGTATCTTGTGCATTTAGCAGCCATCACCACATTTGTTTCCTTTTCTTTTCCTCTGCCCCCATGCATATACCCACGCCACCAGCCCTGCTGCCGCAGGTGAATTATTAAGAGCAGTCATCATTGTGGGGTTAACTAAAAGGTTTTATTAATGATTAAAATTATCAATTTATAATTAATTATTGATAGTTAAGTGATAATCAAATGATTAAGCAATAATAAACAGTGATTTAACAATAATATAACAATATTTAATTGATAACTAAGCTGTGATGAAATGGTAGTTGAATGATGATCTAATTGATGATTTCAACAATGATTTAAATGATGATCAGACAGTGGTCAAACACTGCTACTTACTACATTTCTAATACTGAAGCTATAGCTCGAGATATAAGCATCACTAGCACACAATATACTTCTAGGCCTGATGTAGAATGTGCTTACCTCATTATAGATGCCTGGTAAGGGGTCTGGAGCAGTAACCATGAGGAGCATCCTTCCCCAAGAGGAGATGACGGCCATGCAGCCCGCTACCATGCAGGAGAGCTCACTGGGCTTGGGAGGGCTGCAGATATCTATAGCATAAAGTGATTGACTTGTCGTCAGCCCCTGCATTCGTGTATGTACAGGAGTGCAGCGCTGGCAGTTGTGTTTTTTTCTGGTCCCACCTCAGGCTGGTGCTCATGGCTCCTGATAAGACATGGCCTAGGGTCCTTAGTTCCTGAGACTGGCCTAGCACAGTTCTTATGGTTTGCACAGCAGGGCTGGTTTCAGTCGGTGATGCCTGAATTCACTCAGAGTGGGTGCAGCCGTCACACCTACCCAAATCACTTGTGGAGCTAATTTAATCTGCTCATTGCTATTTCAGAGACTCTGAAATGGCTGGTTTCCTAGCAAGTGCCGAGGGCACAGCATAGAAATACAGAAATGGAAGGGCTAAAGCAGAAGGAGCTGTTCCACAATAGCTATGCTGGCATACCTCATTCCTGCTGCTCTGGAACAGCTCCTTCTGGACAGACTTCTCCAAGACCAAGAATTCTTCTCCCTTGTCTGTTCAGATTGCTTTGACTTGCAAAGAGCTGGTATTACTTCAGCAAACCATATTTAGTAGCTGTTTGTTTAAATAGCTATTCTAGATAATTTACCTGTGTGGATTACCAGTATGGTTTAACTATAAAATGCCAGTTGGTCATTACAACAAAACCAGACTGGTTTGTTACATATCTAGGAAAAACAGATTCCCTCCTGTCTTTTATATTCTTAAGCTGAAGATCCACTAAGGTAGAAATTGCTTCTCGCTGTATTCGTATATAGTATCTTGCATGCAGGGGCCCTGGTCTTATTTTAGCAAAAGACTGTGACACAAGGAGTTAAAATACAAATTATCTATAGCACCTCTGATGAGTCAATGCACATTTAGCTCTGACATTCCAAGAGCAGACAGCAAAAGGTAATAGCTGATGCCATTATTAGCAGCAGCTTTGTCTAATATAATTTTTCTTTTTTTAACAAATAGGGATGTAAATTTTATACTAAAGCAGAAGTTGGCTCAAACCAAGCAATTTAAGATTTTTGGCAGGCTCCAGGCAGATCTCTGTGAAAATATGCAGCAGCTTTTATACAGATCATTATCAAATTCTCTAACAACATATCATTTTTTTTACCTCTGGCACAAAAGGAAATATAAAGTCAGACAGATACAGATTGCATAAGTAATCGTAAAGCCACGTAAACCTTTGCTGTCATCTTCTAACAGACACCTCACAAAATTCCTTGCCTTAAGTCTCTGTTAAGCTATTATCTTGCAGAACTCTTGCAGCTCTTCTCCAGGCTGCTTTCTACTCCCATGTCATCTGAATACTCACCTTGCTGCTTGATAGCAAGAGGGAATTGCTTTCCCATGACATTGCATAGCGGGCAGGCGGCCAGGTGAAAGCAGGTTGTGCGAATGGGCTCCCTTCAGATTTATGTGGCAGAGGAAAATTAATATATATGAGAAGCAAGACAGAAGTTGGGGAAATAACTCTGATTATTACATATTCAGTTCATAGCCTGTTTCACTGGTGGCATAGTTTTACCTTCTTAGTTCAAGGGAAATGAATAAAGTGTCTTCCAGCTGCCACACCCAAGTACCCTGCCTTTTCATTCAGTTGCTTTCGAACTGTGGTCCCTGGATTTCTAGGGATTTATGAACAACCTGTAAAAAGTTAAGTATGGTTAAATCAGAAAAGCAGGCCAGCCTATCAGTAAATTTAAATCCAACATGCAATTCTGCAGGTTTTGGGGTTTCCTAACTGGATAGGGTTTCTCCTTGTGTAACTGTGCCTTTCCACTGTTGTTACAGTGCTTAAATTCCATCTCCTTGGACAGAAAAAGTTATGTTCATTGACAGGCTTTAAGGAATGGCAGATCAAAACAGATGGCCGTGCCATTGATTTCTGCCTCTTACACCAAGTAAGTCCTGCAAAGGACCAAGTCCAAACCCTCTCCACCTCCCTAGCCACTTCTCTTACACTTCAAGCTGTCATTAACTCGTTGCACCATAGCAGTGTTATGCCTTTAGTATATAGCCCATAAGAAACAAAAGTCAAGTACTGAGAGATCAAGTGCATCACCAGCAGCACTGGTCTTTGCCACAGCAGGAAGCATTTTAAGTGAAAGTTAAATGAAACAGCCTGGCTTATTTGACATTCATTCTAGAAGCAACATGATGACAACTGCTTTAAGCAGTGCTTGAAGGACAAGAGGTAAGAGATGTATTTTGTACCTGCTAGTAAAATTCAATCAAAGAACAACTGCTGAGCTCCCACCATTAAGATTCTGCTGAATGGTTTTAGAAGCACAGCTCTTGCTAGGATGGTTTGTATTTTCTAGAGAGCCCAACTCCCAGTTGGACACCTAAGTGGAACATTCAGATCTGTGAATGCCTGGCTTCTACTGGACACCACTGTTTTCAAGGTGATCTAAACACATTGCAGAAATACTATCTGGCACCTGACCTACTAAAAACTGTCAGAAAACGAGGAATTGCAGATGAGAAAAGCTGGCCATCTGGTCCAGTAACAGGAATCAGCTCATGGTAGGGACCTCAGGTTTCTGAAGCTGAGGATATCTGTACACAACAGTCAGCTGTCAGCATGCATATATGAAACAGAAGGACATCTATGTGGCTCTTTATGACTTTTTGAAGCTTGCATCATTTTCCTCAGATTCAAGCAGGACTGTTTGCTGGTGCACTGACAGTATCACAGCCAAGACAAAGCTCTTGTCTCTGCCAGAGAGGGTTAATTAGTAGAGGAGTCTACTTGGTCCTGAGTTTGCAGCTTGTCCGCACGTTAGGCTGGGGCACAGGAGTGTTTTTTGCACAAAGGTTTCAACTTGGGATGCCACTATAGGATCAACACGCAAGTCAAAACCTCAACTCGTGTCAACACTGTTACTCCTACGACCATTATGGCTGTGGTGGGGATGTAACAGCTGGCCTTTCATGACCTTTTCCAGGAGCCTGCCTTTGTTTCCCAGAGAGATGACTCTGTGGCTTCTGAGCACATAACCTCATCCAGCTGATTTTATGTAGGAAAGGAATGGCTTTTCCCATTGACACTGAAAAGAAGTGTAGTTAGGCAAAAAAGAATGATTTAATATTGTAGTGATGAAGCAATAATTAACAGCCTTGTCTCACAGAGCAGCCAGTAGGAGACAGAGGTGCCCTCTCTTAAATTAGCTACCCAGGAGCCTCCTACAATTCTGCAGCTTTAAAACACATAGGAAGGTTTGTTCCAGGAATGCCGGCCCACAGGAATACCTCTGCGGAAAGCAGTTTGGAGCAGACAGAAAATCAGCTTGCTCTTTTAAAGCACTAGCACAGCAGACAGTATTCTGTACCCCAAAGAGGATGTTAATAATTTTCCCACTCTTTGTCAGAGTGTGCAGAGGTAACTTTTTCCTGAATAGTGTAATTCAGCCAAGTAATTAGGGGACTAATGAAGATGGGAATGTAGATTTGGAACCAGGTGTTTCTGGAAGGAATCTTCATTATGAGGATCTAAGTAGAGAAACAAGCTGAATATATAGCTTTATATCGCTACAGCTTCTAAATGTGTTTAAGCAATGGCTCTGTTCTACACAGAACATAGATAAAAGCAGCCTTCACTGCAGGTAATTACAAGATTGCAAAGCAGTTACTATTCAGGATTCATACAGGTTTTTTTTAAAGCACTATAAAATCCAATTCTGGTTCTTGCTTTTCTCAAACTTCACTTTTCTGTCAGAAATGCCACTTACAGAAGAACAATCAAGATTTTTTTTCTCCCTAAAAAAAGGAATAAAATTGAAGTGACAGTACCAATAGCTTCTGAAAGTCAGAACCATCCTAATGACTAGAAAATAGCCTGACCAGAAACTCTAGATTCAAGTCCTGCATATAAGATCAAACTTCACCTCTGTAGAAGCAAGAAATTTCTATTTAAATTTGGAACTCCTGGGTTCCCAGTGTTACAGCCAAAAAGTGTGGAGGTCCGTGTCTCCCCTCTTCTCTAGATCCTTCAGCTTCTTTTTGGTATGAACTGGAGTATTTCACCCACTTTAATAAGCTCCTGACCATTTTTAGCCTCACTGGTTACTCCACCACCCAGTGAAAACAGCCTTTTCCTCTTCAGATAAACTGATAAAGAGCATGGCAGTTGGTGTGACTGCTAACAGATAAGGAGTAGCAAAACTGCCTGTTCGATGTTTCTTTACCTCGAGGCATTCTGTGTTGCAAAACCAGAAGAGGAGCTCTAAGATCTTGGGCCGTGTTACTGATGAGGTGAAGCCATGGTAAGTCAGAAACGCTTGTGAACATGACACTGTGACACGCACGGCTGGTTTCCAGCCCTGTGTGCTTTTTCAGAGGTAGCCACTTCCTTGTACGAAGGGAGGGGATCCCTCCCAAGAGGGTGGTGATTACCTTACTGTACCTTACCTAACCCACCCGACCATGTGCCGGGAGCTGGGACACCAGTAGGTGGGGTCCCAGCACAACTCCCTGCAGGCAGGGCCGGTGCAGAACTGACCACAGGTTGCGGGCTCAAAGGCAGCCCACCGCAGGGACCTGGGGAGCTCCTTCTCCTGGTGCAGGTGAGCCTGGACCCTTGAACAGCACGGGCTGCAGGAGAGCGAGACCTCAGGCAAGCTTCCCTCTGAGTCACCTCGTGAGGCCACAGCCCCCACTTCTGCTGCCGCAGGGGAGACACGAGACCCATTGCTCTTTCTTCAGTGGAAGATGGCATGAGGCAGGAGGCCTCTTGCGTGTGTGAGGATTATTAATTCCTTCAGCGTGTATCCCGAGAGCTACAGACCTCACTGCAGGCTCATAGATTTGTAGCTCAGATCTTCAGCATAGCTGGTGGATGGAAAGTAAGTTTCTTTACTCCCTGAGAACTAAACTACCTTCTAGCTTTTTTTCATCTTTTCCCAATGTGGTCCTCACTTTCAAGCTTGGGGGCTGACTCAGTGACGGTGCAAACAATGCTATTTGCATCAAGAGGAGGCTGAAAAGTATGCCAGTGTGAGCTGTAGAATATGATTCTGTGTTTCTGTGTTCCCTTAATGCTTGTGACTGGTTAGCAGAAAATGAGAGAAAAGAAGGTCCTGGATTTTGGATGAGTAAGAGCATTTAAATGCCAGGTCTTTGCATTTGATGGACTTCAGGTTTTCATGTCCTGAGCCATCATGGCTTGGATCTGGCAGCTGAAATGCAGCCACCACCTTTTAAGGCCTTTACAAGGTCCACTGATGCAATACAATGCCGTGTCAGGATCGTGTGATCAGAAAGGAAAAAAACCAACAACCAACCACTATATGGGAAGATGCTGCAGATTGTTCTACATCAGTGTGTAAATTTGTTATCTCTACTTAATTATACTAAATCTTTGAAGTCTTGTGTTTTTGTGAATCGTAAGATAGCACAATACTGATGCCATAGTCTATTGAACAGTGGTTTGAGTTGTCACAGCATGAAGTGCCTGGTCTCTAACAAATACTTGGGATAACTCCTGTATGTTTTCCATTAATCTTAGTAAAAGGTCTTTCATATAAGATTTTCAGATTCCCATATGGCAATAGGAAGCAGTTCTCTTGATGGTCAATAACAGCAAATCTGTGACTACAGTAATGAAGGCAGTTTAGAAGTAGTCCCAGATTTAGACCCTGCTCAGTGTCCTCTGAGTCATGTCTTCTACATAGTCCATTCTTCTGAGACAGAGGAGAAAAGCCACAGCCCGGATTTCTCTCCATTCATACATCATTGCTTTGGCTGCTTCAGATGACAGTGCAGAGAAGGAAAAAGGGTAACACTTTGGTCTGGGAGCAGCATTTGATGATCAGAACTTGCTGAAGGCAGAAGGTTAAAAATGGGAGATATGAACTCAGTTCATAACCAGAGGGAGTGGGAAATACAAGGGAGTGTCAAACAGCAGATTAAAAAGGGAAATTACTGGCACAAGAGAATACATGCAAACAGCCTAATTGCCCTGATTTTGTGCAAGCTTCTGACAGCCAGCCTGTTAGGTGTTCATGGCAGCCCAGAGAAACAGAACAGAAAAGCCAAATATGGCAAAATCTAATTGTTGTGAAGGTCAGTATTTGCTTAAATTAAAGGTATATAATTTTAAATTACAAATTTTTAAATAACAAATATGACTCAATGACTCAATTGCAACTAGTTAATCTTGCTGTGACTGCATTTCAGAGTCTAGAGCGGAGGATACATCTGAGAGAGACAAACGCACACACGTTACACTTAGCATACACATGGCCTTGGTGAAGTAAATTGGTATCTTTGTTATCTTGCTTCACATTGTGGGGAGTAAAGTGAAAAAGCATGCGTTTGGAAGTGTGCGAGCAACAGAAGGGAAGCATGTGTCATTCCACAGAGGGAAAAGTTTGTCTCTCAAATATGTGCTAGGCTAAGATACAAGAGATCTGGCTTTTGTTCTTGGCTATGACCCAAGTCTTACTATGCCACTGTGACCAGATACTGGCATCTAAGTTCTCTGCCTCTAACAGAAAGGGATTTTCACACATCCTGCATCCATGTTGCCTATTTGTTATGTGTCTGAAGCACAGTAACAAACACAACAAAGTCCTACAAAGCTAAGTTAGATCAGAGCACCTACATGCTGAAAAGGCCTTAGGGGCTCCTTGCTGGGAACTAAGTTTGGCTCATCTTTCCTCAGGCTGCCATGACAATTGTGTGATGCCCCCACCACAAGGGAGTCCTCAGGGGCCTTTTATTTTGGCTTACTTGGTGAGTAGCCCTCAGCTTTCCCTTTTGTGAAATCACGGTTTTCCCACTCTGACAGATCCTGTTTCATTAACCATCTTTTTTTCTTCCTCTCTAGGCTTGGACAGATTGTGCAGTTTGGCAGCCACTGTCCCAGTGATACCTTGCAATCCAGGAAGGATGTATCAGAAGTGAAGGAATGAGGGCATGAACAGAGCAGGGGTGCCCTCCTTCTGCAGCAGCCATGTTACACCAAGCCTGGCAGCTCTGTGGGAGGTGGTGCCGTTGGTCCAGTCCTTTTATCCATCTCCTCACACTGACTGTGGTGACATTCGGTGTGCTTGCACCTTTGATTTGCCACCGTCTCCTCTATTCTTATTTCTATCTGCGGCGCTGGCACCTGAACCCCATGAGCCAGGAGTTCCTGGAGCAGAACCAGCAGGAGGGCCAGGCTGCCTTCCATTATTTTGAGAAGCTGCAGATACCAAACGCATCCGAGGCCACTGGCAGTGACGCCTTCCAGCCCTTGCTGCTAGTCACCATTATCACTGTGCAGAGGCAGAATGATTTCCACTATGTCTTGCAAGTGGCCTCCCGCTTCCATCACCTCCTCCAGAAATGTGGTGCACATTGCCAGAACTACCGCATCCTCATCTGTAATGTGGAGTCAGACCCCAGCAGTCATCAGGATGTCAGGCTGCTGAGCAGCTTCTTTCCTATGGTCAGTCGTGATAAAACTGGGGAGAACCCTGACCCCAGAGTGAACCAGTTTGAGAAGGAGAAACAGGATTACGTCTTCTGCCTCGAGCAGTCACTGTTGGTTTACAACCCAGAATATGTCCTCATAGTGGAAGATGATGCTGTGCCAGAGGAGGAGATATTCACCGTCTTGCAGCACCTCTTGTTGGCCCGGTTCTCCAAACCATACCTCAGAGACGCACTCTACTTCAAGCTTTACCATCCCGAGAGGCTTCAGCGCTACTTTAACCCCGAACCCATGAGAATCCTCGAGTGGCTAGGTCTGGGCATGTTTCTGGGGCCCACACTGAACTGTGTATACTCCTGGGCAACGGGGCGCCCCAGCCTCAGTTGGCCCATTGTCTTGTTCTTTGCTTTGTACAGCATGGCTCTGTCAGAGCTGGTGGGACGGCATTACATACTGGAGCTGCGCCGGCTGGCCCCCACGCTGTATAACATCGTTCCAGTCACCGAGTGCTGCACGCCTGCCATGCTCTTCTCCGCTCCGTCTGCCCACCGTGCCTTAGGTTACCTGAAGGGGCTGCACTGCCGCCAGGGTTTTGCTAAGGATATCGCCCTCTACTCGCTGCTGCGTACTAAGGGGGAGAACGCCTATGTGGTGGAACCCAACCTGGTCCGGCATGTGGGAATGTATTCCAGCCTTCGGCTAAATGACGATCCAAAACTCTTATGATTTGTTCATGCCTTTCCAGACACAAAGCCCAGAGAACTTGCCAGTGGATAGAGAGACAGTGTGCCAACTCAGATGTTGTGCTGCTCATGCTGGGCATCCTGTGCCTCCAGGTGGACAAAGAATAGCTCTCTTTAAAAAAAAAAAAAGTGTCTTTAAAAATAAACCCATGTACGTGCAAACCCTATTTAATATATACTTGGAGCTAATCACCATGCACCATGTGGGAGGGGAGTGAAGGGTTCCAGCTGAGGGTTGCAAGTTTTCTACTCTCCTTAATCATTCTTAGGGAAAAGCTCTCACACTGATATAAATGGCTATGCTGCCTACTCTCCCTTACATTGGTTACAGAAATCCTCACCTTAGGGCAACAGAAATGTTGGCCAAAGTGAACATTTCAAATTTAAGCTAGTGAGGAAGAAAAGACCTTATTTTCCTATCCTTACTAAGGTCTGATCTCTGTCTTCTGTTTCAAAGCTGTGGTTTTAGGCAGACCTTGCAAAAGCAGCAGTGGTTTATGTGAATTTTCCCATAAATTTCACCTAGATTTCTCAAATTTTACTATGCCTCTACTTGTTATTGTCTCACCTTACAGATCCTATCTGCACCTCCACCCTTCACGCTCCTTTTTCTTCAAAGAGAGGCTCTTAAAAACAGAGCTTCCACTGCCTCATTAAAGGTCACTCTGAAGGCAGGAATATGAAAACAGAGCAACAGCCATTGATGTTACACAGCCGGGTCACAAAGGCATGTTTTCATTGATACATTACAGACATAAACAACACAGGATGACTACCACGTTGGTTGGTATCATCATTAGTTGTAGTGGATCCAGGTCATTAAAAGAAGCCTTATCAGTTGCTGATTGGACTTAAGACATTGAAGGTGAATTTGCCTTGACTTTCTGTCAGCACAGAGGCAAAGGGAATATTACATCAGGTGCTCTTGTTGTGCAGGTCCCTTGTTTCATTTTGGAGCTGTAATTCACAGCTCAGCCTAATGGTTCTTTCACTGCTCCTGGCAGGAAGCAAAATACCCATAGGAAACAAAGCTAGCTGTTCATAAAAGCAAGCAACAAGAGGTGTCACTCTGATAGTGACCCATTAACTTCATGTGCTCTGGTGGTTAGGTGGGATAGGTACTTTGTACCACAGCTGTGGGCACAGTTAAATATAAAACCATGCAGATGACCGAATCAAAACTGGCACCAAAATCTTTATGTCTAATAAAAAGCCCACCTTGACTTTTGTGGGTTTTGAATCAAACTCACTTAGATGTGGAGTTTGGTCAAACTATGTCTGAAACCATATTCCTAGCTTTGGAATGAACCAAGTACAGTATTTTTGTTTAGTTTTGGTCAGTAGGTGTTGTTTGGGTTTTTTGTTTTGATGAAGGAAGAGCTCTACTCTGAATTTCCTTTCTCTCAGTCTCTCCCAGGTGATTCATGCCTTAAGCTCTTAACAGGTCTGGTTGTAGATGGGAAAGGCATAAAACTCCTGAGAGATGAAACCAAAGAAAGTTGCAAACCTCCAGCTGTCAGTGTGTGACGGGTATCAATTACACAACACACAAGCATAAGGCAAGTTAGCCAATTAGAAATGGCTTCACAACATAGAGCAGTGCTTTGCTCTCTCAATAATCAGCTGGGATACTTTCATAACACCTTTGGAAATCAGATATGGATAAACACTGTTTGTGGATTCCACGCCGTTCCAAAAGCAAAGCACCTCTCCTGTCAGAGGACACAGGAAAAATTGCACAGGATTTATTCCCAGCTGCTGAAAACCCCAAAGGTACCAGAGTGGTCACACAGTGGCAGGTGGGCAAACCTATTCTCAGGCTTTACTGTAATATGGTTAAGATGGCAGTATATGAGTGTCATTGTATTTCTATTCCACTAAGTGCCTGTGTGCGTGAGGAAATACAGTGTGTTTATACATCTTCAGCTGTGAATATTTCAGAGCAATGTGCTTTTCCTTCACTCTTTCTATCTTTGTACTATACAAATCCAGGACAATGCCCTCTTCTTTTCATGAGGGCCCATGCATACTCATTCTTGCAAAGAAAATCTCACAGCAAGGTACAATAAATGAGACAAGGAAAGGAAAAAGGAGGAAGCAAAAGAAAGAAGCCTTAGAAAAGAAACCAACTAACTATATGCAGTTAATAAATGTTTTGATGTGGGAAATGATTTATCCATCTGTCTCAAAGTCATTTTCCTTTTTTTTGCCCAGTAGTACTTTATTTGTTGTCCCAGAAGTCCAGGGAAGGTCAATAATTTCACTGAGCTTCATAGCTGAAAATTAAGAATATGAATTTGAGGCATTCCTTCTAAACTAGAAGACAATTTTCAGGGCATATCAGACAAGAGAAGTTGACTGGGAAACCAAACAATATGCAGAGGGCCTACAACTTGAACCACTGAGAGAGTTTCAGATAAACCCATTGAGAAGAGACTCCATTGTGCGAGCAGCAGGTTAATAAATTCTTCAGGTCCTTCTGGAATAATTTCCTTAAGTGCCAAATTCATTTTTACAACAGTGGTACTTCTTTCACTGAGGCTGCTGGGGGCTCTTTCTGAGTTACTTGGGTACTTGCTCAGTGCCCCCCATACCAATGAGGCATCTCAGGCAAGCGTTCCTTCTTCTGCTGCCTCAACTTTTACAGGTAGATTGATTTTTGTTTCTGTTTTCTGTGCCATGTTTATTAGAAATGATAAGTCAGAGAAGTGCAGTTTGCCTTGTAAAATGGGAGGCTACTGTGAGTTCTTAATTCCTATTGGATTTTGTTTCATACACACAAGCCTTTTCCCTCTCTTTTCTATCAGGGGAGTGGAGCTGAGTTACCATATCTCTGGCTACATAAATTCAAGGCCTAGCATTAACTCCTTGAAACACAGCCTTAAGAGTTTGGTTTTATTCACATTAAAACAAACTTAGTGACTATTTTTGAAACAAACAGTGTGGATTTATTGGGTGTTGGTTCATCCTCAATAGTTCAGAGACTATTTTTCAATGCAGCAACTACTGCTTGCACAAGAAGATTCTTTCTTGATGGGCCAGACAGCAGGACTCAAAGCATTATTGTCCAAGACAATTCAGGGGAAGTTATTCAATTAAACAAAAACTACCATTGTTCTCTAGGGATGGCCAACATAAGCATGATTCTGGATGAACACAAAGCATAAACTGATAGGTCTCTATTAGATTAGAAGCCCAAGATTTTCTAACTACAGTAGGTATCAACGTCTTAGTGAGAAGAGAGAAGGAAGAAGCCTTTCTCTCAGTTGTGAGGAGCTGTGAATCACCAGACGGTATTTCAACAGCAATTTGGCTGGATGCAGGGTGAATTACTTTTTTTCTAAAGATATTTACAAGCAAACTTTCTACAAATAAACCACTTTTCCATTAAAACTCTGTTGTCTCTTCTTTCTGTTCATTGTCCTGACTGGCAGATTCATCTCTTTCCTTACTATATTTGACTAAGAAAGATACTTCTGTGTTCATGCATGTGTGTGCATCTGCATGGATATAATAATTTGGATCCTACAACAATCCAGGTTGAAAAGGACCTCTGAAGGTCCCTGGTCCAATTCCCTACTCAAAGCAGGTCTTATTAGAGCAGGTTGCCCAGGCCCTTCTCCAATAAAGTATTGTGGCATTTAATGGGAACATAAGATAAAATTAAGCTCTAACTGCTGGAATTTAACCCTAGCCTACTTTTGTATAGAAAGACTATATATTTCAGAAAATAAAAAAAATAATTTTCTGTGGGAGACAGTTGTAGTCACAAAGGCACTGGCAGTTTTTCCCCCTAAGTGAGAGTTTCTTTTTGTGTATTTCTGCACCAGCTTTATAGATGTCACATCCAAATTCAGCAGATGACAGGGTCCAACATATGGTTCTGAATAATCTTCAGTATAACATACATCTGCCAAAAATGCATATAGAATTAGGTACTCCATGGTCTGTGCCCCTTCACTGCATATGCCTCTGTTGCTAGAGTAACTTCATTTCCACAAACTGTCTGTCCTGACAGCTCATGTTTTGAGAGAATCCTCCCCATCTGCCACTTTATTTGTCCACCTATAGGCTAAGAGTCAGCAATATCAATGTCCATTTCCATGACTTCGTTCTGCATGACAAGCTATGAATGCCATGTTCCCAGCTATGGAACCAGAGCTGATTTTTAAATGTTGACAAAGAAAAATAGTGTTCAGTTTTCTTGTCCTGTTAGTAAGCCTCTGGCCAGCTATGCATTCTTCAGTGCCTACTTTCTCTTTGACTTTTTGCCATGGTGTCCAGTGTTCCTCCAGCAGTGCAGAAACCACATCTACAATGGGCTTTTCAGCAAACTAGTCCACTTCAGACATCTGTTGTATTTTGCAAATTGCATGCCATCGTTAAGGTGCAGCACCAAGGTGTGCTTTTTGGGGGTATTATGTGCTGCTTAGAAAAAGAGGTAATAAACAGTTAAATGTGTCCCATTATAGCAGCAAGTTGTTTGCCTCATTGCTTTTTTAAAAACAAAATGTCAACAGAATGGCACAGAGACCAGTGTCATTACTGCATTTATCTTCATGTCTTGTTACAGCTATTTTGCACAGCCCAGAAGTGTTGCCACTTGCAGCTGGATTTAAAGTTGTATCCTTGTTTGCTATTCCCACTATTGAAATTATTACAGAGATTTGGGTTTTGATAACAGTAATGTTATGTGATTGCCTGTTTTTCATTCCAAGTCATGATCTTTGTTGCAGCCCAGCTTTAAGATGCAAAGGGAGGAGGGCAAGCAAACCCTCCCTGTGCAATCTGCTCAGTGCTCTTTGTGGGCCTGAGTCTGTTCTGCCCAGCACCATCCATACCTTCCCTTACGTACGTGTCTGCAGACACTGCTGTGGAGCCAGAAATACAGGTGATTTTTTTTTCAGTGGTGCTAAAGGCCAGGCTTTCTGCTTTGGGGGTGAGGGCTGTAGGTGAATGGGGAAAACACACCACTTAATAAACATTGCTTCTGATTAGATAGGGATGAACAAGCTGGACTTTGAGACAGTTAAGCAAGACTGCAGAGTACAGAAAACAGGAAACATCCAGCGTGGTGTGCAGAGCTGAGGAGNAGTCTGCTCTGATTAGACTTTAACCCCATCGCGCAGGCAGCACTGTTTTGGGACACATACAGCCAGGTGTTTTTCATGTGGATGCGTATTATACTCAGACATTCTTCCAACTTCCAGTGGTTTTTTCCATTCCATTTCAAACTCTTTTACCCTGACCACATGCAAAAGCGTTGAGAAGATTAATAGTACTTCATTTGCTGAAATGCAGCGGGAAGCTTTAACTTTTTCATTTTTCTCCTGGTGATCATGTAATCTCTGAAATGGCTTCATCCATTTCTTTCTTGTTTCATCTTTCTTTCTCAGAAGTACTACAGTTTGTCTCTCTTCACATTTACTTATTATTTGCATTTAAAATGCTAGTTAATATAAGTAATTAAAGGTAAAATCAGTATCAGAATGATACTGCTAGAATCACACAGAGAAAACATAATCATCAACCTGAAGAAGCGTAAGCAATTCTAAAATTTTTACTTGTTGCCTTTAAACCAGGCTTTCCATTGATTTTAAAGTACTTCGTGCAGCAACAGTCTTGACTGAGAACTTCAGTGCAGAACTGACAGATGCTTTGACAACAAGGTTGGATATAACGATGACAGCAATTAAATTATCTTCTACTATGAAAATCTAGTACTTGTATTGTCAAACTCAAGAAAGCAAACTCACAAATTAAGGCTTAAATAATAACCCAAGCCACCTGTACAGACAGTTTTGAGTGGTCTTTAAAAATTTTAAGTGTATACTTCTGTCCACTTTTGTATGGTAATTTCAGTTGGAAAAGTCAACATCAGCAAAATCTCCAAACCATTCAAATACAAAATTCACTTTTGCTGTGCCACATTTGTGAGAGAAAATGCTAATGTTCTAACATTATCCATCTCTTTTATAGCTGACCACCGTGTTCTGTTTCCAGGCTATAAAAGACAAGCTCTTTTACTAGTTATGCATCTCATTTGCAGTGATGTTTCAAACAGAAATTTGAGTGAGCTATAAAGATTTTTATATTGCAAGACTGTTTATATCAGCTTCCTCATTAACGTAAAAAAAGCCATAATCCATGCAGAAAAACTTCACTGTATTTAGTTAGATATGTATTTAAGCAATCAATTCTCACACCCACAAAACTCTCAAAAATAGTAATCCTTCCTCTATTAAACATTTTTCTCATCAATAAAAAAGTGGATCAGCAATCACTGCAATAGTCTGTCAAATTATTTTGACAAATAACTGAGAGTTCTTGTTCTTTAGCTCAGCTGCCCTCCCTTCCCATTCTCCCTGTCCTTATCCTCAACCTGGGATCTTTGCAGATCATCTTTCCCATGCCAGAGGCAGAAGGGGATGAGGAACCCTGGGAAGGCAGAGAAGACCTGGTGCTTCCTCAGGAGCTGAACTCCCCCAGGAAACCTGGTACATGGTCAGCCCTACAAACTGCAGAAGACAAACCCCATGTACCACTAAGGGGGTGGCAATGCAAACAACAGTGGATGCTACAAAAGGGCATTGGTTTCATGCCATTACCAAGCCACTTTGTCACAGAGTAGGTATCTGTACGCCTTAGCATTCATCTGCATGATCTCTGCCTCTCTTTGCCTCTTGTTTCCTTGAAGCCCCCAAATCTGATTCCTGTCCTGTGTCCTTACTCCTCTGAAGATACCTTCCACCAGGGCTTCGGTGTTCCTCACGCCCCATGTCCACCAAAGGTGTCACAGTCTTCCTGTACTGCAATGCCTGTATCAAAGTCACGCTGTCCATGGCCACAAAGTCAAAGTAATGCCTAGATGTAGCCACCTTTACCAAGGGTGCTCACACCTGCAGCCAGCCACTTGCTAGCTACAGCCCTACGGCTGCATCATGTTACTATGAAAAAGGCTTAAACAAAAAAAGAAACCATTCCAAAATTAGCTGGGTCACAGGAAAGCTGAGATAGTTGTCAATGCTATGAGTTCAAACAATAACTCAATGAGACAGGTTTACGACTTGGATAATACACCAATTTTGCCGTACAATAATTAGTGCAGGTGATGATTTGATATTTTTTATGGGGCAGGTTAGTTGTTTGGTTAAATGAAAGTACACTGCATTCCCCTCACAATGCAAACTTATTCCACTTACCATTTAAGGATACCAATAACCATAACCTAATTTTTAGAGGTGTAAGTATCCCCAAACTATGATAACATACCTGTGATGATGAAAATATGTACTCTTTTCCTGTGTCACTTTAATATCACTCTACTATTAATTTCTGCACAGCGTGGTCAGTATCATGGGTCTGCATGTTAATATTACTGAACCTTAGAGTGACATTATGTAGCATGATTGCTCATTCCATATTCTAGCCTAAAAAGGCTCCCATTCCTAAATTAAATGAAAAAAGTTAACCATCATGTCCATTCACTTTTTTTTTTTTCTCCTCAGTCCTCGGAATCTCTGCTAGGATCTGTAATCCTAGTGCTTGAAGTGCTGGATATTGGCTCAGAAGGACTAGAAAGGCACATATAGCCATTACCCACTTGGAAATGCATATATATACTTCTGAAAGAGCTAAGAACACAAGGTGGGCTGCAGGGGATTATCTAAAGTGGTTTCTAAATGTCAGACACTATTTTTTTCAAGAAAACTCCCCCAGCTTTTCTCTAATAGCCTGTCAGATCATATCACAGATGACACTGGGAAAGAAATACTTCCAAGTACTTTCCTACCTGTGACAGCTTCTAACCAAACCAGGAATGACAGCACTCAAACTCTGATTTTTTCTGTGGCCCAAAAGACGACCATCAGTATGACATCTTCTTGGTCTCAAGAGGGTCTTAGATAATGTATTTCATTAAAAATATTTTTAATCCATACTAGATGCCTCTGTGGTGGATAAACTTTAATACACCATGGGATTCATCTTTCTGCTAGGATGGGAGAAATGGAATATAAAGCAAACACTGTAAAGCAGGAAAGGCTCTGTGTCCATGTTACATGCCACAGCATTCTTCAGCAAAAAAGTATGGATCAAGAAGGAGAACGTTAAAGAAAACAACACAAGCACAAGACCTTCATTTGGACCGTATCCTCAGCTTTTTCAGAGCTTTCTCTGCTGTCTGTGACGGAGTGCTACTGCTTGCAGCATGTAAGCTGTTAAGATTTCATACAGGCACTGACCTTGCAGCACTAGAAGAGACAGGCTCAAGGAGGAAGTGCCCTAATGAAGACAGTGTTGCTCAGCGAGAGGAGAAATTAGGTGTCTCACTGTGTCCATGTAAAGGTTAAAGGTGTCACTACATGAGACAAATAAATGGAGAAACTACGTCATTCTTCATGCAAACAGTGGGTCTTTGTGGTAAAGACATGCTAAAGTCCAAGGTCGAAGAGCATGCTGTTGCTGAGAGTATGATGTTTGCCTAACAGTCCCTATGCTGTGCTTCCCCCCGGAGTACTGACCTGCACTGTGGGGCGGGGGATGGGGGGGAATAGTCAAGTCTATCTACCTGGATTTGGTGCATAGCTGTAGTGTGATTTCATATAAACTGCAATACTGATACAATGTTTATAGAGCATTAGCATTTTTCACAGAAAAATTTTGCTAAGCAACTTAGCAAAGTTTGTATGTCATTGTAATATGGGTAGGTGTTTCAATGGGATTTTGGTAGAAAATGTGGCTTGCACTTGTGCACCTCAACGTGGGCACATTTCTTCTGATAACCATCATTTTCACACATACATTGCATTAAAGGGAATCAGAACTTCCAGTTTCATTAACCCTGATACTGTAGCATTGCATTTTGCCTTTCCCTATACTAATTGGAAAAAGAAAAAATGTTTCTGTGCTAAATTTTCAAGTGAGGAAAATCAATGTGACATTTAGGAGGCCACTGAAATGATAGTAACTCATGTCAATTAAGGATCTGTTGCATTGTTTCTGCATTTTGTTTTCTAGTCTTCTTTCCTGCACTGTGTACTTTCCAAAGCATAAGCTGCCAGAAGATCTAACCCTAAATGAAAAGTTATGCCCAAGATGCCTGTAAATAATTTTTGTGCTTCCTCTTGTAGTTCTTTTCTGTCTGTTTTAGAAAAAGGAGGAATAATTTTAAATAACTGGAAAATGCCTCAGTTTCACTGCATCGTGAATGGCCTTATATAGACAGGGGAGGGGAAAGGGGAGGAACACCAAGAGACCAGGTCTCATTAGTTGTGTGTCGTTGTGGTCTGACAGCCAATGACCAACCTTGAGCAATGACACCTCCCCAACCAGCCTCGGGAGGAGGGAGAATGAAGGAGTGGAGGGGAAAAAAAAAAAAAAAAAAAAAGCCCTGTCAAGAATTTTATAAAAGTTAGCGATTAGAAGGACCGGGTCTCTTTGCTTGCAACCACCTCACCAGAAGCTTGTAGCAGCAGAGGCACTGTCCACAAACATGTAAGTATAATCATTTCATTTCTAAACTGTAAAGGTGGTATGTATATCAGCAGCTGAGACACAATGTGTTTAAAGTGGGCTTGGGGAGTTGTTTTTGGTTTTGTTTTTATTTTTTGTTCCAGGAACAGCTTGCAAGAAATAAGCACTCACCCATTCTGCAGTGATCTTCCAATGTGATCCATTTGCTGCTAACACTGGCTTTCTAACTTAGCTTAGTCACTCAGAACTCCTGGAGTAAGTGAATCCTTTAGACTAAGGGGACTAGAGCAATACCATACCTGCATTGCTTTCTAGTGCTTTGTTTTGTTTGTGTTTGTGTATGCTTGTGGAGTACATAAATTTATGTTTTGCAAGCAGAAGAGAGCATGACTGGAGAATGCAGCTGGTCCTGACAAACACCAGTGCTGACAGAAGTGTAATTATGTGTGTTCATTGCGCGGCTTCTTCTGACGTATTAGTGCAGTAGTGTGGATGAGATTCTTCAGCACGGGGATGTAAGGTAGTCTGCAGCACAGGAAACAAAAAACTGCTTTTGCATTAGGCTGTAACCTTTTAAGTTGTGAACAGCCAGCTTCAGGCAGTTGCTCAACAAACTCAAATCCTCACTGAGTCCATGATCCTCCATCACTTTCTCAACTATCCCATGTGCCTGCCACCCAAAACTATGTAGCCCTACCTGAAACCCTCACCATCGCTTCCCCCAGCCTCCCCTGCTGGCATTACAAGACTTGAATTCTTGTGCAAGTCTGGCAGCATTTTTTTATCTTTTCTAAGACCACAGCCCTGAGAGAGAGAGGCAGCTTCACCCTAATGACCACCCTTACTTCCAAGAAACCAGTTTCTTGCCACCACAGCCATCTCTAGCCATCGTGAGTGCTCCAGGAGTGCTCTGCACTGACTGCAGAGGCCAGGTCCCTGAGTACATAACCTCCTTTCATACTTGCTAGAGATATGAAATGGGGGTACATTTGCTTAGGGCTTGAGTATAGGTCCGAGGCTAACATGGGAATCAGGACAGAGCACTGCAGGTCTCATCCACTTGAGATAGGAAGTTGAAGCAAGGTCCCTAGACAGAGCATGAAGATGGAAAACTCCCTTGTTCTCACCCTCATAAAAGAGACTAAAACCAACCAGGCAATTTACCATCATATGTGCCCCAAAGGACCTATCAAGATGGTGGAATTAGTATGTCAATCAAAAAATCTGCTGCTTTTTCTAGATAACAGAGGTCTGAATATCTCTTTTTGTCCCATACCTTTGAGTCACTTTTTAGAACCCAGAAATGAAACATTTTGCTATATTAAACCACCACTCTCACTGCAAAGATAAAGGGAGCAATATCCTGTTCTTCTCTCAGAGCTCCTTCATACACACAGGAGGCACCACTTCCACTTCAACTCCCTAAAGTACTCACACAGAGTCACAGGGTAATTCAGGCTGAAAGGGACATTAGGATGTCTGTAGTCCAACCTTCTGCTCAAAGTAGGGTTAGACGCAAGGTCACATCAGGCTGCTCATGGCTTTGTTCAAGTGGGTGTTGACAGGCTCCAAGGATAGAGACACCACAGCTTCTCTGTCAACCCGCTCCACTGCTTGGCTGTCCCTATAGTGCAAAAAATGTCTTCATATCCAGGCTGAATCGCTCTAGTTTCTGCTTATCCCTGTTGTCTCTCTCTCCCATCACATGCTGCTGTGAAGAGCCTGGCTCTGCCTCTTTTATCATCACTCTGTAGGTATTGGGGGTTGCTGAGACGTGACCCCGAAGCTATCTCTGCTTGAGGCTGAACTAGACCCAGCTCTGTAGCCTCTTCCTCGCAGAGCAAGTCCTTCAGCTCACGACCGTCTCGGTGGCATCTGTTGAACTCACTCCAGTTTGTCAATATCTTTCCTGTACTGCAGGGGCCCAACACTGGATGCAGTACCCAGATGTGACCTAAAGAGTGCTGAGCAGAGGGGGATAATCCCTGTCCTCCCCTGGCTCTCTGGGCCAGACCCCTGCTCCCACAGGATGCTGCTGGCCACCATTGCTGGCCCCTGTTCAGGTCTCTGCCTGACGGGGCCCTGGGCCTTCTCCAACGAGCTGTTCCCCTGTCCCACCAGCCCTGGTGGGATCACTGCCAGGGGTCTGCCCTGCAGGCAATGGCTGGGCATTTGTCTTGGCTGAACTTCATGGTGCTCCTGTTGGTCTCTTCCCACCCCCCATCCAGGCTCCTCTGGAAGGCTGCCCAGCAATCAAGCACATCGACTAGTCCTGCCAGCTTGGTGTCATCTGCAGGCTAGATTAGAATGTGCTCCGTCAGCAGGATGGGGCCAGGCTTGCCGAGCTGTTCATACCTATCAGTTCGCCCAATGCCCAAGTAACCAGATGTACTTAGAAGTAGCTTTTCAACGGAGCTCCATAGAGAAGTGAGGCCAATAAATAGATTTATCCACTGCAATGAGAATATAAGGTTCATAACTCATTATGTGTCTGTCTCTCCTAAGCATACAAGTGTAAATGAGGAGTAAATCCAGTCAGGTTAACACTGCATACATGTGATGGGCTAAATTTTTGAATACTTTTCATTCTCCCTATCAACTGTATTTATCTATCTATATATGCAACTTTTGCTTCTTCAAACGTGCTCTTTGGAAGCAGAATCTCTTGTGTGCACAGTGCAACAACATGTACCTCTGGTTTGTATTGCTAACTGTCAGAGATGATGTTGAAGGGCTGTCTTTACTAGTAACTGCAAAGGAAAAGCTACATGCATGGAATACAAACCATATTTTGAGAGTTTGGTCATGCACTTTTGGAACCAATTTTATAAAAGAAGTCAATGAAGACACCCAAGAGAAAAAACTACAGAATCTAATCCAATCTTTTCCCATCTGCAAACCAGGACTCAGGTGAGATTTTCTGTAAGATTAGAAGATGCCAGTTACTTGAGGTTGGTTGTAAAGAAAAGATGCCAATGAAGTTTTAATGTTTCTAAGATAACCTGAAGCGGAAAGTAACAGTTTGTTCCTTCTGCTGTTCATCTTGCTTCTGCCCTTTGGTTCTCACTATTAATATTAACAGGATGCAGTGCTTGTGCTGATATCCATGAAGATATTTCCCCTGCAGTCCTCCATTACAGTAGCTGAGAAAAACTTGAGACTTCAGCAGTACAATATTTACTTTTACAACTGTGCTGTCCCCTTTTCTCCCACCCCCACCTCCTGCTGGTCACACGCTGGGGGCTGAACAAAGAACTTTGTTTGCTTAAGGAGCTGTTGAAGCCTGACAAACACTCAAGGTAGCCATAAAGCTGGGGGTTTTGTACATTCTGTGCAGTTTTATTCTTTTGTTTTTTCTTCCACTTTTTAAAAATGTTATGTAAGCGGTTACCACAAAAAGAATACATTGTATTTATACAATGTCAAATCAATGTGAAATTACTTGAGCTTGTGACACTATGATACCAGCCCACAGCCTAAAATGGGTAAATAAAAATAAAATTTCTTTAAAAACTTCATTGGTGGGACAACTCCTAGATACTGTTACTGAGAAGACAGTTCCTTCAAGCTTTTTCCTGCCTGGAAAAGTTGTCAAATTAAACAAATAAAGCAGAATAATAAGGCGAATAGGCTTTGTTCTTGGAAGAATGAAATGAGCTGTGCAGCTTTGGCAGCCTGGGCATAACTGGTTTTCCTCGGGACCTGTAAGGTGACATATTCAGCTCTTTAAGGGGGACATTAATGTTTCTGTGGATGTGCTGGGAGCTTACTCTTTACAAGGCAGCTGCATCAAGTGTTACTCAAGTGTAAGACTTCTCCGCTCCTCTTTAAATGCTCACAGCAGTACCTTACAGCAGAGACACCCTTTCTGAATCCAGTGGGGAAGATCCTCAGCGATTATGCTCCTCATCAAAGAATCACAGAAAAATAAAGTCCTAAATCAATGGTATCTGAACATTCTGGACCTTAGAGCTATCATTAGCTTTACAACTGCACTTTTGCACTCATTTCTTCACCATTTCAGTTAGAAACACTGTGTATTTTATTTGTCCTTGTAACTCAGCAGGGTAGCTGGGAACTACTCACCACGGCTTTACAGATCATTTTGGGGAGCCTGTTGGCAAATCTCCACCTAATCCTTCACACACAATGAGATACTTGCATGGAAACTGGAAATAACCTGCTGTCTTCCAATTCATGATTGTGGAACTACACTGTATTGTTTCAGTCTCTCAGAGTACTCACTTGGATCAGCATTACCCACTGAAAACTCATATTTCTGTATTTTGGCATTTTGCTTTGGAGGCTGGTTTTGAGTGATAATTGTCTCTTTGTTATCTTTATGCAAACACTGGAAACAAGTGAGATACAACAGACATTAATCCCATTGCTTATTGCATTGCTGGAGAGAAAGTATACCCATAACAACATAACTAGAATAACTGATGATCTTGTAATTCAGCTACCTGGATTAAAGATTATCTGGATACAGATAGTTGTGCTGTAGCATACCTCCAAACTGCAACTCTGATATCCCATTACTGATTTAGCAATTCATTAGTTTTGACCTTGGACAAGATCATATTCTTGCCAGATCACAATTTTCCAGTCTTTTCCACAGAGACTGTGAACTACTTAAGTGATTCCTCATAATTTTGCATATTAATTTATTTAACAGTGTTATGGTTTTGACTGAAGTGCTTCCAACACAAACTATTATTACAGTAATCATAATAACAAGCCTATTTCCTATTTCTAAGAGACATATCAGACACAGAAAGCAGGTGAGGGATAAGGCAGGTTACAGGCAAACTTAATTAGCTGTGCAGTATAAACCATAGCTCTGCAAGTTCTTTTAGGTGGGCTGAACAGGATAAGAGCTGGGAGTAATGAAGTTGTGGTCACCACCACAGAAAGATGCTTCCCAGAGCTCTGCCACAGCCTGGCATACAGAGAGAGGAGTGCAGCAAAGCCTGCTTTTGCAGGAGCACAGCAAGGCCTTTCAGCACTTGGAAAAGGTGGGAACCCTCCCTCATTTGATGCAGTCTTCATCATGCACTCCTTCAAATTCCCCCTAAATCCAGAATGACTCACTGTTGATAAGTTGCATAGGATGAATTCTAGTTTCAAATAACTCACAAAAAGGTAAAGCAGGCAACTGGACACTGCATCTGACTGGTCTTTACTGGTAGACAACACCATTTGAATCTTGCACAATAACATAACCAATACGAAAATACCTTCAACTATAAATCAGAGATGCGGATTTATAGCTGTCACAGTACTGTGATAGTACTGCTGCCAAACCCCTGATTGTTTCTGCCTATCACACCCCTCAGCAACGAGGGCAAGACCAGCATCCCCTGGCAATTAATACCTGTGTGCTGGGAAAGAGGATGGAGGACTTGGCTATGTATATGCTTACATGGGGAGACATTTGCTGGCCATCTCTGGCACGTGGTGAAAGGGGAAATGACATGTTCTCACTCCCCTCTAAGGCTACATTTGAGAATAGAAAATGCAGACCCAGAGGCCTGCCCCTCTGGAGGAAAACTTGTTATTGGAGATCTTTTGTGTTGTTTTTAATGATTCATCTCATGGATTTACCACCAGCTGATAAAATATTGGATGTTCCTTTAGCTAAGGCACATGATAAACAGAGGGAAGACAGTCTTTATTTCTCAGGCTCACAGGCTTATACACATAGGGAAGTAACTTGGACTACTCAGATGATCTAAGAAACTTTAACTTAATGCCATATAATCAAAACTTTAATAAGATCAAGCATTTTGTCACAAGACAGCACCTGGATTGCAGGTGCTGGGTGTCTGCAGGTGGTAAGCCTCTGCTACAGCTGAAAAGATAGAAATGTGTGGTGAATCCTTCTAAACATCCAGGTCTTACATAGAATAAGCAATGCGCTATAGTTCTGAAAGCAGACACCAGGAGGAGAAAATTACAGACCAAGGCAGGAGGGTGGGGATGGAAAATCAATTAGACAAAGTAGCAAATACTGCCAGCACTGGCCAAGGCATGGGAGAGGGGCATTGCTAGGAAAAGTGTAAAGGTAAGCAATGTGGTAATTGGCTTGCTTCTAATTGGGACCTACAAGTTGTAAGTGCTTCGCAAAGAGTTTGCAGAGTCTGCAATTAGCATACTTGTTAGCTTGGTGCACGTTTTTATGACAGACTGACCTTCCTTTAGTCTCTGAGCAAATGCATGCAAAACACAGTGTCTTTCCCACTTTGGTTCTGGAAAGATGTGTTAGGATGTGGCTCCTGCATTTCTCTCTTCTGGTTTTGCCAGACACACCAAGCCAAGAGGAACTCGAATGGATTTCTGGGCACATGCCTATGATAACATGAACCAGAGAAGCTTGGAGAGCCCTCCAACAGAGATACCTGATTGGTGTCTCTGGTCCACAGTTTGTGTATACAGTCGCCCTCAGCTTGTAACTGTAATTCTCTTCTACAGCTAAGTCAAGATGACCCACCAATTCCCAGCGCTGTCTCCAGAGCAGAAGAAAGCTCTTTCAGACATTGCTCAGCGGATTGTGGCTTCAGGAAAGGGAATCTTAGCTGCAGATGAATCAGTGGGTGAGTTCTGGATATCAATCAATTAGCAGGACCCAAGACTTTTCCTCTTAATTTTGCTTCATCTTTGAAATCAGCAGAGTAAATTAAAACCAGTCAAAACCTGTTGACTGAGCAGGAACAACTCAGCCAGGCAGAGCCGTGTTTATAGCAACAAAAGCCAACAAACTATGGAGTGAGAAGGGAAGCTCTGAATTCGAGCCCCAGTTCATTACTACATACAGGGACCAGGAGGCCAGTCAAGCCTAACACCTCTCTGTCTGACCTTTGTCCACCTCGCTAGGTACCATGGGGAACAGGCTGCAGAGGATCAACGTGGAGAACACAGAGGAGAATCGACGGGCTTTTAGAGAGATCCTCTTCTCTTCAGATGCTTCCATCAGCCAGAGCATTGGAGGAGTGATCCTCTTCCATGAGACCCTCTATCAGAAAGACAGCAATGGAAAGCCATTTCCAGCTCTCATCAAAGAAAAAGGCATTGTGGTGGGAATAAAGGTATCTGTACATGGCTGGCTAGGAGCATAATCGAAACCTCATTTCCAGTGAAAATTATATATGGGGCTGCACTCTCTCTTGCCACTTTTTTTTCTTTTTTTGTGCTTGGTTTTAAAATCACTAGAGGATCTCTGCCACCATTCTCTGCATTGCTTTTGTATAACTAACCAGGGGCACATTTGCATTTGATGCAGAAACTTTTCATCCACTAACTCCCATCTACTCACCATTCACTGCAATTAAATCCCTGCATGCAGTAACCTAAATCCAGTCCTTTCTACATCTAACAGAGCTCTTGAGCCAGTCCCTGCAGCCATCTACACATTGCCCCTTCCTCTTACCCAATTCACTCCTTTTCTTCCCCTTAGCTCCAACATTTCCCTGCTTTGCACCTTTAGCATGTTCAGCCCTGTATTTTACTCACAGTCAGCCTGCAAAGACAGACTAGCCATGGGTAGGAAGATAAGGATGAGACTGATCTCCATCTCTCTGTAACCCTTTCTGTTTTTCTGGCCTCCACAGCTGGATAAAGGCACAGCACCCCTAGCAGGAACAAATGGAGAAACCACCATCCAAGGTAAGGAGAGATCTAAGGAGCCTACGCTATGATGCTGCAGCAAAAGCCACGGGGTGACTGACCTGAGTCGCAGCCTTGGCTGGTGTCATGGCACTTTTCAGAGCTACATCCTGAAGAACTGCTCTCATGAAGCACTATTCTTTCATCTGCAGGGCTGGATGGACTGGCTGAGCGCTGTGCCCAGTACAAGAAAGATGGTGCTGACTTTGGCAAGTGGCGTGCAGTGCTGAAGATCACCAGCACAACACCCTCTCAACTCGCCATCCAAGAGAATGCCAATACATTGGCACGCTATGCCAGCATCTGCCAGCAGGTATCCTCCAGCAGCCTCTCCTGAGATGATGTTGCCTCTTCTCACTGTTCCCTGTGATAACATGCTAGGAAAGGATCTGCTTGAAAGGTGGATCTCTGCAAGGGTTTTAGAGAAGATGAGGAAGAAGGGCAGTGCAGCAAGAAGGAATACCACCAAAGTCAGGATAGACTGACAGGAGAGTTTTTCTTCCACAACCTTAAAGACTTCCCCATTTTTCTTTTCTTAGCATGGCTTGGTGCCCATTGTGGAGCCAGAAGTCTTGCCTGATGGAGACCATGACCTCCAGCGCTGTCAGTATGTCACAGAAAAGGTACGAGATTCCTGACCCTCTCCTCCCATTCACAAATCACTAGCTAATCTTAGGCAGTTTGTGTTCACAAATCTCAAAGAGTTTTGACCAAAAATGTGCTTTGTAACTGCATCATGAAAGCGAGTTGCTCAGTCAAATAATAAGTTAATAGCAAACGTAAGAGTAGAATCCATGCTTTTGGATTGCCACTCAAACTGCCAATGTAAGTATTCTTAATCTCAGAAGGATGAACTGGGACCAAAAACCATTTAACCCTCTTTCAGTATGTCAGTTTGCAAGGACAAATCCAGTAAATATGAAGAGTGGTATCCGGGTCATCTCAAAAGCAATGGCCTCTCCAGGGCTACAACCCCTGTGATAAATTTCATGAGAAAGCAAAATTCAATTTGATGCTCTTACCCTCCCAAGAAGTAAGCTGTCTTTCCACAGCAGGTTGAGGTGAAGATTTGAGCAGAGCTTTGTATTCAATCCTCCTGTTTTCAGGTTCTGGCTGCTGTCTACAAGGCCTTGAATGATCATCATGTGTACCTGGAGGGGACACTGCTGAAACCCAACATGGTGACAGCTGGGCATTCCTGCCCCAAGAAGTACACCCCTCAGGATGTAGCCGTAGCAACTGTCACTACTCTTCTCCGCACCGTTCCTGCTGCTGTTCCCGGTGATTCCCAATTCATTCCTATATATCCATTTACACTGTGACTCTTGCTGGCTTTGCTCCTACATCTGACACGCTCCCTTCTCTGGCACGTAAAGGTCAGAGATTGCAGTGGCTGGAGCACTCTGTTTCTAAGCCTCAAAACCTCTTTCTTGCAGGAATCTGCTTCCTGTCTGGAGGTCAGAGTGAAGAAGAGGCTTCTGTCAACCTGAATGCTATGAATCAGTCCCCTCTGCCTAAACCTTGGAAACTGACTTTTTCATACGGGAGAGCCCTGCAAGCCTCTGCCCTGGCAGCATGGGTGGGCAAAAGCGAGAACAAGAAGGCTGCACAGGAGGCCTTCCGCAAGCGGGCACAGGTAGGAGGCTTTCCCGCCCAGCACAGAGAGGAGCTGCTTACCGTGAAGGGAGACGCGTTGTCACCTTCCTAAGGCTCCTCTTGTTCCTGCCCCTCCTGGTGTTTCACATTTACCAGGATGTTACTCTGTGATTTTGGCTTGCTTGATTACTCCTGCTGTCTTTCTACATCTGCCTTTCTTTCTCCAAGCTAACTGGTTTCCCCTCTTTTTTCTTTCTTTTTCAGATTAACAGTTTGGCTTGCAAAGGACAGTATGTCACAGCTGGGAAGACTGACACAGCTGCCATGCAGTCACTTTTCACTGCCAGCTACACCTACTGAAAGTGCAGGAAGGAACCTTCCTTCATCTTGACTCTCTTCACAAGTTGGAAGATGTTCAGAAATGAAATAAAAACAAAGACATCTAATTTCCCTTGCCCTAAACAAAGCTGGAGATGAAATGTACTAGCTTCCTCTCCACCCTTTGATCCCACAATTTACTGAGGGAATATTATTATTTCACCTGCACATTCCAAGGAAGGGGAATTCTTTCCATACAGCAAACAACAGCTGCTAATGAATGAACCCACTCTCCCCCTGGTTTAAGCTTAGCCCCCAGAATAGTACGCAGATTAAGTAGTTCCCTAGCAATTCAAATACATACCCTTGCCCATTACCACATTTTGCAGCCAAAATCCTGAATTACAAAACCTGATTGTGTCTTCAATCATAGGAATAAAACAGTAATTGAAAACTGATCTCTGTCTCACAATTCTTTATTCCTTATAAACTTTGCAGTCTCTTTCCACATCTATGGTTTTCAGTAGCCTATGCAAAGATTAAGTCACAAAGTGTTACTGCTGGTGATCTTGGGAAACCCTGAGGAGATCAAAGGGAAATAATCTAGTAGTGATACAGCTGGAGATGTTAACCCTGCTGACTGAAGTCTCACGGACACCAAGAAAACCTGAGAGATGTATATGATGACCGGTGCACTGGACTCAGGCCACAGATAAATAACACTACCTTCAGAACCTTCCTGTGCCTCTGAAGAATCGTATTTGATGTGATGAGGCTGCTATACACTGAGTTAGGGGTGCACAGGTTGAGTTAGTGCTGTGCAAAGACTATTTTTCCAAAGTGCTTTTACAGTAGCATTTTCTACAATAATTACATGAAACACACAGAGAAGCATCTTGGCCTACCCTGTCAGCACAGCTTGAATAATTAGGCTGATGTTGAAGGCCCATAGTTTGACCTTTGGTATGTTGCTATGTACCTGTTACAGACGTAAGCATTGCTAGCTAAAGCACAGTTAGACAGATGTTATGAAAAAAAAGCATAAAGGCAGAAATAGCAGGCCTAAGGTTATACAAGAACATTCACCCAGCAACACACTACACCAATCAGCCAGTGACACCTTGGAGCAGCCCAGCAACCAGCAGAGACCACACAGCCCAGCAGACAGCCCTGCCTTCCCTTCAGGGGCACCTGGGACTCAGCCTGCACAGCTGGAGCCACTCCGCTCTGCAGGCTGCTCCTCCCTGCCACAGGTACCCACTGCTCCTGCCAGCAAGGAAAGGGAAAACAGGGAAAAATCACTCTTTCACACTGCCAAACTCCTTCATGTGGATCCAATCATTACATAATTAAGGCATGCATGTAGTCTGTCCTCAGCCATGAACGAAGAGCAAGTGACTTGCCGAAAAAACACTGCAGAGGCCGCAACCAGTCAGGAACACCACCTCTTCTCCGGTTTGGTTGTGGTCCTGTAGGTCTCCACGCACCTGAGTACAAATAAACCTCTGCTCCTGATGAGAAGCATCCTGCTGATCTACCGGTCCCGGTAGATCTCTTAAAATTGAGAGTGGAAAAAATGTTCCTCCAAACTGGCAAAAGAAACCCTCTCACACTTTATAAAACTAAAGCTGTAGCTTTATTAATTCCTGCTCCTTTGCAGGAGATCTGTCACATGTGGTGTGCCTGATGCAGCTGGCGGCTTATGTTTCTCTTTATGTTTCTCTTTGACAGAGGCGTTTGCGACCGGAGCGAGTAGATGTCTGCAGAATGTACCACTATGAATCAAAACAGGGCAGATGAAGTGTTATTTCCTCACTTTAAAAAAAAAACAAAACAACAAAAACAAACAAACAAACAAACAACAACAACAAAAAAAACCCAAAGAAACATCCCTTTAAAAAACAGGGAACGTGTTATTCTCACGTAATTGTGTGCTCGGATTAGCAATGAGGCCTACAGAAGCATCTCCCTGTGAAAACGGCCTGGCTGTCAGCACCGCAACCGTCACACCCCGAAGACGGCATGAAAATCCCCAGAGACAGCTGCCAAGAGTTTTTGACTGGCAAAAATAGAGAGCGATCGCTGAAGTCGCAGCGGGGTGACGACATATGTCCCTACCTTATGTTGTTTTAGTCCCACACGCTCTGTTGTCAAACCTCCTTCCCACGCCTG
>VXBL01005371.1:18180-96641 GCA_013400195.1 Aramus guarauna | reverse complement strand
TTTTTTTTTTCCTCCTTGAGATCGAAAAGAAGAACCTGTCAGCAATTATGTTTCTAAGAGCCATCACGGGTGCTGTCTTGAATAAAACCACTTGTTCTGCTCAAAATTTCTACATGGAGATAGTGCCAAATGGAATTCTGAAATCTAACTTGCTAATGGTGAACTCTCCAACAGCCCTGTAAAAATCGCTGCCATCAAGGAAGGTTGTAAAATTCTTCCATGTCTGTCAGAGGACCCCCTTTTTGTATTTGTAAGTTCTGTTGTTCATTCTAATAGTTACTAGTTAGTTTTTCTTGTATGTTAGCTCTATGTTAGTTTATTGTAGCTATGGAAAAACATGTAATAGCTATATGTTAGTTTTTCTTCCCATGTAATTGATGATGTGGGTTTACTTTTAATCAGAGGAAGCAACTCAGGAGGACAAAATAAATGCAACAGTCTCAGAAATGCATGGCACTTTGTGAATGTTTTCTACTAAAGGGGTTATTTACAGTGAGGTTATGTCCTGTATGTGTGATATTTATGGGAATGATCCAGAAGTATCCTGGTTGTACCACTGGCTTTCCTGAACCCTAGCTCCCCTGGTTTCTTGTAGCGTACAAATACCCGAAGCACGCTTGGAAACTGCTGCTTTTGTGTGTTACAGTGTTCGGTTTCTTTATTCAGTGAACTACTCTAGTGTTGCTTTCTTCTCATAGCTCTGAAGAAATTTAAGAAACCTGTTCTTTTCTGCTTTCGAGTCCTGGGGAATTACAGCATAATATGTGTACTGCTGTGTGCACACTTACATTACGGAGTGAACATGAGGGAGTTGGGATTGCTTCACTGGCCACTGTGGAAGGTGTCTGTTCACAAATCCCTTCCCTGTAGCTTATGGAATAACACAGCATGAGAAATAGCTAAATCAGTGACTTCTTGTCTGCTTCAGAGGCTGTTTGGGAGCAAGGAACTGGAAGTATTTTTTTCATGAAATTATGTCTCCTTTCCATCAAAGGAGAGATACTTACGCCTCCTTGTTTTCTCTTAATACTCATCTGAAAAACCCCCACTTTCAGTGGAAATTGCAGTTCCTGCTTATCCCGCCCCCCTTCTCTCCCAGTATGTAACTTTGCATAGCTCATGTAATGCGATCAGAAGAGAGAGTGGAAAAAAAGAAGATTGAAAAATAGGATCGGCAACAAAGGAGCATGACAACAACCTCGCCCCATGTTTTGCTGTGTCCAAGTTGATTCAAATCACCATTTCCCTGACCTCAGATACTTTGGTCCAAACCTCCCGCTTCTATCAGCACACCTGTGCAAGAAGCTGCAGGGACTAACGTAAAAGGGAGGAAGATCAGACGTGGGTGTTTAAGATGTGAAGCTTCTAACTGCTTGCAACGAGCTGAAAAAGCAGAAGTCTGAGATGAGATCAAAGTCTTGCATAGAACACCTGTGCTATGGAAGGACTAAGATTTCTAGATGCTTAAATGCTTTTTTTTCTTCTTTTTATCCTTGGGATTTCAAAAGTTTACCTAGTTTCCATTGAATCCAATTATAAATAAAGCAAGCCCTGCCCACGCATTTGCAGGAGGGCTGATCGTCATTTGTTTGAGGCATAACCAGTAGAGAGGATCAAAAGAAAGTGTAAAGAAGCCGGGTTAGGGGAGGGTATTTCTTAGCAGAGAGACTGGATGCCAGATGGGGTGCACAGGCACCTCCATGAATGACAGGAAGCTGCAGTACGCTGCAAAGAGGCTCCTGTGCATGTACAACTGGCTGAGGGAGGCTGTCCTGCATCAGCAAAGTCTGCCCATTCAAGTTTCAAGGATAAAGTAGTTCTTCAGGAAGTGGAAAATAGCGATTCAAATCCTTCTTTATCCTGGGGGATGCAGAAGAAACTCAAAACCACATCTTCCAACTTCAGAAAGACTACACACGCCATCATGCTAGAGCATAAGCAGAGGAGGACAATGTCACTACCAGTTCTGTGGAAGCTATTGACCAAGAACACAAGATTTGTGTTGTAGTAACAGCACACTTGGGAACAACACAACCCTGGGGACCACAGTTGCAAAAATGAGGCTGCAGAATATAACATTTTTGTCTTTGAATTCAACCCCTTCCTAACCCTTTGAGTGGACTATGAGTGGACTTAGGTGCTGCTGACTGGGTGTCTTGAATGGAGTATTCATTGCTGATAAGCTTTCCTAACATCATTATTTTCCTAACATAGCAGCAGAAGGACCAGTTCCACAGCCAAATTTATTCAGCAGGAATTTTGCCTGTGGAATTTGGATCAAAGTTGTAGTGAGGGACCCAGAACACTATCAATGGTTCCTTATGGTCACAGAAAGCCTGCATGGCTCAATCCTCATATTCGTAAGACTGAAGCAGACATCAGTAGAATCAGAAGAAAATACCAAGCTGGAATAAACACCACAAGACCAGACACAAACAGACATCCCAAGTTTTCTTTGTGTTACAGGCAAATGACAGAGACCAGGCTACACGTTTTGTTTTTTTGATAATTTTTTTTTTGCATCTGTTTTGGAAAAAATATACAAAAAAAGCCAAGAAGAACCAACATGGAAATGTGAGGTAAACATTCCAGTAAAAGTACAGACAGAGGCTCCATTCTTTAAAGGAGACACACAGCAGTTATCACCATGCTAGAAGAATGAGATGCAGGAAAATCCTAGAAACAGTGAAAAGTCATGTAATGAAGCCTTTGCCCCAGTTCTAGCCATTGTAAATGGGCCTGGTTTTGTTCTTCCCCCCACCTCTCACCTCACTAAATTGTCTTTTTATTCATTAAACAAAGTTGTTAAATTGTAAAATAGCAGTTTTTATATAAATTCTGTATGTCAGAATTTACAAAAATGGAGACTGCTACTACAGACTGTTAGGTTTTGGGTTGGTTTGGGGTTTTTTTTTTTTGGTTGGTTGGTTGGTTTTTGACTTGCCAAAGGCCCTCAGTCAAAACTACACTGCTGGGGCAAAATTGGCTTCTTGGTCCTGCCAATCTGAATGCCAAGCAATGCCACCCCTCTGAAGAAGTGGTGTCACTTTTCCTTTGCACCAGCGTTACTAGTTACCCCACAAATCTATGATGAAGTTATGAAACACTCACAGCACAGCTTCAGCTCCGCAGTGGTGGCTGTATATCCCCATAGTCAATTCCTGAAGCCAGGTTTCACTGGGAGCTTTAGCTGGGCCTCGGGGAAGAACAGAGATCTAGGGAGATGATATAGTCAGCTCACATGCTATCAGCTACTACTATAACTTCTCATGTCCAGTCTGTCTATATTGCAGACTGAGTACATTGTTTTAGTTATTCTTCAATAACTAGCACAATCACCCACACCAGAACAATCAGGCTTTGATTCAGTAAGATGCTTAAGGATGTACTTCAAGTCTGCCAAGTAGTCCGCGAACTGTGTGGCTAACTGAAGTCCATAACGCTAAGGAATGCTTAAGTAGCTCACTGAATCAAGGATGGATGTTTATTATTTGTTGATAGTATAATTCAGGTTAGATTTCTGATCACCATTAATTTCATCTGAGTTAAATATATGCAATTCCTTCAGATCTATGCTGAGCTTACTCAGATCAGAATCTGACCCACTGGTAGAAGCACTTCTCATCGTAAGAAAAGGTAAAAGTGATTTTTTTTTTCCCCCAAGATATATAAATTCAAAAATGAAAAAAAAATTGTGTACAAATATCACATAACAACATCAACAATTCCATAGATGTAGTTCCTCAGTGCACACTTTAAACAAGAAAAGGGTTTTTTTGTTTTTTCCATTTTGCTTTTAAAGTCTGGCATAATATTAAAGCTGACAAAAAATCAGGGCAAGCTACATCACTTCCTCATACAAAAAAAGTACAAAACATTAGCCTCTAAACTAGACATAACATAATACTGGTCATCACAGTTAGACATTTAGTAACTGTGTGTCTTGAAGTATTGTACTGGAGGGTAATAAAAATAGCTTCTGTTGCCAGTCTTCCATCTCAGGTTACTTCAGTCATAGAGGCAGAGTGATTCTGCAAAGAGGAAAAGGCAAACACATGAACTTTTGTATACCTTTTGGCATTTACATATCCTAGTGTGTAAAATGAATGAGAAAAACCATCACTAATAAAATCTGTTGCTTGGCTAAAGTAGGACAAAATGATTGAGCTCACTGCAAATGTGCTGCCTTCTCTCCTGAGCTTGTGGTGGGAGACACTCAACTCAAACCCTGGGCTGGGAACAGTCTCGCTAACAGGCGTGAAAAAGAAGGGGCCACTTCTTCAACAGCGACTTTCAAACTGGACTGCACGCTGTCCAGAGGGACACGTCAGTACAGGCTCAAGCACTTCATATGGTCATGTAACTAATACAGTGGGTCTGTCCTCAGTCATGAAGAGCCTAAAAGACCATGGTTTGACTTCATGTGATGTGTGCATGTAGATCCTACACAGTTTGATCCTAAGGAACATATAGAGCTTAAAACCATACATGGGTGGGGTCATTATGCCAAAACACACAGAAGTCCTCTTCAGGTGGAAACAGTATTGATGTAACCTTCTTGGAAGCCAATGTCCAGGACTTCAGTGGCAGTACTGAGTCGTCCGTGGATCATGCTGCATCTGCAGGGTTTGTGTGGGTGTAAGGCAAAACAAGAGTGGAAACGGATGCAGGAATCTGCACAGACAACAATGCATCTCCTATATCTGAAGAAACAGTAATGAGTAGCCACTCCCGAGAACTTGTTTAGAATAGCTTCAGGGTAGGATCAATTTTCCTAATCTACTTCTGCATGGTAGACGTATGGTCATTCAGAGACTGATACCCTGAATCAGAGAAAATTCTCTTGTTGATTATAGTGGACATCAACAGTGAAGGCCCAGTCCCTACTTGACCTTCATAGTCCAGAAGCTATAAATAGCTGATTGGACAAATTTTTTCTCACAGTCTATGAGTATTTTCACCTGTTCAGCCCTTTTGTCATACATGATGCAATGTGGATATGTAAGTAGCACTTAGTTTCTGGACTGCAAGACCACCAAGAGACCAGTTAATGCACACAGTTCTGCAGCTTTAGTTGAAAGTCTTCCACCAAATCTCTGCCTAATCAGAAGTGACTTTTCAATTAGGCAAAATATTTCCAGGTGCTAGAAACAGTGTCTTTTCCATTTTTTTAAATCCTATTTTCAGTTTATTTGTCAAAGGGTTTAACAGAACTTACTATTGATCCTGCCCCGCAACACGTACAGAGGAACAACAAACAACAGATAATTACACCAGGGCATTTCAGATAACTGATAAACTCCAGTTTCTCCTTGTTCCTTGAAAATTCTTGGCAGGTGTCATTTGCTTGCCTGTTTTGAAAGGACTGGGTATGCTTCAGTTATGCCAACATAAGCCATTTGAAGTTAGTAGTTTACCAGAAACGCCATGAATGATGATGCTCCCGCTAGCCTATTTTTTTGCAAACTTGAAAGAATGCTTCTCTTCTGATGACTTAGAGATAAAAAACAGTATGTGATTTCTTCTCCTTCTCCTGAACAGTAGTGAGGATAAAAAACTAATCTCTATAATATTTTTCTGGACAGCATAGTTTATCCTCAGGATTATGAATGTTAGAGTAAATCCTTAAGACATCCCAAAAGCATTTCAAAGTGTAATCAGACAGAATTGTCTTTACATTTCTCTCAGTCTTCTATTGTTCTACGCAAAACCTTTTTATCACAAACAATATGCAGAGGCATGTGAAATCCTACTGCTTTAGCTTTGCCTGTGCACAGGGGAAGAAGACCTACAGTATTAGGTAGTTTAGGGGATAAATGCCTTAAAACAAACTCTCCCCTGATGCAGATTCACAAGTAGGTTTTGCTCTGCCATAACAGAAAATGTGCTCAATAATGGTCTGGGTGAGAGGATTTACAGTACCTGTGCACTCAATGTCTCCAGAGGACTTTCCACTCTTGGAAAAGCCATTAGCGGCATTCCTCGTGGATCTTCAGGCTTCGGTTTAGAAGGAGCTCCGTGAATGCCTTTAAAGTTATGGACAACACATATCCCCTGTGTAATGCAGGAAAAAAAAAGTGAGGTCAGCATGTTCTGTCCCCAGGAAAAACTCACAGGAATTACTGTCAGGGGCCTCTCAACTGCCAGTTTTTGCAAAGAACTTAACCTGGGTTTTGGTTCAAGGCATCATCTATCTCAGCTGTGGGCTACAGTGTGTTTACTGACATAGGTGGGCATGGTGGATTACCTTGGTAAATGGGTTAATCTGGCCTCTAATCTGAGGTGATGAACCATTCTCAGCCTTTTTATATTTTATACAGTAGAGATTCCAATGTCTGCTTTATCATCACAGTACCATGGACTACCCTGATGATGCATTTTATTGGCCAAATGTTCCCTTCGGACTCTGACTGTCATTTCCAAACAGTGAAAACAGCTCACTGGATGACTGAATTTCCCTCACATCTGGATGACAACAAGCTCATTTAGCACCATTCCTGCATACTTCCACACAACTGCTGTGGTGTTTATCCTACAAGTCCTTCTCTTGTGCATGACCAGACTTACTGCATCAACATGGTAATGCTAGTAAGAGTAAAAACACACATGGCAGGCTGGGCCTTGGGAACATGGTGGAAAAAAAGATATTCAGGTGCTGACACATCTGCTGTCAGAGCGATTCCTGAAGGCAGCTCCTTGCTGCCTCTTCCTCTTTGCTGCTCTTTAGACCTGAGCAAGGAACGGGCTGCAGCCTGGGTGAGTCTTGTGCCGGCAGCAATCATCTCAGAGCACCCCTCCCCTCCAGGCTCTGGGGAGACTCCTTCTACCACTCTGCAATTGAGCTTGTGACATTTGCAGAGTGGCAGAAGGTCTGCAGGGCCAAAATATGGCTTGGAGCAGGCTGTCACTGCTAGAAACAGGTACTGGGAGCACGTAGATTGTCCTGACCAGATATATGGGGTGACTGCCTCTGACATTGCATGGGCTAGATTTAAACTGCCTTTCCCTGTGAGAATCAAACTACTTACACAAAAGCCAAAGAGATTCAGGTCAGAGGTTACAGACATCATTTTATTTAAAGGGAACTCAGGAATAAATTATATGTGAAGGTTTGGTGTGTTTATTTAAGTACAGGATAGAAAAACAATCAGTGACAGGACAATCTAGATTTAAGAGATCTTTGAAACCCAACCCTCCTGACTGCAGGCATAAAGTGTCTGATGCTATGTAGTGGATAGTTTTGAAGCATATTTTGATTAAATGGAACCAGGCACATCTCTTGGTAATAGTGAGAATCATGGTGACTGTTGTGTGGGTAAATCCTCAGCAAGAGACCCCTCACCAAACAAAACACTTAAACCACACAGCCAACATGGGAGCACGTAACATTTGAAGTCCTGAGAGATGCTGTTCCCAGGTTCTGTGGGAAGGCCTTTGACACATTTTACACGTATTTTTTTGGTTATCCTATGAGATGGTGAACAATTTCAGTTCAACTCCAAATGCTGCAAAGGGAGGTAGTTTTGTCTCCCAGGGAGTTTGTCCTGACCCTCCTTTCCACTGTGCTTCTTTTTTTTGGTCTGAAACAAAGTGGGGAACCAAGACCACTGCTTAGAGCTCCAGACAACACCCGTATCCTACGTTTCTGCCAGACACCAGGCAGACAGTAGGGTTTTGCAACACAGGGGTGTCAGAGAAGAAGTCTCAAGCATGCCCCCTTTTTGACATTAATTGAAATCTATGCCACCTTTAAAGCATTTTCCAGGACAGGTCAAGTAAAAACATGTACAGTAATCAAAATAATCTTTAAATATACACAATGCACAAATGTCATCATATTAGCCTTATTAATTAGTATTAATTAGTAACAACCTGATTTCATATTAGGATTTTCTCTGATGATACTTTTAATTAGGTGGGGCTAGAATTAGTTCTTAGCAACTGGATTAATCAGCTGCAATAGACCACAGGAGAATTTTTTTTTTTTTTTTAACTGAGGTATTTTTGAAAGGAATGTGGAAGGACTGATGGGCTTACCAGAAACAAAGCTACAGCAGTCCCCAAGATGAAGCCTGCAATCACGTCCGAACAGTGGTTTCGATACTCAGAAACTCGGTTTAGCCCAGTAAGGAACGCAGCACATAGGGTACCCAGACACAGCACTGGTTTGGCTAGCCTGCTACTCTTTGTTTTAATTGTGCTTGTGATGTACATCTGAAACAAAGAAGAAAGCCAAAAATGAAAAGGGGCTCTGCCAGAAACACATCTTTTTTCCACCCAGACAAATCCAAAATCAGCAAGGATGTGAAAAAACCCATGATTCATTAAAAAAAGCATTGGGAAATGGAGGAAGAGTTTAAAGTAATTCAGAGAACACTTTTAAGAGAACAAAATATGTAGTTAAATGCTGTTTCAGGATGTCAAATATCCCATCAACTGCATTTACATAGTGGACTTTTTCTGAGCTGGTACACACTGGCTCAGCGTTACGGACGATCCTAGCATACAAGTACTTGCTCATATGGTAGCAAACATACACACTGAATGTACGTGGCTAAATGTTTGCAAAGGGAGTAAAGAATTTGTTTATACTACTGCAGAAACTGTAACGTGCACATGATGGAGTGCCTAGCATCCATATAAACTTGCTGTTCCAGTCCCCTAAGTGGTGTTCAGTTTAAGAAACAGAGAACATGAAGAGAAACCATTCCAGACATTTTCTCTGCAAGATGAAATGAAACACAGAATAGGAGAGAGATTTCTTTCAAAACAAAGTTGATTTGGAAAATGTAATTCCAGAACATGAAGTTTCACTGTTGTCTGAATATTTTTTAATGTACCCCATGTGTTTTTGACAGTTTGTATTTTATTTTAAATGCATTTTGACAGAGAGAGTAAAACCGTATGGGTCACACTTAGCAGCCAGGCATTAATTCCAGAACCACAAAATGATGAAGATCAAGTAAAGCAAGCCCGCTGGCAAAACAATTCAATAAAATCCTTTTCACCAAGGAAGTATGGATGCCTGCATGATTTCCAAAGCTTTGATAAACAAAGTAAGTACATAAAATACATTAGGCAGAAATGTCTCCAGATGACACACTGCCTCCCATATAAACCTTGCCTTTCTCTGGGATGATTTCATTTCTGGAGAAGGGCACTGCTGAGCACTTTGCCACGCGTGGCACTGAAATCAGAGCGGGACTCTGCAGGATGGTGGAGACCCAAGAGTCCTTCTCCTTTGTGGCTGCTGGCTCACGCTGCCCGTCTCTGGCCAAGAATACAATGGCTGGCTGGGGTGAAGCTGCCTTGGGATTTTCCTGTGCCTGTGCTGAAGGAAGTCTGTGGAGATTTGGCTTTGTGCTTCCAATTGCAACTACCACCACAGCTTGCTTCACACTCCATGATCTATTTGCCAACCATGGGCAATTATTTTACAGTATTTTAATGCCTGCCCCTTTCTTTATGACCCAGGTATACAGAGGGCACTATGGTCTGGCACACAGTTCTGGGGTCAAGAAACAGAAATCATATCCATTCTCAAGGTCACTCTGTTCATTGCCTTTCATATATTCCTTTATTCTGCTGTATTGTGCATATTTTTTACTCTAACCTTCTCCCTGTGCGTATTTCTTCTCCCTGACTGGGCTATCAAATGTCCCTACAGCTGGCTTCTCCTCGCTGGCTGGCTTTAAAAATGTTAGCCCTAAACCCATTACAACACATAACTGACTTTGGGCTTGTACCTATGCAAAATTATACTTCCATCAGCCAAGAAACTGCAGTCCTAGACTTCTAGCAGCTGAATTTGCCAGATCTCTGCCTGGGGAAGTTAAGTCTTCTGCCCTTAAATGTGCCGCTGAGCACGTTCTTTAAAGGTGAATTCAATTTATGAACTGGAACATTATGGTGTGTAATAGCACTGGGAATGCGACAAAGCTACTGGAGAGGTTCCTGCTTGCTTTGTTTTTCCAACCTAATACCTGACTGCAGCACATGCCTTGAAGTGACAGATGGCAACTGAGCACTAGGCGGCAATCTTGCCCCAGTCTTTGCGGGGAGGTTGAGCTGCACCTGACTGCCGCCAAAACTCATGTTAAGCTTCTTCTTTAGAAACAAAAGAAAAAAATATCATTGAAGTGCCACTGTGTGAATAATTACTGCCCATCCTTTCATCCTATGTATGTCTTTTAGCAAAGGCCAATTCAAACGAGCAATTGGGAGCCACATTACTTTCCTATTCTCCACCAGAGCAGTACTGCAGTTTACAGCATCCAAAGGAAAAGCATCACCTCTTTAAAGTAACAATGCAGTCCTGCTGCGACAACTGCAAACCCTACCTACAGAGAGCAACCCACGCATGCTTGTTTTCTTACAGGGATGAGATGAAGCAGGATCTTTGGGTCACCCACATGGGACAGTTCTCCTTATTACAGATCAGAAGTCTCTAACGCATTTGAAGTTTCACACATCTCAGCAGGAAAACGTAAACTTGTAGTAAAGAGAACATTTTTAGAAACGAGGGTAATTAACCATGTGAACAGATTGCCAAGAGAAATCTGCTGAACTCTCATGAGACGGGATTAAAACAAGACAAACTGTTTTCCTAGAAGGGACGCTCCAGTTCATCCATAAATCGCACACTGAGGTCAGAAATAACCAGGACAGCTTCTCCATTTTGGTCAGACTTCGTGATCACTGCAGTTTGATCTTTATTGTCCTGGTCCCTAAAGCCAAGATATTTTTTAAGATTCTTACAATGTGTTTACCCTTTCACTTAGAGCATGGTTTCAAAGCCTTGTGTAAAAGCCAAAAATGTCAGTGAAAGTCACTTACATTTGATTTCCTACACACAGCAGGTGGTTTTCAAAATTTCTCACAATGCTATTTATAGGGTAATTTTATGTACAAAATTCTAAATGTCAAACCCCGTTATTTGATGGGTGGGAGAGGAAGCAAAGAAGTTAATATAAAAAGATATGAAGAAAATAGAATAAATCATATTAAAAATAAACTACCTATGATTTAACTACATAAATTATCTGTTCAGCTTCTTTGCTGTGCTCTTATCAGTACACTCAAGCAGTGTATTTGGAAATGTGCAATGTGTGATAGTAGCATCCATCCTGTGTGTATGTGTTCCTCCTATTTTTTTCAGACAGACAAAAGCATAGACAGTCAAGGAGGCTTTTTCATTTGCAAGTTTAAAATAGACATACATATATATATATATGCAAACATGTGCTTATATATATTTAGAATGTATGCTATATTTATGATGAGAAAGGCAGAGTAGAAGAAGTCTGTCTTGTCCTTTCAGCAGAAAATGGGGAGATTTATGATAGTTTATTTTCCTTGGGAAGTTCACAATTTCATACCAATACTGGAAAATTCTGTGTCCTACAAACTTCACAGACTTTTCTTTTACCACAGAGATTTCTACAGAATGAGAGAAGCAGAGCCTTTGACAATGATGTGTATTGCAGAACATGATGCAGTCTCCTAGATGCTCAGTGCAGCTGCTCAAAGTGCCAAGGCCTTGAATTTCATAGATTAGTCTGTTAGGTGTTAATGCAGAAATGAAATAAATTGTTGGTGTGGTCACAGTGACCTGGGTTGCAGAAGGGATTTGCTGTAGTCTTCTCCGCTACTCAGAATTTCCCAAATGTTGGGATTTTCATCTCCAGGTATATGGTATCACACTAATCAGGAAGCAACGCACCCAGGCGTAAATGACAGATGCGGGCTGTGATCCAGTGTGATGAGGTAGAGTTTTCTAGCCAGATGGAGGTGACAGAAAGCATTACTTGTGGATGCTGCTAGGCAAGAGCTTAGCTGAAGAATCCTAAAAGCACTACTAAACAGTCAATCTAAGTGATTAGTTGTATCTTTCAATCAGAGAGACCCTGTTGTGACTGTAAAAAAATTCTCCTTGCTTGCACTCCAGAGGCAAACAGAAGGATCAGCAAGGATCAGCAAGGTTATCTACCTTCTCTCTACAATAAGAGGTCCTCCAGTTGTGCTGGCGAAACACTTTAATTTTCCATGCTGTGGTTGAGCACTACCATGCCCTTGTCATTGACTCTTCCATGACCTTTCTCAGAAGTGCATGAAGTTGAGTTGTTTAAAGGTGATGTAATGAGGATAACCCTATGCAACATATCATCTATTTTTTTGTTTTTGCTAGAAATGTTAATGATTAAAGAGTATTTCTAGCCTATCTTTTTCCCTTGGGAAAGGCACTTGGAAGCATGTGTTTCTAAGTGTACAGCAGCGTGTACTATGTACGCTATACAGTGACTGCCATCTCTTCCTGCCATACTTCTGGGAGACTAATAAAACTTCATTAGGTGCCGTTCTAATTTTTGTCTAAATATGGAAGCCAAGGCTGCTGGCTGTTTTCTCTTTCCCCTACTTTAGGCATACAAGATCCACTGCTGCTTGCAAGGTGATTGTTTGGGTTTTCCTCAGCTTCTTTGGCAGATGACAAGAAAAAGCCTAGCTGATTAAACATAAACCCCAGATTATTAAAAAACCCCACAAACAAAACACAAAGCCAAACCAATCACAGTAAGAGTACTGTCACTAGCAGACTGATGAACAAATTGGTACAAAGACATCTGCAGAGGATACTCGAGGTTCAGTGATCGTAGGAGACTCCCAGATCTCAACAGACATAGACAATGTCTGTGATGATTCCATTCTCCTGCATCCTCATGTTCAATTCGTTTTATTTTTCTTGCTCCGTGACTCAAATCTTCAGCTTTATGCAAAACACAGCTACTACTAACCTAATACCCTGTGTTTTATGTTCAGCAGCCCACATTATCACACATATTAGAATCAACAAGACGCTTCTCAAAAAATTGCACACAGCACAATTATTAATCAAAGCTAGATTGAACACTGCATTTCTTGTGTAACGGTCATGTTAATCCTAGATGACAGGCAGAGAAAAGACAAGTGACAATACCTTTAGTGCTAGAGGGTGTCTTCAGGCAGAGAACTGGGCTAAAATTGGACTGTAGGCTGAAATGCCTTAAGGGCAGACTTTTATGACCTTGCAGCCCAGAAATAACTCCATGTCCTGGCTGCACCTGGTATCTCCCTGTGTGGGGAGAAGTGCAGGCCCATCGCAGGTACTCTTGAAAGATGAGGGCTTAGAAGCACAGAACTACCAGCGACTTAAGCTCAGGAAGAAAACGCACTATTCCCCCTCAGTTGTAGAAATCAGCCTGTTTGTAGAAAACTTGCCTTCCTAGGAAACAAGGGAGGTCCATGAAAGGATGTAACTAGCTTTGGGCAGAACCGGGACCAAGTCTGATCCTGGAGTTTCCATCTAAGAGTTTATCATGACGAAAACAGCTGCTACAGCAATGTTGAGTTTATGGGAAACTGTATTTCACACGTGGTTGCTTATTGTTCATAAGTAATGCGTGCAAAATTTTATGGGCTTTCCAAGCGCTTCTCAACAAATCCTTATCAAAGGAGTTACCAATTTATATCTCCGTCGTTATTCATGCAACATTCAGTGCAAACAGATGGATATTGAAACAGCAGCGGGTGGTCTCTTCATTTTATAGTAATAATGTGTTTTATTAATCTGCTACAAGATCAGGGTAAAATATTTAGTAAATACCCTGTCATTAATAAGTTCAAGGCTTTTCTGAAATCCTGACGATCTACAGACAGACTCTGCCACTCATTTCAGTCAAGCTGTTGGGGGAAAAAAGACCTAGTTAAGGCATTTTGAGATCAGAACCAGGTTAAGTCCTTGGATCTTAATGGAAAAACCACCAAGATTTCTACTCTGTGAGTAAGCTTCTCAGGTCAATTTTCAAACATTACAGACACTTTAGCCGAAGTGGAGCAGCTGATCTGTTTCACTAGGCTTTTTAAAAGAGACAATTTCCTTCCTGACAGTATAGCAGTGTTACCTTGTCAAGATGTCAACTGGGGTCCACTTCTCTACGATAACAGCAAAATTCTGGCCCTGACTTCTTTTACAACCTTCTTTGCACAGGGAATTCAGGTCCTAAGCAAGGGGAGCAAAATCCAGCCTAGTTCAGCCTCTCACTGAAATGGCATAATTTACATTTTAAATGTTCACCAGCCCATGGTGTGTGAACAAAAGAAATAGTAGTGATCCAGGAGCTATTTCAGCATCAGGTTAATTTTACTGCTCATGAGAGAGGGGCAGGGAGAGGAAGAGGTTGAATGCATGCTCAAAGGCCTCTCAGAAAATCAGCAGCAAAGACAAGATCTGGACCTCATGCCTCCACATCACACAGTGCCTCAAAAGCAACGAGCATTTGATTTGCTTATACTAGGATTGGTAAAACAGAGACAGAAGGAGATTTACCCCTACAGATAAAGATGAAAGCCCCCCCGAAACAACCCTCTCTTTCTTCAAAAACTGATTTTAAGAAAAATGGCCCCAATCTAGAGGCACGTACAGAAATCTCTCAAACAAGTCAGCAAACATCATTGGCACTCACCGTGGCATATAAAGCTGAGTAAATGCTCAAAGCAGCATGTTTGGATGGAAAGGATCTCCTTGCCTTTTCAATCACCTCCACATCCCCAGTGCAGATGTTGCCATTGTTTATGAACTGGTGGTGGGCCCGGCAGTCGTTTCCGGTGTAGTTGGGTTTACATACAGTCAGGAAGTAGGGAGCCAAGTTCCCAGTCACAACCTGGCCAGCGTTTACAAATATGTCAGTGGCAAAAAGTCCAAATGCAAACACTCCTGTGAGAAAAGGTTAAAAATAATAATTATTCAAACAGGTTTAAAAAAACTTCGGTGCCTGAAAGGAAGAGACATAATGAGAGGTAAGGGACGAAACCCTGCAGTCATAAAAGCCCCTGCTGACTCAGCACAGTCCTGCATCGAAGGCATGACACAGAAGACCATGTGCTTAACTCTGACAGGCGCTCCAGAAGGACTCAGGCTAAAATCAGTAAGCATGTGCCCATATTATTCCTGTAAAGTTTCCACTATGACAAAGGCTCACAGCCTGCAGTCATGTCATGCACCCAAGTTGTTAAAAACATTTATGTATTTCTACCACATCTGGGCCAAAAAATGGTAACATAGCAGCTCTGAACCTGAAAGAGCAGTGTAGCGCTGAGACACAATACTGCATTTATCTTAACATGACTATCTAGTGTCACATACCTTTTGAATTTTAACTATTCACCATCCTGATGTTGAAAAATTAAGATCCTGATCTAGCAATATTTGCAGGTCCTTTGGGAAGCATGCTAATGTAATGCTCTGGAAGACATTTCCACACAGTTGCAGTTCAGCTCATGTTACTGGGAGCACATACCCAAAAATGCAATAGCAGAAAGCGTTCACGTGAACCCAGGAACATTTCCAGGGTTGTGGAACATCCCTTGCTCGATACTGCAGTTGTCACATCGACCACTGACTCCCCATGAGTATTACCAATACCTGCTACAGCTGCTATGAACATATATGAGGATCTTTTACTTGCATATACTTGCCTACATATCAGAGGAACAGAACAGCAGGTTTGCAGAAATGCCAAACCCAAATGTCCCAAAAGACTAAATCAGGTCTCCTTTCCCCCTTCTCATCAGTAAGGTGGATTAAAGTGCCACAAAAATTTAGAACAAATAAATATTTACTTTTGGTGTGGGAATGTTGCGGGTCATATTTTTGCTTTCTCCCTCCTGTATGTCTGTAAGCAAAAGTCATTTAAATTATAAGTTATCTGAGATTGCTATGTCTTTAAATACAGCTAAGAGCTGGAGCTCCAGGTAAAATATCTTAGGAGAGCTGTGATGAAATCTTAAGAGCTGGCACCACCATGGTTATAACAACTTCGCTGCTTATCCATACTGAGTTTAAGAAAAAAAAGAAAAAGAAGAAAGACTGCTATAGTCTGAGAAACAAAAAATATCAGGGAGTCAGCAATATAATGCAGCAGAAAATGCTTACATCAAAGAATCAAGGATTGTCCTGCAGATATTGTCACCCACCGTGCAGCTAACAGAAAGCAGAAGGGCTACAGCTCAGAGAGTTAGTTCCTTCTAGACATTCAGGACCTGTCTACACACTTGTATAGACAGTAATATAAAGTAAACCCCATAACTAAAAACGGATTCATTGTACAAGTGTCAAGTGGGCCTTGGCAGTGCCACTCGCTCACAGAGACGGTTTGGTGTGACTGATACAGCTGTGCTGTAACACAAATCCCTTACCGGAGCACGGATGAGAAAAGCCCTCTCCTTGGGTAGCAGCCTGGAGCAGCTGCAGGAGAGCAGAGCAGTTTGTCCTCACCACACTCCCTCAAGGTTAGGAAGGAGCCTTACCACAGTGAAGATGATTTGGGAGACTGCGTTTATTACTATTCATTATATAAGTCTATTATTATTCATTATTAATGAAATGGATGTGTGATCATGGATTTAAAAAGCCCATAGGAGGTAGCCTTCCCTTGGTTCTAGACTGCAGGACTGGCTCCTGTCTTTTTACTGGCATGACAGTCTTCCCCGCATTTATCCTGCAAAGTACCTGTCTTTAAAAGGGAAATGGACAGAGCACTGACACTGCTCCTTTATTTCCTTTATCCCTCTGCTAATATTTTAAATCCATGGTTTTTCACAGCCAGCAGCAACTCCTCATCTACATTAGCCAGTGCACAAGCAAGAAAAAGGCACATGAAAAAGGCAGCAGGAATCTTTTCAGCCTGGTGAAACAGCGAGTTATGCCAGAGATTAACCTTCTTTTATATACAGCTCTTTGGCCAAATTCTTAAATTTTTTGGCACAGTTTGCTTTAAATGGTATCTTTTTGATGTGCTGTGCAAATCACAGGCAATGCAGTGAGGATTATTATCCAGCACTTCACAATACTTAGAGGAAATCTAACAGCCAGGCAAATACTGCAGTCTGGCCCATGGTCTTCATCGCGTAAGTACAAGTCAAGAACCGAGGTGGTTCAGAAAAAGCTCATGGGCTTCACAAAGATATTTCAGTCTTGAGGCAGTGCACAGGTACCAAGGTGGTCCACTGTTTTTCTCAAAAAGAAAAAAGAAGTTTCAACACCTGCATTTTCTCAATATTTGGTAGCACTGAACATGCTGGCACAGACTCAACTGCTGAGAGCTGCAGTGCTCTGCTCCGCAGAGCAGCAGAACAAGCCATGATTGAAACCTTTATCATGCTCTGACTGTGATGCATATTGATCATTGTAATTCCCCCCCTTGCAGTTCTGCCAAACTGTGCCCTATGAAAATCATAGCTATGTGCAGCAATGAATTTGTCTAGCAGGAATTTAACCCTTGCAGACTGACTACACATCACTGAATCTCTGGAGACTTTGAGACAGGGTTGGCTATAATTGATTTAAAGGCTGTAACACCAGTGAGCCTGGGTTGTGGTGGAGAGTCCCCTGACGGTTTTTGTACCTCAGGAATCCATCTATTCAATGGATTTGTTCAATGACCTACAGCAGCTAAACTAACTGACCAGAGCACGAGAATGCAGTGACATGATTGCCAGAGTTTTACAGGCAGACAAATTGCTGCCAAAAGGCTTCATGGGAAGGGCAACTAGCCCTAGCTCTTCAGGGTCATATAACTGAAGTCCTTGATATAATGCCATAGAGAGAGAATGGGAGAACATGTACCGCTTCCAGACTTTGATGCTCAGATGTAATGGGAGGTGATGCCATCCTGCTAAGGAGCAAGCGTTTTACCTCACTATGCTCACTCTGGCCTAGAAAACCTGGGAGAGAACTTTAGTCCAGAACTTGGCATATGCTGAGAAAAGATGTAAACAGTGCAAGCCACATGTGAAGAAGACCTACATCATCTACAGTTGGTTACTAGCAGAAAGGATGGACAAGGGTTAATTTCATTTACATAAAGCCACTCTTTCCTTTCGTCCACACATGCACACAGTCTGGCTGCACAAAGAGACCTTACAGCAGGAGCCTTCCCTTCTGGAAGGGCTTTTGTGACTTTTTGTCAGTGTCCTGGCTCTCAGCTGTGTTTGTGTGCATCACAAACAGCCAGAAAGACTAAGCTAGAAGGCAAACCAGTAAGCAGAATGCAACTGGGAGAGAGACTAATTCAGGCGAGAGATAGAGGGTAGGCTATACTCCCTGCTACTCTTTAGCTGCCCCAGAGTCCAAGAAGAAGGAACTAAGCATCAGACTTGAACATATCTTTACCTCCAGTGAGAAAGACCTTAGACAAACTAAATGTGCAAACAAAACAAAACAAAAAAACAACAAGGAAAGTCCTGTTCAAGAACACTGAAGACAGACAACATGAACTTTAAATTGTCCCAGCTCCCTCTCACCTGAACTAACACTTGCCATGGCAGAAGAATCTAAATCTTCAGCAGCTTCAATTCTGAATGCTTCAGTTTTAATTTCTTGACTTACATCTCCCCCTAAATTGCTGCCAAAAAGTCCTCCAAGCATGAAGTCATAATTTCTGGGCTCTCACTCACAGGCTACTCTAATGGTCTTTCTGCTACCCAAGTTCTCTGCGTGGCTGTTCATCAGTGTTGCCACCTCCAGCTCTGTCTATTGCTTCTGCTAAAAGAGACTTTTGCCCTGAAGAAAAATCCAGCTCTCCTCACTCTCTGTAACCTCAGTACAACCCTGTCTTCTCCCTGCAGCTCATGCTCAAGCTCTCTCTTCTTTCACCCAGAATCTCTCTAACATCAATGACTGCAGCTGCTTGTTGACTCCATGGAAACTCTCACTATTAAAGATATTTAAAATGTCACTGATTTAAAACAAATAAAACCCCAAAGAAACAAAACACCAACTGAAAAAAAAACAACAAACCCCAACAACAAAAAACCCTGGAAGTTCCAGAAGAGCAGCTGAAAAGACATCAGGAAGAGAGAAGTGAGAAGCCAGTGGGTGGAAATGAGAATGAGGAGGTAGAAGACTTTATTAGAGAAAAAATGAAAGCCTTAAGTAAAGTGACAAAAGAAACAATGCATTTAAGGGCTCATGAGACATCCAGAAGCTGTGCTCTCGGGTAACATATCATCATGTCTTCTACCAAGTGCATGTATTTAGGCACTCCTCTCTCTCCTAGTGCCCAGTCAATTGTCTGGATTTGTCACACAACCTAATTTGCTTGGAAAACGTTCATATCAAACATGCACACTCACGCTTCCCTTACCCCTTTCACACCCCTATGTTTTTAAAAGAAGATTAGTGTTTCAGTGGAGGGAGTCCCTGGAAGGACTCATGGCTCTATGGAAATGCTGATCCTCCGCCCATCCCTGACGGTTTTGCTCTAATGGTCCTGTGCATCCAATAAAGCCATACATTTACAGTCCTGTGACTCAGACTCTGCTAAACCACCCTTCATCATTATATCTTAAAGGGTGTTGTTAAAGATCCATATCATTAATCTATTTTACAACTGGAGAGATGGGGGTTGCAGGGAAATTTATTGTCTGTTGCCATGGCATCAGGAACATGCTCAACAGCAAGCTTCTCCCAAGCACTCATTATCTGATCCCAGGATTGGCTTTGATCTCCCAGTGAAGACCCCACAAAGCCCACCACTCCAGGCATCTACTGCCTCTTGTGTGTGCCTGCTTCACCTGTGAGTGTCCCACCTGGATACTGTTCCCTGAAGACGCTAAGGAAGACATGGTCTAGGCATGCAAGAAGAAATTCAGTTCCCAGTGCACAAGTACTCTGGAGCCTCAGGACTCATCCTCATGGACACACGGGATTTCTTTCTTGCTGCTTCACAACTATCAGTTTTCATCTAGACAACAGCCAGCTCAGAGCCTGGCATAAAAGGGAACAGTAAGATTTAATTTGTCCCCAACAGAGTCACCTGTTTCTCATCATGGATGTTCTTCAGTAATCAGAAAGGAGACCTACAGCAGTTTAAGCTGCTGCAGCAGTTTAGGTTAGAGGCAGCACACCCAAATATAGCTTGAGCCCTGCTGACAGGCAACTAGCTAATTACAGAACATGCATTGTTTCACAGTGAACTTCAGATCCAAGGCAGACGGAAGGATAAGGTCAGGCAAACTATGTCCTGCAGCTGACTAGGGGACTGACATCAGAGCTCTGGGGTATATCTATGCTATTACAATAAACTCAATGTGTGTATAAATCTTGTAAACCTTTATTTGCTGAACTAAAGCCTTAATTTGGTGCAATAAAGCCCTAATTTCATTATTTGGCTGCCTACTGTGAGGTGTCACCATGCTTTAAATTAAGCAGTCAGAGGAAGCTGATCTGCGCCATTTGTTAACTGCAAATTATGCAGCTCCAAAGTAAAAGCCACTGGTAATGAATTCATGAAGCACGTTGCATTTCTAAATATGTGGACTGGAGAGAGGCTACTTGCATGTTATCAGGGCTTTGCAGGTATACAACTTAATCACATGGATTAGAAACCTAATATAATGAAATACAAGACAATACACACTCTACTCACCCTGCCAAACTGAGTCAGGGAGGTCTGAATCCATGATCCTGGGGGTATGATAGCAGCTCTATATAAACAGACTAAATCCTTGACTGAAACCATTCACTAAATAACACTAAAATAATTTATAACCTCTATTTGCAATACAAACAGTGAAATAAAACACAGAAGCAAATACAAGATGGCAAGATGTTAACAAAGTACTGAACGGGAAATTTCAAGAAGAAAGGCTGAATAAAAATACAAAAGGCTGTGTGTACTCAAGTTGGGAGACAGGGAGAAGAGGTAAAGACCCAAGAAACAACCACTCTTCCACCCTGGTTCCTCAAAGGTCCAGCACATAAACAGTGAATTTTGGCAGCAGAAATTTGTAATAAAAATGCTGGGAGAGATGGGGAGAGAAGGGAGGACAGATGATGTGACTGAAGAACAGCAGTGCAGCACCACTATTTTAGACAGAAAAAACTGCTCCAAAGCAATTGCACACCACTTGTTTGACCAGAAAATCTTTAAAATAAATGTCTGTAGAAGCTTCTATAAAAGGTAAAAAGGAAGATGGAACAAATTGCAACATATATCAAAGTCTGATGTTTCCAAGCTAAGCCAGCTTTTTTTTCACTGAAAAAGGAATTTCTTGTCTAAATACAGGGAACATAGCAGGTTTCACCTATCTAGGCTGCAGTAAAGGACTTGACATACACAGAAGCAAGCTGAGAGGAAGCCTTTCACCACAAAGCAAATGTCTACCAACGTGCAATGTCCAAGTGAAGAACAGTGACAACACACAGATTGGTGGCATTTCACACGGGTCAGTACTGGGAGCCGCGNTGGGGTCCCCAGAACAAGACAGACATGGAGCTGTTGGAGCAAGTCCAGAGAGTCCACAAAGATCATCAGAGGGCTGGAGCACCTCTCCTATGAGGACAGGCTGAGAGAGTTGGGCATGTTCAGCCTGGAAAAGAGAAGGCTCCAGAGAGACCTTACAGCAGCCTTCCAGTACCTAAAGGAGCCTACAACCAAACTGGAGAGGGATTGTTTACAAGGGCATGGAATGACAGGACAAGAGGTAATGGCTTTAAGGTAAAAGAGGGTAGATTTAGATTAGATGTTAGGAAGAAATTCTTTATTGTGAGGGCGGTGAGGCACTGGCACAGGTTGCCCAGAGAAGTTGTGGATGTCCCATCCCTGGAAGTGTTCAAGGCCAGGTTGGATGAGGCTTTGGGCAACCTGGTCTAGTGAAGGGTGTCCCTGCTGATGGCAGGGGGGTTGGAACTAGATGACCTTTGAGGTCCCTTCCAACCTAAACCATTCTATGATTCTATGAATCCAGACTGCTTGATAGGATATCTTGGAAGATAATCAGCTCTGTAACTTATGGCCCTCATGTTTAGCAAGAGAAGATGCACACAGGGAAATCTGTGTATGAGCAACCTGGTAGTCTCTACAGAGGCTGGATGTAAAAGCATCCAGGTAGCCTTCTTCTGGAGTACACAGCTGCATGGAGCTAACATCTCTGATCACCCAGTGTGGGCTACAGCTACTCAGTCCATGTCATATTTTCAAAGCACGGTGGAATGTCAATGAAAAATGTGTGGTTACTTTTAGTTCCTTTTATAAATTATTTCAGCCACTTCTCAACAAACTTCTCTCACTTTACTGCAGAGGCAGGGAGAAGGTTTCAGAAGAAAAGCAGTCAGTGTAGTTTAAGATGGGTCAAACACTTTAAGTCACTTCTAATAATGTTAACTTCATTTTTTCTCAGGAAAACAAATATAGCTGCAAACCCAAGACTGATTTCTCTATCAGGTTTCATATCCTACTACTCTCTGAGAGTCCACTGTATCGTCACTACCTCCCTTCTTTTCCACCACAAGAGAAATAACAGCATAGGTGTTTGAGAATAAAGCTAACTATAAGAAAACATATAGAGCAAGTGCTTAACCTCCATGTCTAAGCTCTTTTAGTGCTGACCCCACAGGCAAAAGTATTTCATTAGGACTTTGCAACATGCTGAATGTGCTGGAACAGTCAAACAGCCCTAAGTGGCCCACTGGAGCCCAGTACCCTGCTTCTCTCTTAATGGCAGTTTATTATACATCAATATATCCTAGAGGTTATCTGAAGTTCAAGGGTATTTTACTTTTAACTACATTCCCATGTCTTTTAGTTTGATGAGCAGCACACAGGCCAGGCCTGAGTAATGAACTACCCGTAGTTTGTCTCCACCCCCAGTGTGGGAGAAGGCAAAAACTTATCTCACTTCCTAACTTGTGTTCATAAAGCAGGAGGCATAGAGAGAGGAGAAGGAGAAAGAAAACCATGCCTCTTCTTCCGTTGCAGCGTATATTTGCTGCTGCTGAAAACCTTCACACAGGATAAGTCTTTCAACTCCATGCTCTGAGCAAGTGTCCCTGCCTGCAGCCAGGGACGTGCTCCATGGACCCAATACAACCCTTGCTAAAGTCACAGAAGAAGTTTTTCTTCCAGATAAAGCTCAAAAATTCACTAGCAACAGGGAAGAAGTGATCCAGGTATTTTCAGCTTTTTATTCTTTTGCTTCTTTTAACTCAGACTGTGAATTCAGAGCCAGCTCTCTGTAAGATGCAGTGTGTAAGGATGCTTTATCTCTAAGAGCATACGAGGAAGGAGGTGCCATGATGCTCTGTGGGCAAAGCCCCTCCTGGTCAGTGAGGAGCCATATTTATCACTGGCACATGCCAGCAGTGAGACAAGTCATGCCATCTCATGGAACTTGGGACTTCTCATGAACAAGTAAGAAGGAGAGAAGCCAGAGCCCCTTGCACGTGCAGTTCAGAGCTGCCCTGTTCTTACTCTGCTACTACAAGCAAGTAGTAAGTGAGCAGACAGCCCTCCTTTTCTCTAAACATCGAGGGGTGCTGTTTGGGCAGCCTGAAATGGCTGTGAATTGGGAAGCCTTTGGAAGATGACACTGTCAGTGCCGCAGTGGAAATGCAAGCTGCAGTGCTGTTTTTCTTCCTGCTCCAAAAGAACCGTGGGATGGTCCCCTCTGTAAGGTCTCACAGGCATTTTTTCCACTAATCAACATTGTAAAAAAGGCATTTTTCATAAACACTTTGCAAGCACCATATAAAGCAACCTCCAAATGGTTTAGTGATGGAACTTCTTCACTCCTTTTTCAGTGATTAACTCAATGAGAGCTCTAACAAAAACCAAATACAATAAAAATAAGAACATTATTTTGAAGTGGGCTCTGGGCTTTTTCACACTATGCTCAGCTGAACATTACGTGGCAGAGCTATGGATGTTAAAATTAGCGCTGAAAAGAAAAATGCCAAAGAGATGGACTGGTGAGGACCAATTTGTAAGTAAAATGGGTAGCTTACACAGAATAGCAATGATGGAATTATTCGTATAAGGATTTGATTGGTGTAACCTCTCTTCAAGGGTCCAGAAGAAGCATTAATAGGATATAAACCAGCTCCAGACAGCATGATATGGCACATTTGGAAAGTTACCTTGCAAATCCTGAGGGTGACTATCCCGCTAAGGTGGAAGACGCCTGCAAAGATTTCACAGCTTAATTAATTTTGTAGTGTAGATTACTAAGATGTTTCATTCTGTTTTGGTGCAAACAAGGACTAAACTTGCAGTGCTTAATATACTTACCTATAAAACGTATTATTCTTCGAAGCAGTGGGCTCAGGTAACAGCATTCCCCAGTCAAAATAGTTTTCTCTTGAATAATTAGGGTTTCTCGGGTTGACTTTATGAAATACATGGATATCTCACCAATAAAAATCTGCCAGGAAAGGGAAAGAAACAGGAGGTTAAAAGTGACATGAGCAAACATTAAAACGTGAGTGTCTGCTTCCAGCTCGCAGAAACTACTACACAGCAGTGTGTCTTTGGGACCTTGCATTTCCACAGCAAGGCTACATTTATTCACCTGAGATGAATTGACATAGACCCAACTCTCAGCCAAAAAAAAAGGATCTGTCATTCTTGCACTCAGTAGCAAGACACACCAAATATTAGACCTTCTTACACTAACTCCTGGGATTCAGGGGGCAAGCAGAGCTTTATAATTACTGTGCACCACAGAAGCTCCCATTTTTACTGTAATTGGCATGGAATTTGTCATGTCCTGCAATTAGCATTTAAAACTTAGTGACATTATAGACTTCATGGCTGGAAGACTTCTGTCCATCCAGGAAGTGGAAAGCAATGCTGCAGATTTCCATCCCAACATTTTACCAGCAAGCCTCAGCAATACTGTATGCTTCCTGCAGCCACCACACCCTCTCCAACTTACATTCGTTTAAGTCTCCAATATACAGGTTACAGACCTCTTGCCAACTTTGAAAAGAAATTTAGATGAAGGACATCCCTGCAATGGAAATTGATCTGAAGTCACAAAACCTTTGAGGAGGTCAGTAAGAATTCTGGACTACATCATATTTGTACTAATGAAGTAAAAAGTGCCAAGGTACGGGTGCAGCACAGCCAGTCACCTGTACTGCTACACTGCTAGCATGGTGCCTGCCGTAGCCTGGCCTGGTGTCTCAGAAAGTGCCTGGGACACGTCCCACGAGGAAAGCTGTGTGCAGCCACTGCTATTTACACAGAAGTTTAGCCATTTAGCCACAGACTGAAGTGCCAGCTAGTCTGAGGTCCGGAGGATGACCTCTGGCCTGTTTGATTTACTAAATGTCCTGTTTTAGTTATTAAAACATTGAAACTCAAGTTTCCAGGGATCTATTGATCTTGATGTTAGCTGTGCTTATGTATTACTTACACTTCTGTGATCAGAACATTCATGCTTTCTATAAAAATGATAGCTGCTTCCCATAGGAGCAGAATCAGTATTTCCTAAGCACTCAGAATTAATTTAAAGCTGTTCAAGAGAGGTCTATCTGCCCTAGCTAAAGCTGGACAGAATTTGATCACAGGCTTTGGAGGCAGTGATGATCCACTCACAGCAGGCACTTCTGAAAAGTCCCACCTATCATGTTTTGTCAGCAGGCTTCAGAAATGGAAACTGGAAGCTTTTTAGAAAGACAGAATTTGTAATGCAGGCCTTTAGAAAAATAGAAAAAAAGTTTAAAAAGCCAGCCTGAAGTGGAAGAAATGACTTTTTAAGAGGGGAGCACTCAAAAGAATTAATCTAATACATTTTTATAAGACATACAAGAGGAATCCAGTGTTAGGGAATGGTCGGAGAAATGCATAACAAAAATGGGTGCGCACACACACATGCACACGGACACACAGAGTTAGTACAAATATCAAGGAACTAGTCTTAGTTCACTTTGACTGCTGGAATGGTATGTTGTTTCAAGGGCAACAATTTATCCTTATTAAGCCAGATGAGCATCCTTATTGATTATTGACATTCAAGCCAAGTATGCTCAACCTCTTTATAATTCTAACTGCTGATGGCGAGAGATGTGGAGTTGTAAAATGTATGTCAATAATGGCATCTAGGGGTGGTAGCCAATGCATGGGAGCCACACTGAAATACTGCCTTTATCCCATTTCACTCCATCTGCTCTTAACAGAATTGGCAAGCAGTTCAATAAGCTCAGTTCACTAACTATGGGGCTGGGAATTAAGAAAAAGACCATCTGCACAAAAGCACTTTAAAAGTGACACTCTGTTTCAAACCATTTATTATTTGAATTATGATAATGTTCAGAAGTTTGAATTAATGCTTTGGCTCTCTTTCTGCCTGGGGCTATATGTACACATTGAAAGACAATTCACACCCTGAGAAAATTCTACTTTGTGAAGACAGGGGTTAGTGGACTTCGAAAAACCCAAACTTTTCAAATAAGAGAGGCTTAAATATAAATCATATTAATACTCCTCCTTTAAGAATACATCTATTTTTAAAGTTCTTTTGTATCAGAAGGTAACTGATTATTTTCCTGCTTCAATTCCCATCTTTATTTCTATAAGTTCAGCTGTCTGGCATACTCCTAGCAACTCCCATGTGGATAGATTATTTCCACTTAGATTTAGGAGTAAATTTTGCCAGGCTACAAATCTGTTCAATTCCATTCCACTGATTTAAGCATAGATATCCCAGTTTTCCTATAGCATAACAGAACAGTATGTGATTTTTTTAAAGTGAACAATGTCTTTGTTTTAATACAGAGTTTAGGTGTATAGTAATAACACTGTATTTGTGAGGCGATGTAAGATGATTTGACGTAACTGGACTGTTCTTGTGGTGCCATCTCCAGCACAGAACTTAGTTGCCTGATTCTGAGGATTTTGTTTCCTTGTATGTTTGATGTTGGCTTTACAAAGTGAGTCTTACTGTTCTCTAAATATTCAATGGGGGCCTGGGCACGTAATTCTGATAGGTAATCTAGCTGTGAAAATTGAATGTGGTCTGAATAGCTCCTCAAAAACTGATGTATTTTTTTCTCCAGGCATTTCTGAAGACAAGTAACTCTGCTGATTCTCATGATTTAAAGCCTGATGATTCTGCATGAGCAAGGTCCACATCCAGCCAAGTTGTCCAGCTGGCCTCCCAAAATCAATCACTGACACTGTTAAGTACCTTAGCTTCTGCCAGAACAGAATCAGCACCCCAGGAACTGGTACGATTCAGTTCTAAATCTGAAATCTAAATACAGATACACAGGTGGAAAAAGAAAGCAGCAAGCAAGCTACTTATTTTATTTCTTTGGGAAAACAAAGCAAGGCTAATGAGCTGTTGTATCACGCGAGCTTAATTAGACAATAGAAAAGGCAAGAAAATTGCATTGGAAGTTGAGGACTGAAAGCACAGGTGATCTGCAGTCTGAGGTGATGTAGGCAATAGGGAAGCAAAGGTAGTGCCACTGGATGTGATTTTGGTCTCGGTTTCCTGAATACAATAGCAACTCAACTACACTGAGGTTATGTTGCCTAGACACTCTTGCTCACATTTCTTTTCATATTACTATTATGTAAAAATACTATGAAGATGCCCCAAACCCCCCGTATGAATTAGAAATACCTACCCAGCAGTAATTTTTCCTCTGCTGATTTCAACCTATCCATTGAGAAAACTTCCTCAATTTGCCCTGCCTTCATGTTACTGGCAGCGTCACCAAATACTTGCTCCTCAACATTCAGCTCTTAAAACCCTCTACTGCACATGTTTTGCTTATTTCCTCGCTCCTCCTGAGCACAGACGGATAAAATGATCTGTCCCATTTTCTTCTTCAACAGCCTTTTGTTCATGACAGATTTGGAAATTATAGTCCTTCAACTTGTGAACTGACATTTTCAGACAGTGAAATACAACATCTTCTCCTTTCAAGTTCTCAGCACAACATGAGCACTCAATATTCCCTGCACTACCAATAGTTTGATAATTTAATTATCAATTTAATCAACAAAACAATGTAACTATTGCTTTCCATGGACATGGAATCTTTTTTTTTTTTTTTTTATTAACACTTTCTGATAAGCTCACTGTACCCTTGCAAAATGATTCTTTGCACAACTGCATTCTAAAAATAGATTAGGGTAAGCATCAAGAAGAGCTGTTTCTGTAAGGATAAACTAAGATAAACCATCTGAGAATGAATCCGGGTTACAACCAGGATGCGGCAGAAGAGTAGCACCCTGGAGCAGCACTCCTGCAGGAACTGCAGAGTGGGGTGAGAGGCTGGCACAGCCTTGAAGAGTTATATTCATTTTAGACAGGCAATTATTGATGGTGCTAAGAGCCAAGGATGTGTCCAGCTTTAAGACTTTTCTTTTTTTTTTTACTAGCTTCTCTCATTCAGAACGTTAGCCTTGTGCCTCAATTCAAATCCTCTAGCAAAGGTGAAGGCTGCACCCCTGCTACGCTATGACTTACCTCTCCTCCAGCGGCCAAAATCTTGTCTCCTAGTCAAGTTTCTCCAAATTCCAGTGCGTGTAGAGTGCCACAGTCCGGTTCCTCCTATGCATAAACTGGCTTGCCACCAGTCACACTGCCCCAGTCTTGCCTCCTTTTTCCCTCGGCTCCCTTTGAAAACTCACTACAGATTCACTGCAACTTAGTCAAACTGCTCACCCCCCTCCTCCGGCAGCGTCTGGCCTGAGTGCCTCCAGCAGTTCGGGTGGCTGCTGGCAGAGGCTGCATCGCAACAGCTCTCCAGCCTCTCATCCACTCACTCATTCAGGGCGACAAATGGCAAAATACCATTTTCCTTCCCCCCCCCCCATACTTTCAGTGAACACTGAGGTTGTGTGAAAGTTGCCACAGACAGTTTCCATTTCAGCTGCAATTTCACGGAGGAGCAGCATCACTGGGACGTACAGAAGAGATGTAGGAAGCACAGTTGAGCCCACTGCCTGGGACGGCCCAAAGTTTCCCTGTGAAACAACATCCTTCTGCTGTTTTCCACAAAAAAGTACAACAGATGGCACTTCTGATCACAGCAAGACGATGGAGATCCCATATTGGGAAGAATTATGTGAAGTACAGACAGGATCTGTCTGTCTTTTCTATGCATTTTTTACATCATTCTGACTTCTGGGAGTTTTTAAATCCTTCAGCTTGTTTACTCTAACAGCATCCTTGTGACAGAGTCAGTCCTGGTTAACACCACTTTATATGTAGAAACCGCATCCAGAGATACGCTGTTACACACAAAAATCTCTGGCAGCAAACAAAACAACCTGGCTCTTGGGACACCATCAGTCTCCATTCTATCCTCTATAACAATGTGTGTGTGTGCGCATTTTTAATGTCACAAATAGAAAGAACTAAATTAATGAAATCTGCAGCATTCAAATAGCAGTCAAGGGGAGAGGCAGATGCGAGCAAAGCACTGGCTGTGAGACAAGCTATGTGCTGAGCACTCAGAAACAGAGAATGTAAGCAAATGAGGGTGATGGGGCTCTCGACCCCAATCGGCCACCTTCAAAATGACTCCACACCACTCTCCCTGGGAAAAGGCGGCCTGTCCACCAACAGGCGACCTTTGCAGAGTTCTCTGTCAGCACTGGCTTGCACTGGGCCTAAAGCAATTCCGCCCTTTTGCACCACAGTGTATCTGAGGACTGCATTAGCTCAGCTGCCTGTCGGCAGAGAGACACTCTTCAGGCTCTGCATGGGAGCTCATGGCTCCACTCATCTGTCAGTAGTTAAATAGCAGATTTTCTCTAGCATTACAAAATGCAGAGGCACAGAATCACACAGTGATTTAGCTGGGAAGGGGCCCCAGAGGCCTCCAGTCCGACCCCTACTCAGAACAGGGCCAGCACAGACCACAGCCTTGAGCAGTCGCGGTACAAATGTCTTCAAGAACAGAGATCCCACAGCCCCGAGGGAGGCATTGTTTCAGTGTTTGACTACTGCCACTGTAAAAAAATTTGTCCTAATATTTAATCAGTTTCTCTTCTTGCAGCTTGTGTCTGTTGCAGAGTTATTTCTCATGCTTTGAACAGTCTGTCTCCATCTTCCCTACAGTCCCCACTGAGAACGTGGCTCATACTGACTTTCACTTAGTGCTCTCAGTTCCTAAATTCCTTATATCTCCCTCACAGTTAGCCTTAGACCCTGAGGGTTGCTGATCTGCCATGCTACCTGCTACCTACAGGGCCAAATATTGACGCTACAGCTGAGATTACATAGTCAAACCCAGGCAGCAAACGTTCATACTGAGAAAAGCCACCTTGGGAGACAAGCAGTGACCAAGGTCTGCCTTGGCACGCTCTCCAAGACACACAATATTTCTGCTGTGATCTGCAGCCAGGACCCGGACCCAAGCTTGCCAGAGTTTTTCCCTGATAACACCAGCACCATTGCTGCTCATGAGGGCTAGGGATCAGCTGAGAGTTTTCTCACTCTCCGATCTTTGCCATCACCACCTAGACAGGTCTTCTCTAGCCCACAGGAATCAATGCTGTATTTTGTATAACTGCAAGAGGAAATGAACCAATGCCTTCAGCTGAACATTGCAGAGCCAGCTCACCCATAATCTTCTGAGGACAAAACCTTAATCTGAATTCTATTACTTATTATCTCATTCTGGGTTTTTGTTGTTCAATGAAAATAACAGCAAAGAACAGTTAAAAGTCCTTTTCCAAAAAAAAGAAAATTACTTTCTTTTGTCAAATGGGCTGAAACACACAATTTGGATTCTAGCCTGCCCAAACCCACAATTGTCTTACCATTGTGTTCCAAAAAACAATTTACTGTGGTAAAACTGTCTAAAAGAATTATACTGAAGTTCTGATCAAGAGACAAAATTTCCCACAGCTCTGTATTGTTCCTCAGAAACTGGCATGTGACCAGGACCATTACAAAGCCCTGGAGACACTGGCAGTAGAAGTGCCTGAAAGTGTCACACCAAACACTGTGTCTGCCCAGAGGACCTGTGGCTGCCCCCTCCCTGGCAGTGTTCAAGGCCAGGCTGGATGGGGCTTTGGGCAGCCTGGTCTAGTGGAGGGTGTCCCTGCCCATGGCAGGGGGGTTGGAACTAGATGGGCTTTAAGGTCAAGCGTAGCCAAAGGCCCTGGAGTGGAGATCCCCTCTCTGGGACCAAGCTGAAATGGAGGCCAGCACTGAAAGCCAGGACCACACGAGTGACATGTGGTACATCTTGGAAAAAGGGACATATCCTTCCTTAACAAGGAGTCAGGGACACTCCAGGTGTTGACACTGAGCTCTCCTCCTCACTGCCACCCAGCTTGCCGTGCCAGCACATGGGTGAAGCATGGCAGGTAGGAGATGATCATAGGAATCTCTGCTTCCTTGCAACACCATCACCAGCAGAGCCTAGGGATTTCTGCCTGAAAAAGGTGGGAAGAAGCTTCTATAACAGAGCTCTGGAGCTGTGTTAGCCACTCTTCGTTTTCTCGGCATCTGCTGCTGAGCAGCCACAGGGAAATTGGCCAACATAGGTAGAAATTCCCTGTCTTCTCTTCCAGAAATAAATCATTGTAATAACATCGCTGTCTAAGCCAAAGTCATGAAGCAAGGTGGCACAGAGAATAAGAAAACTGTCTAAAAGAATGATGTTTCTGAGGCTTAGGAGGTAAGCGCAAATTGTTGAGAGAAGTTTGAACAGTCTCCTCCCACTTCAATTTGATTAATATCTTCTAATTAATAATCAGACCAGTTTGGTTTGACTGATTCTAACATTACCTGAAAACAAACACTTCTTTGCACAAATTAATAGCACTGGTCAGTTACCAGTTACATGCCTGGAAATGGAAGGAAAGAAACTGAAGATTGTGTGAAAACGGTAGTGGCACTTTGTATTCTACTCAAACAAAGAACAGTGCCCTTGAAGCTTTCTGCTGCTGTTCAGTATTCATTTCAGTGAGCTGGCTCTGTTCCTAAGCCTCTCTGCTTCTCTGGGGTGGGCAGACAGATCACAACGGATGGAGCAGCACAGGCAGCAGCTCTGAACTCTGGAAGGATTGTTTAGTGCCAGCTGCGGAACTGGCTGATTTGCAGTAACCTCGTAACAGGGAAAGCTAGTCTTGACAGGCGCTAATGAATGTGGTAGAGTCATCTCAGAATACTTTTAAGGAAATGGCTTCAAAATTTTATGTTTGTGCGAAGCAACTTGTTCCACTTTAAACATCATTTTCATAAAGTTCTCATACTGGCAAAAAAATAAAAGAATTATTATTTCTTACCCGTCCCCACCCCAATATTTTGGAATTGACAGTGCATTGAAATATTACACTTTTTCCCAGGTGCTGCATAACACGCTGCTGTGGAACACATCACTTTTAAATTCACAAGACCTGTGACTATGGAACTCAAGCTCTGGTGCTTAAACTTCCAAGCTGCTCTTAATTTTGACATTCCCTCTCACTGGAAAACCAGCTCACTAAAATACCTACACTATACTTGCCTGCAGAAAAAGGTTTGCATTCTAAGAGCTCCAACTCTGACAAACCCCCACAATTACTCTCTGGCTAATTTCACCCTTCCTGAAGTACCCAAACGAAGGGCTGTCTGTGTAAAGCTCTGTAATGCAGTGGTCAGCTATTCAAATATGCACATGTGTTGCTGTAGGCCACCTGAAGCCCAAGACAAAAGCAGTTTTTGGAAAGTTGGGAAATTTTGATCCTTTGAAATGTGATGGAGGCGAAGACTGAAGTTTTGTGCTGTTCTTGCAAGGCCACAGAAAAAAATACCCTCCTTCTCATTCCCCTTCCCCTCCTTGAGAGACTGGCTGGTAGGTACAGTACCTAAGTGCTTGCTGAGACTGTCAAGGATGGTGCATTCCTGTCTGCAAAAATTAAAACCATAAAACTTCTACTTTACCATGAGACAAGCTGAAAGCATTCCTATACCCATCTCAGCATGACAACAGGAACGCTGGAAATTTAGCACTTGTTCAATAACCAATCACCAACAATGTCAGTACAACTGAAATCAGCCTGCAAGACAGAGAAAGTCTCTGAGAAAAAAAAAGACGTTAGAAACAGCTGGCATGAGATGAACATGAAATCATACATATCTGATGAAGCTCTTTGTGGCACCAGAACCTACAGATAACAGTAAGTTCAATCCAAAACAGAAAGGATGCCAGGAATCTTCCTTTTCTAGCAGTGCCGGCAGTAAAATTTACTACTTGAGTCTGAGAGTGTGTGTTTCAGGAGATAAATCACTAAATCTGAAATAAAATGGTCAGTTGTTTCTTTACAAAGAAGAACAAATTTTTCCTTATGTAGGTGTAATTTATTACTAAATTCGCCATAACCTAACTACTTTGCTGAAAAGATGCTAATATCACCACACTCGGAAAATTAAAAATTAATAAGGCAGATGAAAGCCTTTGGCCTATCCTCAGTGGAACATTTGGGAGAAAAATGCATTTCACAGAATGAAGTCAGGCATACATGATTTTCATTTATTAAACAGCATCATCATGAGATTCAGGCATCTCCCGTTGCAAGAAATTCTCATTATTAGAGACTAAGAGGTTATCAGTAGCAGTATTAAAAGACTTGTAATTCTGATGTATGATGATTAACTACCCAGTGTAGCAGAAAAAAAATGGTTAAACAGAGTTAACAACATCACATGTTTCATGAACAACAAATAAAACTGCAGAAAAAGAGGCCAGCCTCATTTATTTTACCACTATAAGTGCAGGGAAATGCACATACAGTGTACCAACCCACAACAGCACTTCTGACAAGTGTTGTCAGGGAGAAAATAAAATACATGTCTTCATTTTCCCCATGGCCACTGTCATAGCCAAATGACTAAGACACAAAAATATTCCATTAAATTCACAAAGATGCTCCCTTTTGGCTTGCGAACTTCATAACACCTCACAGCTATGCTGAAATCAGGGCTTTGCGTCCCCTCCCGAACGGTGCACACAGGACTGCACTTAAACACTGCTTCTGTCTCGGGTGAGGGAGCTTGTACTGACTCCTAGACTATTTTCCACAGCTTCAGAAACACCGTTAACCAGTACTATGAGTGCTCCCTCATTGCTGCTGGGTTCCACCCCTTCTAAAAATAATCACTCCCTTCACACCATGAGGTGTCAGGACAGTGGCAATACACAGGCAACATAGAGAGAGCAGATTTGCTACTGTAAACCCTTTTAGCCAAACCAACCAATTTGCTGTCAGAAAGTGAAGCAACGAGTGTCTTGCAGAGGAGAAAGAATTAATTGTTAAGGAAGGACTGGCACTACCTTTGACTTAAGTAATTTCTTCCCAGTGGAGCTTCAGGATGTCAGTGATTGTTCCTGAGAGCAAAGTGTAAACAGTGAAGCCACAACTTAACCCACAGTGAATGCAGGCAAAGCTCCCTCCCACAAAGCACAGCTGTGTGGGTTCTTTTGTGGGTTCTTTGTTGGTTTTTTTTTGTTTTGCGTTTGGTGGTTTTTTGGTTTTGGGTTTTTTTGAGAGAGTACAATCATCACAGTATAAATACAAATGGCTGCACTTGCTCCTTTCACTGAAATCCCTGGGAGATTCAACTGATCAAACATCTCTTCCCAGACTGTGACAGTCGGAATGACAGGCAGCACCCGTTTGGGTACCGGATAACAGCTGAGGATACTCACACTGAGTGGTCTGACCAGCAATGCCATGTAATGACAGAGTTTAGGGAGACACTGAGCTCACTTTCTGTCTCATTTACTAGCTTTCTATTAATGATCATTGGCAAGACTCAGTCTGCAGAGTCAGCTACTAGCCAAAGTAGAAGTCTGAAATGAGCCTGCAAGGGGAGAAAAGTCTCTCAGAAAAAGATGGGAATGAGAAATAAAGTGAAATTAATTACTCATATAAAACCATTGTGCTGACCACCAGTTAGGAGGACAGCAAAAGATCCCTCTGACATACGTTCTGGTTGAAGATTAGCTCAATATGAAGTAATAACAGATTACACAATGTATTAATAACACAATACAATAATGCAAATAATGCATTAAATAATGCATTAATACATACTACATTAAAAATTGAAAGAAGAATGTTTTCCCAGGAAAGTTTGACCTATTGTCTCCTTGATGTGGTACGTAGAGATCACAACGAAGCATGGTGCAAAGAGCCCTGTGCAGTCCCTGACTTTTCTAGATGAAGTGGTATAGCTAGTGTGATGGCACAGCATAACCCCAAGAAGCAGAGATTACTAGCTTATATCCAGCACTGGATCAAATCACCTAAGGTGATTGCTGTACTTCTGGACCATTTCTGCACAGCTTTTATTGTATGAGATAGTCACACCAGCTCCACACAGTACTAAACTGAAGGTCTCTTCAGCACCCAAAAACTTTATTTGACATTCACTACAGTCTTTTATTCCTTTTGTTTAACATGGAGTACAAGAAACTACAAAACCAGCATTGTTCATTTCCCACAGAAGACTCCAATTTGGCTTTTCATAAATGACAGTAACTAGGAAAACCTTCTTAGGTCACTGAAAAGAAAGAAAATGCTGATCCAGTGGAGCAAAACCTGAAAGGTTTGTATCAAACTTTGCCAGAGCAAGGATTTAAACAGAAGATCCAAATAAAAAGCAAAATTCTTATTACCACTTGCCCACCCAATGCCATATTGCTGAATAAAGGGATAAACCTCCCACTAACTTCATTGTTACAGCATCAAGACATGGTAGTGACACTCAATTTCCCTTTACAAACACTGCCCGTGAAAGTTACTTTCCTAAACAATGGCACTATGTTTATGGGAGGGAGTTGGATAAATGTAGTAATTATTTTTTCATTTGCAAATCATCTGTGACTGCAGCACAAAGTAAAATGAAAGTTAACATTCAACTGAGTTTCAATACAGAAAATAACACTTACTGCAGAGGATTTTCATAAAGTCACGATGTGATCCATGACCAAACCCCCTACTTTTCTGCAGAAAGCGTATGGTACCAAAAACTATAGCCTCTTCTGCAGATCCCTTTCCCATTTCTTACAACGTTCTGTGTTACATTGTTTCATGCATTAAAATTACCGCACACCAAAAGGTAAAATGGACTATGGTGCAGCATTCACCTTTCACAAGCAAATACATCATGTACAGCCTTAATCAACTTTTGAAAGGGATGCAAAGCAAAGTTAATATAAGAAAGAAATACTAAAGATAAAGAAATAGAGTGAAATAAAACAAAACAAAGTACATAAAGACACAGTCTGATAGGAATTTATCCATGTAATTACAAATGCAGCAAAGCTGGCTATTTGTGAAATTTACAGCTTTCTGCACAGAAAATGGAAAAGGGCCAAAGTTTTCCTAATCAGTGACTGCAATAATCTGCTTGGAATTGTACGTACTCAGCTAACTGAGTATTTTCATCTGCTCAGAACAGCTACATTGCAGTCTACTGGTTGGATAGTAAAGAAAATCAGGTAAAAAAAAGTTAAGTGGGTGTGACTGCTAAAAATAAAGATATTATAAATAAAAAGGAAACAGCATTCATATTTTTCTTTATATTGAGCATCTTTGTGCTCATCTAAGCCTTTTAAAGCCCTTCAACATTCCTTTTAATATAGCATCAAATAATCCTGGACGTACTGCATGTCCGACCCAGGTTTTACTTCAGCTTTATCCTGTTTCCCTATTTCTAGTAATACACCACCTTTGCATTAGAGCATCTCTGGAGCCCAGGCAATTCACAACTAATTACTGAAGTGAGCAAGCTATTGCAAAAGGCTTAACAAGCTCTAGCCCTCAATCTTGCATTGTGATTACCTCAGAATAATTACTTCTGGAGATAACTGATGAAGATCATATTAGGCTAAGGCAAAACAGAGACCTGGCTAAGTGTAAATCAATTACAGCTGAAAAGAGAGGAGAGGGGACAAAGATATTACGGGACTATTGCTATTATTTATGAAGCAGTTCTGGAGAATTAAAATAATTTCTTATACTTACAATAGCTGTCGGAGTTGAAGCCAGCACACAGTAGAGCACAAGAGGTGAAATGAAGCTCTCATCCTCTGTTCCAGGGTATGGTTTCATCAAATTGCCATCCTGACAGAAGAAACCTTGGATATGCACCTGAAAAGTATCGGTGCACTCGAAGTAGTAGGCGAGCAGAACGGTCCCAGCCATGATGACAAGCTGAAAATACAGCATGGTCACACAGAGACATTAGTTGCTTTTTTAACAGATGCAGCTATGCCTTTGAGCTACTCTAGTCCTGCAGACCATCCTCCCTTTATCGTCACCCTGACAGCCTTTGCAATAATGGTGTGTGAGTGTGTGTGTGTGTGTGTGTGTGTGTGTGTGTGTGTGTGTGTGTGTGTTTCTGCGCGTCAGCTTTGCAACATCTGTTACATAAACGTTTTGGCAATGAACGTCTGGGATCGGAGTGGGTCCGTAACGCAGCTCGTAGAGGGACAGGAGCTTTGACAGCTACTTTATCAAAGGGCATGTGAGCGTCAACGGCAGCAACGATCGATGAAAGCCAGCAGGATGAGGGGCAGCGCTGCAGGAGCCAACAGTGACAAGCTAAAACCTGTGCACAGCAGTAGGGAGAGGGAAAGGATTATTACAAAGGATAAAGGAACCTAAAGCCAAAATGATTCCCCGCTGCAGCTGCAAGGCTACACTGGGGAATGTGCCAATCCAGAAGAGCCCTCTGTGTCCCAGATGAGGACTCATCCAGAGCAAAATCTGCATCCTGCCACTCACCTTTCCTTGGAGCTGTTGCTTATGAGTAAAGCTTTAGAAGTTTACTCAGAAATCCTGACTCCCCAGACAACCAATTGGCTACTGTGCCCCACTCCATCACGACTGCTTTTGAAAAAGACTCTGGCTTGAGTCTGGACCTTCATCTTTACTCATATAAACTGCAAGGAGCCTTTCTTGTCTCTTTTTCGGTAGTTTATTGCTGGCTAAATAGGTTGGTTGGAAAACCTCAGCGATCAACTTTAGTTGTATATATCCACAGTTACTATGCATGAGCTATTGTCAGTGTTTGTGTCAGCTTCCCGCGCTGCTTGCACAACTCATCTCAAAGCGACCTCGTGAAGATTGTCACTAATCTCATCTCATAAAATTGAGTGGATATACCAATTCATCTTTCTTCTTCCTCTCTGCCAGACCACAAAGGAAATCTCATGTCACAATCCTCACAATTTACAAAAATAGCGATATTGATTTGGAAATTATGACAATTACAGGATCTCATTCAGAATCCTCTCTATAGAGATAAGTGTCCTCTGCCACTATTACAAGAGTTATCATATACACAAGTTATCTTGCCACACCATAGAAAATAATAAATAAAGTGGAAAAACAAACTCCAAAGTGGCTTATTTTTAGTAGTTTGCCTTCAAGATTTCTTCATCAAAACTGTGTTACTGTGAGATTATTGTAAGAATAGACCTTTAAACAATAATCTTGGCAACTCTGTCTCAGAGATACACTTATAAGCTATCCATGCATTACTCTGGCCTAACCTTGCACATATGCTCTGACACACAAGACAGCCATTAAAGTTATCATGTATTTGAGTGAGTGTTGGACTAAAATAAGAAAAAAAACATGAAATCAGAGAGATCATTGATGAAAGTATCATAGAATCATGGAACGGTTTGGGTTGGAAAGGACCTCAAAGACCATCTAGTTCCAACCCCCCTGCCATGGGCAGGGACACCCTCCACTAGACCAGGTTGCCCAAAGCCCCATCCAACCTGGCCTTGAACACTGCCAGGGAGGGGACATCCACAGCCTCTCTGGGCAACCTGTGCCAGTACCTCACCACCCTCACTGTAAAGAATTTCTTCCTCATGTCCAATCTAAATCTACCCTCTTTCGTTTTAAAGCCATTACCCCTTGTCCTATCAGCTTTAGACGGAACTGCTAGAGTATTCAACTTCTTAGATGTGTAGCTGAAAAAGTACTTAGTTTTTTTCAACTTTCTTTGCTTATCCTGATGTTTTCAAGACCCCATACCTGCCCCAAAGGAATTTTTTTCTTTTTAACAAACATAAAGCAAGAGGATGTTATACACCATCCTGAATAAGTCAGTGGGATTCCCTATAAACAAACACAGTCCTGTAATTAAGGACTTAGAAGACCAGAATTTAACTCCTTGAGCAGCTAGATTTCCTGATCAACCTTGGGCAGCTCAGTTTTATAAATTATCATCAGAGGAAGGCAATGACACTATTACTACTCTACCTGACATGCCTAAATAAATACATTCGGGATTACAGTATGCCTGGATATAGAGGTATTTAAGCTCAGTTCCAGCACCTCATATGGCCAGGGCTGTCAGGAGCAACCTGATCCACCCTTCCTATCCCAAACACACCCCCAGACATACTTTAGGTTGCCAGCCCCAGCCAGCACACGCAGGGGAGAGAACAGGAGATGGTACAATATAGAGAGCTAGTTTTACCTCTGCTACTGGGAAAGGGAGAAAGCAGGTACTGAACTTAAGACCTTCTTTGGGTGTCATATGGAAAGAAACACTTTTCAAAAAATGTGGTCCTTGGAAACAGGGGGAAAATTTCACTTATCCCAAATGTGCTGTCTAGCCAGTGCTTGCACAACTAACTTTGACCTTCCCCGTGTCAAATGCTGCCTCAGTGCTGCATGAAAACCCTTCCTGCACATAAAATGCAGCTCTAGCCTGACATGTCAATACTGACCTACAACACCACAGATGCCTCAATAATGAACCCAAACCCGGTCACACTTCAGTTTCTGTGTTTTGTTCTTTTGAGAAAGAAAAAATATATCATCTGCAAAAAAGAGATCTGAATTGTGAAAAGATCAGATCCCATTGCTGATGCTCACCATCTCAGGGAAACAGCAGTATCAGACGTCAGAAATTAGACCTCCAGCTCAACAGACCATACCACAGTCCCACGGTGACAAGGGATGATGTGAGGTACAGAGGGGACAGTCCAGCTATTACCATCAATGTAAGCAAAATTTTTGCTCCTTATACAGTCAGTGAAGACCTGACCACATCTGTGTGGCATGTTCCTGTAACTCATGTTGAGTATTCACTGCTCTAAGCAGGTTCTCAGCAAAAGGCAAACAGAAATATGAAGAACTTATTTTCTTTTTCCCTTCCCTTCCCTTCCCTTCTCTTCCCTTTCCTTTGGTAACTATTTTGTATGTACTTATTGTGGTATGAGTGAGATTTTTGGTTGTCTGTGCAGGGGAAATTCCAATTGCAGCTGCTCAGCAGTGGTAATTTGTGACCGAGGAATGATCTGGCATGGAGGGCACAAAGACCCAACTTCAAGAAGGGGACAAACTGGCTGGAAGCAGGGGTGACAGCGACAGAAGGACTCCTTGAAAGGGACTGAAGTTTCCCTTGGTGATGAGATAAGAAACAGCCGCAGCATTGCCTCGCAGCCGTGCTGGAACTGGAACGCTCAGACGCCCCAGTTGAGAGCTGGGCCAGGGCTGAGGACACACATGCAACCCCTCTCAGGATCAGTGCTGGTGCAAGTGTGCACAAGGAATTGGCTCCTGATACATCTTTGCAGACTGTTGTAGAACTGCTTATGACAGTAGATCGCTGCTCAATGCATTGTTCTCTTTTTTTTTTTTTTTCAATATTTAATCACAAATGTGTGTTTAATTTCCCTTGACAGGTACCGTAAAAATTCCCAAACATTTGTTTTGATTCACAGATGCCTTAATCAACTTCAGTCTCCTAACCTTTTTTGATTTCTAAAGCTAGGACCTAAAATGAGAAATGTACAAATCCCTGATTTTTGTAGCCATAGTCAGTTTGTAGCAGATAACAACTTTGCCTTTTCTCCCTATTTTCAGGTTTACAGTCTTTGAAGGCAGCAGTGAAAAAGAGCAGGTAGGCTGACTTAAGATAAAGATAAAAACACCCAGTTACACAATTCAGAAAACACAATGCAGTTTAACAGCGACATTTTGCACGGTTTATTTATCCTTATCAACTCATTTCCTTGAGTTTACTTGGGAAAAATTAAAAATGTTCAATAATTCACTTTAGAAAAGCAGCCAATGAATAGAAGTGTCTGAGGTGCTTAATGGCCTCCATTACCACAGTATTTAACCATGTCATAATCCTTAATATTTATCATCACTACTCCACTGTAAGATAAGAAAATGCTCTTATCACCATTTTACAGAGAGGGGACAAAAGCAGAGGAGATAAAATAACTGCCCTTAGGTCACACTAGAGTCTGTGGCACAGCCAAGATTTACCTTTCTTCCAGACCAGATTTTTCTGGATTAGTCCATAATCTGCACATGAAAAAGCTCAATGATATATGCTTAGGTCCTGATTCTGCAGAAGCTCATTCATGATAGTGTTAAGGAAATACATTATGTGTTTGATTCAGCCCAATTTAAAAACTCCTCCTTGATTTTAGATCAAGCTTCACAGGCTGGACTCAGACAACTGGTGTATGTTTTTTCCTCAAAGCCAGCCATTTAAATGGATTAATTCTGTAGCGCTTAACGCCTGCCCCTACCCATACCATTAAATTCTGCACCGCTCTACAAGCCCACACTGATTCTGTCCTTGCACATCTTCCTAATACTGAACACTCTTACTCCTTTTTAAGCTGTGGGAGTTCTCTGCAAAAAAAAAAATCACTTTCTTAAATGTCCAAGAAGTATGATGCAAGTCTTGCAATCTTCTTTGGGCAATTGGTAATTGTTTGGTGCAGATGCAAATCAGGTGTTAGTGTAAGATTGTGTCCTGAGGATAAAGAAAGAGCATATATAAAGTAAGAAGTACAATTCAGTTGCGCTAACACCAGGGCTACTGGGATACATGCAGAAGTTCTCCCCTTCACCTTAATACTCTGACAGCATAACTCACAGACCACTGCACGTCGAAAACAAAATTATTACAATACCAGATAGTGGGACTGAAGTCCCAGAGTGCATACAATCTCTTCATTCACTGCAAAGCACTTCCTTGTTCCCTTAACAACAATCAGAAAACTTTTTTTTTTTTTTTTTTAACTGTTACCCACAGAAAAGAGGCCCCTGTTTTGCAAACAAGAAAGCAAGAGGCCAACTCGATTCGGGAAAGGGACATAAAGCTGTAAAAGAGAGATATTAATGTTAAAAGACAGTAGACACAGTGGGAGGCAGAGCTTTTCGATCAGCCTGTACTGAAGTCTCCCCAGAGTTCTTAATAGAGCAGCAAGAAATTGAGGGACAAAAGGAAGAGGCGGTAAAAATTTCTCATGTGCTCTCTAGACATATAAATTCTGTGTCCTGTACGACAGGCATATGGCCACTGCAAAAATCTCCTTTTGCTGTGTGTTTTGTCACTCTCATAAATCATAATGCAAATCCATATAAATGAACTTGGAAACCTCCAAGTACTGCTGGTATTTATACATAAATAGGTAAATTCTTTCAGCTTATCAGCCTTCCCACATGCTACTGATAATACATCTTACAGTGCCTTTAATGTCCATGATTGATAATTGGAAAATTGTCCTTGCACACAAATGAAAAAATTTAAGACTACATTTTTATTCCAGACCAATATTGATACCGTTGCTCAGTTCACTTGTTTCCAGCAAGCTGGTTTTAAGTTCATGAACTGAAACTGCCACAATTTCATGAGCAGAGCACCACAAACCTGCATGAGTGTTTTCAACTCTCGACACACATTATGTGGCTCACAGTTCCACCCATTTTAATCAGATTCCCACCTCCCCCTCTGAATAAACTCTACTGATCAATTATTATGCAAAGCCTTAAAAATTTTGGCATTTTTTTGAACTAGGTGATGAGAGTGTGACTCTTGGAATAGACACACTGGAGCATCCAACAGTCATAGCGTATGTGTGTCATGAGAACAGACAGGTTAGGTACATATAAGACTCCTAAGTTACTGCTGCAAGGAATTGTTAAGTGTGCCTTTGCTCTCTACTAGATAGTATCAGAAATATTTAACTGTGCATCCCAGACTATTTTGCCCACCGATAGGTGTGGGTCTTTCTCTATTAATGAAGTCAAGCTGTTTTTCCTTGGAGATGGGAACTCTAGCCTTGCCACTGCAGGAGAGAGGTGTTACATGAACAGCAAATTGGAAGAAGTCACATGGACTTCTTTCTTCCTTCTACCTTTCTAAAAGCAGATCAAGCCTCTATTAAAAATTACTGAGGCTGTGTACTGAAGTATCCTGAGTAGGGTGAGGCCTCAGACACTCATGCTGGTTCAGGGATCAAGAATTTTTTTGTAAGTGGTGTCTGTATTCATCTGTGGCCACCTGATATCCACTTACTAAACCATCCTTAACCTGATAGAGATTTCCTACCTCTAGTGTTTGTACCTGACATAAATAGAGAAAGAAAACATCTCATTAATTACATTTTGTTTTCTTAAATAATCAAACTTTCTTCAAATACTGGCAGAAGAATTACAGACTCCTGGAAACTACTGGTTTTGCATCACTGCACAATAATTTTACTTAAGAGGATTACTTTGACAAGTTTTTCACAGTATGTCTCTGGAATTTTTTTCAGGCCTCCAGAAACTGCCTATGCTGAAACCTCAACTTTAACTTCTTAAGAAGGGTCTACATTTTCACATTGTGGAGTGGTCAGGTAGTAAGGAAAACATTAAACAGCCCCTCAGCCTATCCTTACAAATAACGAAGAAGATGGAGACAAGAATTAATTAGAAGTCCATCTGATCCAGATGTGCTAGTACCTAAAAGGCCTATTTTCACATTGAGGTACGTATCTCCTGTTAGCATTAATGGGAGTTAGCAGTGTGAATTCTTCAGGGATTAACACAAATTTCAGTCTCTACAGCAGTTTGTACATCTGTACATCTGTTCCATACTATTTTATGACAAGTGACATGCCCTATAAGTTTTCACCGTCACACTTCCATAGCATATCCAGGTCTGTAGAAAAAGGAAGAGTGTATCAGGCAGTAAAGGCTCTTACAGTCTCTGACTACAATGAATTAATGTTGTTAATGGCTGGTAAGGATCTGGCCAACTGCATAATCTTTTGGGTTGCCAAGGGATTGGATGCAGAAAATAATCTACTTTTTATGAAAATATAAAAAAAAAAAAAGGCAGCTAGAGGACAGTGTAATGAACAAATACTTCACTTGGAGACAGTGAGAAAAATAACCTATATTGGACTTCCACTTAATGGTAAAATAATTCCAAGTGAATAGTCTCATTACACTGAATAATCATGTATTTTACACTGTCAGAATAAATACGAAAGCCAACGACCTTTCTAAGCTGTCCCTCTTCAGAAGTGTTTTCTCTCCCTCCCTCACCTGATACGACTGACTTTGCAACCTGATTCTGAAGTTTCCCTCAGCAACTGCGGCGCACGAAAGTCGCGGTCTGTTCCGAGAGCACGTGGTGGCACAAGGTGGAGAGCAGCTCGGAGGCACAGAGGGGTTATTAGCACACACAGGCTTTTGAAGCTGGGGCTGTGTAGAAATCCGAGTGGTCTCTGCAGAGCTTCTTACAAGTCCATTTTAAGAACTAATTGTATCATGTTACCATTTTAGTAATTAAGTTGGGACTAGGTATAGTTTATAAGGCTGAAGAAGACACTCTCAGACAAAAGAGGACTTTATATCTTCCTAAGGCAGGAGGATACTTCTCTCTTTCAGTACTGTGATAGTAGCATGGCCTCTGAAAATACTGACACTTGTTTAAAAAACATTTCAGCTTCTTTTTTTATGTAAAAGTCCTTGAAGAATTTCTATGTGCTACACTACAGAAACTTAACATTACATCTGGCGATGTAGTTAAAGCAGTACAGTTCTCCTAATGGCAGCAGAGACATAAAGGCATAAAAATGCTGTAACCACTACAGCTTTTTTTCATATGTGGAAAATCACATAAATAACTGTATGAGGCACCTTGATTATCAGGTGCAACACAAGCCACTCTACACTGCTCCAACTCTCTCAGTTTAAAGCAACGGTTTTCAACCTTTTAATTTGTAGACCCTTACATTTTACCAATGATTCTTACATAATAAATTTAAGCCTACTTTCTGTGACCCGACCCACAGGCTGAAACTGTCAGCTTGAAGGGAGGAGGGACGCCTACCCACACGCTGTGCTGTGTATTATAACAGTGTAATAGTTTTTATCTAGCCAAGGTCTGAGTATAAAAATGAACCAAGGCCAAAGCATCAGAGACAAATTCGCATTTGCTCAGACACCCAAGTAGAATAGGAAAAATCGGAGATTCTGGGTCCAGTTTGTTGGAAGCAGTGTTTGTTACAAAACTGATGCAGAGCTGGTGGATTTCTAAACTCCAGTTGCAGGGGTCCGTTACAACCTACAATCCTCTGATACGCCTATTAATTAAAAAGACATTTTTCTCCTGGCATCTGTCTTTTTAAAGTTGCTAATTCTCCATACAAACATAAAAACCTAAGCTGCATATGACATCCACTATTATTTTGGTTTTCCACTAGAGATGGATTTGCTTGGAATGGCTTTTGTTTCCGCCTCCTCGATTGATTCTTTTCAGACCTGTAAGCAGATGGAAGACCATCTTCACATCCCTAGGATGCTGGTAATGGTGACGCTAACGTGCCTGTTTAAGAGCCACCACAGGAAAGCATGTATGTTGTAGGCCTGATCGACTGCCCTCTTTGCTCATATGTCCAGCTAAGCGTCAAGCACGTACTGTCCAACTGGCCCTGCCTTCCTCTTAATTCCTCATGTTAGTGACTTGAGTACAAGAAGCTGTAGACATCTATGTAACTCAAGGTCTGCACTTCCCTCTGCTTTGTAGCTGTTTAAACCACATGCTGATGCATGATATCCATTGGATTGCATAACAGATGCACAGAAGTTAGAGGTCAGGTAGCATTCCTAGTTCTGTTTTCAGGGTAAGGCTGTGACACCATTGAACAGTGCTCTGCAGTCTCCTCTCACTGATAAAAATCGGTGCTTTAATGCTCCAAAATTTGCCGGCCTTTTCCCACACACTCTTCTCTATTAACATTCCAATACTACGACTGTGCTCGTTTCAGCTGGGATAGAGTTAATTTTCTTCATAGTAGCTAGTATGAGGCTGTGTTTGGATTTGTGCTGAAAACAGTGCTGATACCACAGGGATGTTTTTGTTCCTGCTGAGCAGTGCTCACACAGAGCCAAGGCCTTTTCTGCTCCTCACCCCACCCCACCAGTGAGTGGGCTGGGGGTGCACAAGGAGCTGGGAGGGGACACAGCCAGGACAGCTGACCCCAATGACCAAAGGGATATTCCATACCACGTGACATCATGCTCAGCTTTAGTTGGGGGAAGAAGAAGGAAGGGGGGAGTGTTTGGAGTGATGGTGTTTGTCTTCCCAAGTCGCCGTTACGCGTGATGGAGTCCTGCTTTGCTGGAGATGGCTGAACACCTGCCTGCCCATGGGAAGTGCTGAATGAATTCCCTGTTTTGCTTTGCTCGCATGCACAGCTTTTGCTTTACCTATTAAATTGTCTTTGCCTCAACCCACGAGTTTTCTCACTTTCACTCTTCTGATTCTCTCCCCAGTCCTACTGGTGGGGGTGAGCGAGCGTCTGCGGGGCGCGTAGCTGCCGGCTGGGGTTAAACCACGACAATGACGTGCGTGCAAAAGTGTACCATATCCACGACGCTGCTGTATGAAATGCCCACATGGCTATGAGCTGCAACAGTTTTTCTCCCTTCACAATCTCTCTGAATTCCTGTTTAAAGGCAAAAATGCCCAATTCTCTGCATTCATAAGGCAATATCTGTGCAAACTATTGATGACTGGAAGCAGAGCTGGCATGGGCAGGTACCAGTTTCCCCGCAGAATGCCAGACGTTTGCCTGGGACCCTGCACACAGGGAGGACAGGAGGGCACCAGGAGTGCCTCCGTCCCACCCCTGCCCAGCTTTCACCTAGGGGTTTGTGGCTCAATACTGCGTCTTATAGCAGCTTGACCCTGCTCTCATAGCATTCATCGCTGATGAGCCTGGGCTGCCTTGGGACAGCCTCTTTACATCAGCTCTGCCTGGGAAAGGCTGACCTCACTCCTCTTTGATACTTGAAAGGGATAACACAGGTCTCCTCGCTCTTTTCAGAGGGAACAACACACAGGGGTGGATGTCCCTACAAGCTTTAGATGGTCAGCCAACAATATGGACAATTGCACAAGATTTTATGCACCTCAGAGAGGCAGGGAGTTGAATGGACAACGAGGAAAGTTTCAGCAGCACAGGTGCTGGAAATTGGAAAAAACACAGTAGTGCCTTTTAATCATCACCAGCAAAGGAAAAGTATTTCCCCAACGGCTTAAAGAGGGAGGAAATGAATCCCCAGCTCTCTCATGGAATCAGGTAATACCTGTGCTGCCATATGCAAGACAGTCTCTACAAAAATCAATACCCATGATACCTTTTCTTTAGGTAGAAAATAGATCATAAATGCTGTGAAAAGGCCTACCATTTAGCTCCCTCTAGTATAACCCTGAATAGCAATACATCTGTTCAACCTCTTGCAATTTCACTGTTTTGGCAAGCTATATTTCATTATAATAATCTGCTTTCTTTACAAAATTTTAAAGATTCCTTCTCTCCTTTAAGATTTAGCTCCTACACAGTCATGCTATATCACTTCGTCCCTTTTTAGTAAACAGTCGAAAGTATTCATATGTGACAATTACAAGGACATTTTTGTTACTGCTTTTGTGACAGCACAAGCCTTGTTATGGAGCAGACTTGGAAGAATGTGATTTATTTAAGATAAAACCAGTTATGATGAGATACGGTTGTATTTTTTTTTTTTTAATTTAAGGAAAGTATTGATGCACAGTACTATTAAATACTGAGCTTGATCCAAAGTAGACTTTTGAAGGCTTATCAGCAGGGGGCATTAATGCGACATTAAATTCCAAATGCCAAACTACCACACAACCATGCAGAGCCTGTAGTGTTTTATGTTTTTAATATGCTTGGTTTCTCCCCTGTATTTTTCACAAGATCATCTCATTTTTTAAAGTAGGGCTGAAATTCCAGGCCATTTGCTGACAGTAGCAATTTGTTTAATAACCTATTGCAGGCTTCATTCTGACTTTAAAAAGAAGTCTTTGTCCCTGTTTTATGTAGTTTGAAAGAGGAGAGGCTGATTTTATGATCAGTAAATTTGCAGCCAGCAATTTCAAAGGGGATTACCTCCAGCAGGAAGAATAGGTGGGTTTTTAACACTCATGGAGGATATTTGGTTCCTGACATCAGATCATGCACATTTGAGGAAATGACTAACAACACCTCACTTGCCTACGGTTGCACTCTGACTGTAGCTACTGACCTGGAGAAGAGAGGTATTTCCAGGAGGCAATTTTTAAACAGCACCATTTTTCCCTCAGAGTGCCCATTTCACTCTCCACTGACTATGAGGGAAAAGTAACCATGCTGATAATTTAAATTATCTGTTACGAAGAACGAATCTAGGTGTTCATGTCAGTAGGATTTTATCTTGTGTTAGTTTTCCTACACTAACAAACAACAAAAAGAATACACTTTTTTTTTTTAAACCTTATTTAAGGCAATTCTCAAAGCTCCTCTGTCAGAAAGTCAATCTAGCAGTGAGCTGGTGACTGACAGGGTCAAAGACAGATGAAGAGAAGAGATAACTGCAAGAGGTAACTGGTGGATTGGCTCTGCTCCTTGGTCTTTTATTCAGGGTTGATCCTTACTCCTGGCACACCGTGATCTTGTTTTTACTGTGTTCACTGTAAGCATAAAAGTTACTCAGCCTGGTCTGATCTTCCTGTACTAAAATCTATGTGTCATTTACAATGATCCACAGTTTGTCCTTATGTGTAGCATAAAGAGCCTTTAATTTAACATTTTGGCAGGAATTACATGCCTTGGGCTAGCACTGTAAATTTTTTTCTCCACAATAAAAAGCTGGAAATGTAGTTAATATTTTTAAACTAAAGTTGAGATTGCACATCATTACATGACTCCAGGTGTGGATTTTTTAAGAAAAATGAGGAATAGTTTTAAATATACAGTAACATTGGGACTTTAAGCACCATTGAGAATGTGGACCATTAAGCTGTTTGTCTGTTACAGCAGCAAACCACTGTCTAAAATGACTTAGGACCTGCTTTCAGGTCCAGACCCTCTAGCTTTGGCTCCAGTATCTGAGACATCATGGTATGTCCCACACTTTTTCTGTCTCTCAAATATACATCCTCTAATTCACTTAATATATTTTCCTCAGGTACATGCAGACTGATGCCTTTGTTATGGCAAAACCCAGTTACGCAATAGGAAAACAAAATGTGTTCTTCAAACAGCTGTAGTAATCAAGGCCTTCTGAACTTCTTGTGAAATTGGCAGCTATCTTCTGTGTGTGAAAACTAAGATTCCTCACTCAGTAAAACTTGATGCTTATAGTATAATGTTCCTTTAAGACTCCAAAAACATGGACTAATTTTGGGTCTGATAGCCCTCCTGATGAATTTCAGTATGAGGGTTATACAAGCAAGGGCAGAACAGAATTAAACTTCCATCTGTCAATAATGTATCAATTTTTTTTTTAATATACTTGTTTGGTACATGAAGAATGTTATCACTATTACCAAATGTTATTAAAACCTCCAAGCTCCAAATATAGTATATATCTTCCCTTGAGTAGGTCCCATGAGGCTTTTCAACAGGTGGCATTAATGGTCTATCCAGTTCCAAATGGCACACAGCCAGGAAACTGCTGCTTCCAGCACTTAACACCTTAAAATGATCAACAAACTATGACAGAGAGTAAGTCATTTTCTTAGGAGAAAAAGGCTGCATTAAAATGGCATCTGTTCTGAATAACTTTTTTTAGCAACAGAAGCAGAACATAGATATATTTTGACTACTCTGATATTAAATTAGAAGAAATCAAGGGCTTCCCCTCCTCTTCCTCTTTCCCTTCCCCTTCCCCTTCCCCTTCCCCTTCCCCTTCCCCTTCCCTCTCCTCTCTGCCCACCAAGGCATCTGCAGAATCAGCATTTTCCAATGAAGAGAGCAACACTGAATTTTTAAGTGTCCAGGCATGTACCAGCACCAAGAATAACCTATACAGCACCTCCAATGACAAGAACAGGTACTTTTTTTTTAAAGCAGTCCTATAAGGTTTCCTCAAGTTTAAAGACTTGCTGTTGCAATGAAGAGAGAAAGAGGAAAGGAAGAAGTACTGAGGTGGCAGATACATATGACCACTTAGGGATGAGTTAAAATGAGTTACACTCCAGAACTAGTTATCCTGCATATCTAGGGCTTGCCCAAGCAAACAGTACAAAATCCTGGGATCATCCTCAGGACTTGTTAAGAGAGCTCTTACCAACTCTGTGAAATGCAGCCAACATGGCTTCACTAAGGGCAAATTGTGCCTGACAAATTTGGTGGCCTTCTATGATGGAGTTACAGCACTGGTTGACAAGGGAAGAGCAGCAGACATCATCTACATGGACTTGTGCAAGGCCTTTGACACTGTCCCGCACAACATCCTGGTCTCTAAATTGGAGAGACATGGATTTGATGGATGGACCACTCCGTGGATAAGGAACTGGCTGGATGGTGGCACTCAAAGAGTAGTGGTCAACAGCTCAACGTCTGAGTGGAGAACGGTGATGAGTACTGGGACTGGCACTGTTTAACATCTTCATCCGAAACATGGACAGCGGGATGGAGCACACCCTCAACAAGTTTACTGATGACACCAAGCTGTGTGGTGCAGTCGACATGCTGGAGGGAAGGGATGCCATCNGGGACATCTAATTGTGGCCTTCCAGTACCTGAAGGGGGCCTATGGGATAGATGGAAAGCAACTGTTTATCAAGGACTGCAGTGACAGGACAATGGGTAATGGGTTTAAGCTGAAGGCGGGTTGATTTAGATTAGATGTTAGAAAAAACTTGTTCACTGTTAGAGCGGTGAGGCACTGGAACAGGTTGCCCAGAGAGGCTGTGGAGGTTCCATCCCTGGAAGTGTTTAAGACCAGGTTGGATGGGGTTTTGGACAACCTGGTCTAGGGAGGGTGTCCCTGCCAATGGCAGGGGGGTTGGAACTAGATGGTCTTTGAGGTCCTTTCCAACCCAAACCATTCTATGATTCTATGATCTAACACATAAGTAAAAACTTCTATATTTCAAGCATCATATGACCAGCCTGAAAAATGAGATTCTGTTCTAAATTACAATAGGTCAATGTCCAGCGCTGAGCCAGCCAAGGCTTTTCCCATTTCTAATGATGTACTATCCCAGCCTCCCAGTGGAGGGCATGTTTTACTGCTCAAGGGCCCCAGTGGAGGGCATGTTTAATGGAGGGCTTCAGTAAGTCCAGTATCTCAGCACACACTACACTAAACTGCTCCCTGAGGAGTGAGCCCTACACTGGATATATATTTGGAGAGCGGATCTTCCCCCAGTTATCTGGATTTCAGTCTGACTCCACTGAGCTTATGGCAGATTTGACAATGACTATAATGCAAAGAGCATTCTGCAGTGCAATAAAGCCTAACAATGCTCCTACGACTGCAGGGATCGGCTACAGCAGCACAAGGACTCAGGTAATGAACAAGCACCCACATGAGCTATAGACACACGGGGGGGCTAGATAGGACAGGACAGGACAGGACAGACAGCTGTCCTCTCGTGATGTCTTCATACCATGTGAGATATTATTATGAAATAGGTGCTTTAGTCATGAACAAGACATTGTATTCAGGAAAAGATTTTCTGGATCAAGTTCTGCAGTTTGCTTTTCACTGGAGATCACTCTAGACCTACCTAATGGTCTGTTCCAGCCTCTGAAAGATCTGAATTCATGAAACTTGCTGGAATACTTCAATATTGCAATGTAACAATGAAATAAAAGTCTTGTAAAACTCAGAACAACTCAAAAAAAGTTTAATGAGAATTTGGTGTTGAATTTTGTCCTTCTAACTTGAAACAAGATGTGTCCTTCTATGAAAGGGCTGGTATGAGTTTTGATTCTTTTTGACAGCAGTTCTTAACCTGGACTATACTGACACGAGTCATCTAGTGCATTAGAAGTACTACAAAACCTTGTCGTAATTCATTATCTGCCTAATTTCAGCAACCAGAACACAAAATTGCACCTTGTTTAGTTTTTAAGTAGCACAGTCATTCAATGCAAAATGTGGATTTCACTGGCACACATTTTATTTGCATAAGGCTGTGTGCTTCAGAAGTGTCCAATCCAAGGACTGCCCTGGAAAGTTGAAATGCTGCCCTTGGCTAAAACAACTTTCAAGTTGCTATACAACCCTGAGAATGGTTCACTGACTGATGGTATTTCACTGTACAAATGGCTCATAAAAGCTGTTAAATCCGTCATGCACTCTAAAGGCATTTTAATCTAACGACTATTTTCACTTATATAGAAGCTGTCAGGAAAATCTATTCCTCAAATGACAAGAAGCAACAGATCCTGACAAGACACAGGATTCTGGCACAACAGACTAATATATCTTTTCAGTATGCTTTTCATGATTGCTCTTCTATGTGGTATCTTCATGTGGCATCTTTAAGCAAAGCTGCTCACAGGTGCAGAGGTATATTTTGATTTCTGATGTGTCCTTGTAAGTGGAAAAGCAAGCATCTTTCTAAAAATTGAAGGGACTGACAGTGGGAGAATCACACAAAAAGTAGAACTAGGATAAAGCAAAATACAAACGGAATAAAGATCTGAAGAAAGTGAAAACCAAACCACACCAAAACACAATCCTTACTTTCCCTGTGCTTGTTTTCAGACCACAAATTTAAATTGTAATGATGGATTGGGTGGCATTTTTAGCAACACATTTGAGGAAAGGTCAAGGGAAAACATAGTCAAGAGGGGACTTTTGCCCACCCTGATGTTTAGACAAATGCCGAAGTGTGCTACAGCAGAATACCCTTCTACATAGCAGTGCATACTCTGCTCCCAATGAATAGTTGCTTATTCTTGTCCTCCATGCATCTTTCTTTTCCTGAAGGTCATTCCCGGCCTGTTACCTGGAAGAAAGGAGCTACTTTCTTTCAGGCAGCTGCCATAGACTCCACAGGCCATTGCCTCATCCACACATTACTCTTCCAGGAAGGGAAAATCAGCTATAAAAAAAGCTCCCCATCATGCTGACAGATTCAAAAGCTGCTGGGATCATATCCGGCCAAAAGAAAGGGAAGCTGTTTTCCACCGCCCAGCATCCTTGACCTGCAGGCTCAGGGAAGCACCTCTCCACGGAGGGACACCTTACAATAAAGTCATAGAGTAACTCTGCATGGTTAGGAAAAGCAGCTCATCGGAGAGCCCATCTTCTCACCTTCCTCACACTGAGAATACTTTTCAAATCTGCTCTCTCCTCAGACATACTTTCATCTCTTTTTTTCTGGTCATGAATCTGCCTGTTAGGAGAGAATCTCAATCAGAAACCAATCGTGTGAGGTTTTTAAAAGATACCACTTTCAGCAATGCAAATGTGAGTAGAAACAAAGCCTAACTCCACAGCAAATCAGTACATATACCCACATTTTTGTTTCAGTGAACATTGCAGGTAGACTGGCAAGTTGGAGAGCTGTGAGGTTTTGAAGAGCAGCAACAACTTTTACTTTGTTCTTAGACGGAACAGAACTATTGTCCTACAATATTTCTCAAACCAGAAAATCCGATGGTAAATGTAAAACCTCAGAGGAGCCAAACACCTAGACACTCTACATTCTTGGGCCCCCTTCTGCTGCTTTTGAAACAAATGGTCATGTTGCCATTGATTTTGAAAGGTGTTAACAGCTGGCCCTTTCTCTGAAAACTTCATTAACTATGGAAGTGCTCTGGGTAGATGTTTGGGGTTAGAAACAGGCAAATAATTCCCCAGCAGTAAGTGCAGAGACAACAGGCTGCAGTCAGACCCTTTGCCACAGTTGTCTATCTGCATCTGGGGCTCTCCCTCCACCAGACTGGTGGTAACTCCACAAGCCACCTGGACACACACCAAAAAGGAACACATTTTATTGCTCCTTTGCTGTGCTCAAACCACTGTTCTCTTAGGAACATTTTGATAGGCGTTCAGATCTCTCGTCTTCTTGCAGTCAGAGAGTGCTTACTCATGTGTGCTTGGACTGTTCCTTCCCTTCATAAATGATGCTCTGAGAGTTTCATCAATTAGAACAAATGACAATTTTAAATTCTTCGCCCTGCTGCCTAGTTCTTCATTTATTATTATTAACTACTTCTTGCAGCAGTCTCTCTAATATTCTCCCTCTCTTTCCTACAGAGGCATGGCACTCTAACACATTTTAAGCTTCTGTTTAATCCCTCTCCTTTTCCCATATGCATGAAAACACTTTATCACATTTTTAAATGACTAATGCTTTAATATTCCTACTCTGCAATCTGCAGAGGAAAAGAAGAAAAGAAAAGGCTGAGTAATTGTGTTTCAGAGGCAGCAGCTTTACAGATGACTGCATTTATTTATTACTAAAATATATTTTTAAATATTGTGCCAGTGCAATGGAGCTATAACTTGATAAATGTTTAGTTCTAAGAGAAAACTACTCTCTATAGCTATGAAAAATTCTGTTGATAGTTCAAGGCCATTAAAGAAAGAAAAGACTTACAAAGAAGAGAAGAGGTGAGTATTCAACTAGCTGCTACTGAAATGCATCCAGGTTCTCTCACACAAATCTGCGACAGTCATATCTCAGACTGAAGCAAAAGTCAGGATAAAAAACTTCATATGCAGATGCTGAGTTCTTAACCCTAGTCAAAGGAATCACTGTAGACAAGTCACTCCATGCCTCAGTTTCCCCACCTGTAAAACTGAAATACAGCTCCCCTTATAACCCACTTTAGAGTAGTTAGCATCAAGGAGACCCGGTGAATGAAAGAACAATTATATGGAGCCACCAGCTATGAACACATTTGAACAAGGTGCCAGGCTGTCATCTGTAGTTCGCCAATTGCTTGGGTTGGCATGCACCTCTGGAGACCACCTAGTCCAACCACCTGGATGAAAGCAGCGTCAGCTAAAGCAGGATGCCCAAGTCCACAACCAGTTGGGTTTTAAACATCTTCAAGGACAGAGATGCCACAACCTCTCTGCACCATCTGGTGTTCAATAACCCTTAAAAAAAGACAGCTTTTTGCTCTGTTAAATGCCATTTCCTGTTTCAGTTCGTACGCACTGCTTCTCATCCTTTCACTGGGTACCATAGAAATGAGTCTCTCTTGCACTGGGAAGCCCACCATAGCTCTACAGATGTATCTCACCAGTATTGAGCAGAGGGGAAGGATGATCTCTGCTGGCCTCCTGGCAATGATCCTCCTGATGCAACCCAGTAGGTTGTTGGTCATCTTTGCCACAACAGCACATTGCTATATCACATGCATCTTGTCCACCTGCATCCCTGGGTCCCTTCCCCTTCACAATGAGATCAGCAGTCATGCCAAATACTCCCAATCACTTTCTTGTCCTTCATGTGTTTAGAAATGGTTTCCAGGATTAGTTGTTCCATTGTCTTACCAAGGACTGAGGAGAGGCTGACCAGCCTGTAGTTGCCGGGATCATACTTCTTTCCTTTCTTGAAGACAGGAATGACATTGGTTTTCTTACAGTCCTCAAGAACCTCTCCCTATCACCATGAGCTTTGAAAGATACTCAAGAGTGATTTGCAGTGACACCAGCCAACTCCCATGCATGCATCCTGTTGGGGTCCATGGACTTGTGTGGGTCCAGTTTGTCTAAGTGTTCCCTAACCTGATCCTCTCCACTGAGCATGGCTTCCTTGATCCAGATCTTACCACCAGTCTAAAGGGCTTGGGATTCCTGCAGGCCAGTCCTACTGAGGCATGGAAGGCACTGAGTATCACCTCTCAAACTTTTCTGTGTCCTTTGTCGCCAGGTTTCCTAACTCATTTAGGAGCGGGCTCAAATTTTCCTTCATCTTCCTTTTGCTGCTGAGGTACCTGTAGAAATCTTGTTGTTGCCCTTCACATTCCTTTCCTGTTCAACTCCATGTGGGCTTTGGCTTTCCTTACGACACTCCTGCACACTCAGACAGTGCCTTTGTATTCCTCCTGGGTCACCTGTCCCTGCTGCTGCCTCTTCTGTACTTCCTTTTTGTGTCTGAGGTTAGTCAAGGAGCTCCTTGTTCATCTGTGCTGCCTTTGCTTGATTTCCTTCTCATCAGAGTGGATTAATCATGAGCTCAGAGGAAGTGATCCTTGAAAATCAACTAGCTCTGCTGGATGCCTCTTCTCTGCAGTGCTGTATCCCATGGGTTTCTTCCCAGCAGTTCCTCGAAGAGGTCAAAGTCTGCTGTACTGAAATCTAGGGCTGTGATTCTACTTTTTGGCTTGCTCCCTCTTCTCATAATCCTAAACTCTACCATCTCATAGGCACTGCTGTCAAGGAAGTCCCTGACCTTCACGTCATAGACAAATTCTACCTTGTTTGAAAGTATGAAGTCTAGTAGAGCATGCTACATCAGCAACTTGATCACCTGTGTCAGGAAGTTGTCATCAATGCATTCCAGAAACCTCCTGGGTTGCTTGGGCTCTGCCATGTTGTCCCTTCAGCAAATATCAAGGTGGCTGAAGTCTTGGATGAGGACCAGGTTTGTGAAAGTGAGGCTTCTTCCAGTTGTCTGACCACCTCATCTGCTGCTTCCTGATCAGATAGATGGTCTATATATAGCAGACATCCACAACAATGTCACCTATTTGCTCTATCAGCTACTTCTGACTCACAAGCTCTCTGCTGTCTCGTCACCCATTCCAAGGCAGATGTGTGATGTGTCCCAGCTGCTCCCTTATTTAAAGGGCAACTCTCCCATCTTGCTGTCCCAGCCTTTCCTTCCTGAAAAAGCCTGTCTATCTACAGCAGCCCTCCAGTCATGTGAGCTATCCCACCACATCACTGTGACACCAAGGAAATCATACTCCTGCAAATGCACACAGACCTCTAATTCCTCTCATTTCCTTCCTACAGCGTGTGCATTAGTGTACAGGCACTTCAGAGAGTTTGATCATGAATTTGTCCCTGAATATTGTCAAACCCTGGTCTTAAAAGTTGCCCAAACTGAGCAACTGTGAAAGGTGGTCTTAAGCTGAAACACTGAATTCAATAATAAAATGCCATTTGCTGGACAAAGAACACCTGCCAATAAGCTAGGCAAAGAAAATCTGTTAATGACCTGCACTGCCTGTCAAGAAACCAGCTATAAATATGAGCTTGCTTTGTTAAACGCTTTGTGCTGGGACCAGGCTGCTGATGGGTGGACTGGAAGGGCTTGTGTTACCCAGAAATGGCTTGAGAGCTTTCCCTGTCCCTTAGTTATGTGCTTGTGCTTGGTTGGAACCCACTTCACTGCTCTTTTGTTGATTAGCATACCTCCTGTTCAGATCATGCTGTGCCCTTTGCTCAGTCCCAGTCCTTCACTGGTCCTTCCAACCTTCTCCTTCACACCCTCACGTGACTGTTGGTCATTATCTTCCTCCTCCATCACTATTAGTTTGCTCTCCTCTCCAGTTTGGCTATTGGCAAAGATGCTTTTGCTTCATTTGGTCAGGTTGGTCCCCTTCCAAGTATCGGTCCCCCGATACTCAGAGAGGGCCCAATGGTCACAGAAGCCAAAACTTGCTGCTGACATCAACTGTGCAACCAACTGGTGACCCACAGGATCCATCCAGTCCTTTTCAGTTTGTCATCCTCCTCCTCACTGGCAGTATCAAGGAGATCACTGACTGGCCTCCCGTGCCCTTGACCATTGCATCTAGAGCCATGTAGTCATGCTTGTTATTTCCCAGGTCAGTACTGACAGTATCATTGGTGTCCAGTTGGAAGAGCAGCAGGGAGTAACAGTCTGAGGATTGAAACAGTCGTTCCACAACATCCTGAGCCCCAGCAAGCAGCAAAATCCTCCAGACAGCAGGTCAGGTTGGCAGATGGGGTCTTCATTCCCCACAAGTAGGGAGTCTCCCAGCACCATCACTCACCATTTCCTCTTGCCATATGGTTCAGGTTCAGCTGGCTCAAATGCTTCTCTGGACGGAGCTCTCAGCCACAGAGCTGCCACAGCACCGAATCTATGTCATAGTTGCAGATCTGCACGTGAAGCAGGAGCCCTCCCCCCAGGGCCAGAAGTCACCAGCTTCCACCCTTCACTGTCACGGGAGTTTCCACTTTCCAACCTTCAGTTGAAGGCTCAGGCTTTTGAAGCTGCAGGGTCTCAGAAAGGACCTGGTTGATCTCTTAATTGTGATCTCTGATGCTGTGCAGTCTGTTGACCTGCTCCCACAGCTCATGTACTTGGTGACACAGATTCTCAATGAGAACAACCATCCTGATGGCCATTTCCCATTCTCCCAATCACAGCAAGAAGCCCCAGGTGCCTCTGCAGCCTGAGACCTGCAAAGCTTCATCCTCCTTCTGCAGCTACATGTGCTGGTCAAGGCCACCATTGTTACAGGGAAAATTGCTCCAGTGGCTGACAGAGACCAGACCCTGTGACGCATCACCATCATAACTGAGGACATGGGTGCTGGTGTGAGTAGTTACTGATTCCCTTCTATGCTAACTGCTGTGCAAACAGCCGCATCTGAGAGCTGCATTCTGGGCCAGGACTTACAGAGGCCTCTGCCTCGTATCTGCTGGAAGAGTGCTTGACCCTTCTTGATCAGGACTCAATATCTGCAAGCTCAGAGCTCCCTATGATCAGAAGCAAGCTGGCAGTGCTTGCTAGAAGATGCTGGAGCTTGCTAGCAGCCACAGGCTCATCTAGCTGTCCTCACTGGCAACCTAACGTTCCTCCAAGAGTTCCCAGGACTCCTCTGACCATCCCAGAAGTTGTTCCCAGAAGATCAAGAAGTTTCAAAGCAGAGCCCAGAAACTGCTGTGCAAACAGCTTTGTCTGGCACAGAGGAGCAGGTAAAGAGGGCAGATTGCAGTGTTTTTAAGCATTAGATGTAGGACACTTTAAATTAACTCTCAGGTGACATAAACAAAAACATAGATGGCATAGGTAAACTGTAAAAGTCCCTGACATAGGATTTACAGGTGCTAGCAATTTACAAAGGCTCAAAAAGCAACTGTAAAAAAACCTGGAAGAAAAATCTATCACAAGCTATTAAATACAGTGACACTCCCGCTGAGGAAATACCAACACTTTGTCAGAGACAGTCACCACACAACAGTCCTATTTTACACCCTTTCCTAGCTATCTCTTGCTTACCGCAGACGTTCAGAGCCCTGCTGCCAAGACATGCTTTTGGTCTGGCTCACAACTGCCTTATATTTTAGTGGTGAAAGATGTCATCCTCCTGAGTGCAAGGGTTGCTTGGGCTGGGGGCAATGCAGCTCTTTTCCTCTCTCTTCTAATTCAGCTCAGTATCCTCTTAATAGCTGTGAATCACTTTGACACCTTTAGATGGAAAGATCTCCAGCGGCACTACACAAACAAATCACAGTGTAATTAGCATTAACAGAGCAGTGCAGAGAAGGTTACAAGTCAATGGTCAGCACAGGCATGTGATCAGCCTTGCTGTCTATTTGATTTTCATAGAAGGACAGCAGACAAGTGAAAGTACCACAGGCAAACCAGTGCAGGACCCCTTTGTTACAGGTCTTGCAGGTACCCCGTCCCCTCAGTGCACGTACGGTTCTCCCCCCTCATTGTTCTACTTCTGCCTTACAGTGCCTGAGTATAGAAATGCAGCACATGATTTTGCACTGCTGGTGTCTCACAGCTTCAGAGTTGCTGATGCTACTATACATCCTAACCTAGACACTATGAGAGCAGAGCGTGCTGAAAAGCAAAATCTGCAAATTTGATTTCAAAATAAAAAAAATATTTCACTGGAATGTATCTTTCAGCTTCAAAGCTTCCAGGCTACATGCTTCTTCTGAAATGTTACATCTTCCAGATCTTTCTCTGACTCAGTAGCCCGTAAGATTCTTTGTCGGCATCTCCAAGGAGTTGATTTGCCTCGGACCATGAAATCTCTCAGAGCCACAGACCCTGCAAGCCTACCTGCCCAGTTTGCTTTCCCTGTTACTATCAAGAAACCAAGACTCCAGACTTGCAGAGAGACCCTCTTCTAGAAGCAGGAGCTGTGTCACACAAACCCAGACTGCAGCTCCCTCATCTTCCTGTTTGTTAGTCTTTAACATCTTGGAGAAGTCTTAAAAGTTACAATGCCTTGGCAGGCACAGACTTGAGTAAAATTACAGGGTTTGTATCGAGCTGTGCCACAATAGTGTATTTTAAAAATCCAGGATGTCTAATTGCCTTCTTAAGTGAGCTACCGGAACAACATGGTATCTACTACCAGATTTTCAGTGAATACACCACATTAGAAATTACATTTAAAAACTGAGTTCCAAACAATGTTTTCTGATGGTAATTTCTTGATGCATTCTGTATTTTGGTATTTTGCATTTAAAAACTCTTGCGTTGGACTGCTGCATCCAGTAAAAGTCACCAAGTTCCTCATTACCAAGGCAGTCCAGAATTCATAATTCCAAAACAATCTGCAGAAGACAGAAAATTCAAATCTAATCTTATTCTAACAACACTGACCTTCTTAGATGCTTTTTCTGTTGACTGTTTCTTCCAGGTACAAAGGCTTTCCCTCTAAGTTGACAACCTTGGAGGTGGCTGGAGCTCTGCATCTTTGTCATTAATAGAACAGTATTCATTAAAATTCATAAAACTTGCCTGTGCTTCCAGACTGATGTTATATAATTGAGAAGTGCAGGTTTACAGTCGTTAGACATTGATGAATGCAGCAGTTTCTGCCAAAAGAAACTATCTGCTGATATAAGGATTGCAGGACTCTTAGACCAATCATAAGAATCAAATAGAGACAATGTTTTACATTAAGTAGGAAACTATCAAAGACATTTTACTTACCCTAAATGGACACAGTCTTAATTATAAGTATAATGTATTATAAAATCAAGTTTATTTACCTCCAACATTTTTCCAGCTGAACAGGAAGCTTTTAACACAACAGTTACCTTATCACTTTGAATCTCTTCTGCTGCTTGCAAGTCATGTTGTGTCTGAGCCAATTCTTTTATACAACTCTTTATCACTGTTAGGCAGTCATATTAAAAAATTAATAATGGCCACTTCATTTTCCAGAACTTGTAATTGTCTTGCTACATAATTGTGAATGAAGGGTAGGGAAGAGAGAAAACTTGGGTTTTGAAAACTTTCATAAAATCCCTAGATTCTAGTGCTCACTTTTGTCCCTTTCACTTCAAGAAACCATTCTTTTTTCAGTGTTGGTCCTGTCAAAACAAGTGGAAATAGAATAGTCTTTCTGAACCTGGATTTAACATTACTGATGTTCCTCAAGATTCTCTTTTAACTAGTCTCCACATACACAAAGGACAGTTTTATCTCCTTCAGGGTCTTACTAAACCAAGGTGTAGTAGCAGGAGTCCTTAAGATGCACATGTGCTTTCCATAAGAAGCTAAATAGTGGATAGTATGGAGAAGAGTCCAATGGAAATGACTTCAGGATGCAGGTGTTAGGAAAAAGCAGCACAGCAATACAGATTTTTGATTTACAAAACAGACTGAGGTGGCAAGGCTTGGAATAGGAAGCTTTATCTAACATGTTGGGGTCTACAACAAGGAAATGTGGACAAGGAAATCAACACACTGACTACTGGTAATCAACACGCATTTACATACAGGGCATGCAAATATCTTGGTGAAATTATTGCAAGAAAAGGGGCTGGGCAGACAAAACTAGTCTTAAGGTTCCAACTGCACATACCTCTCAAATTCAGGAGGATTTTTTACATGATTCATTCCTTTACTGTTTTCCTTTACCCATCCTCTTTTTTGTTGCATCCTACCTTCTCTTTTCACTGCCATTGGGCCTAGATTTTTTCTCCTTCACATCAGGTTAAATCATTTTACTAGAAAGAATATTAGGATAAGTGTTTTTCCTATGAGGATACTCAAAAACTAAGCAGGTTGCCTGGTAAAGTAATAGGAAAACTCAGCTGGACAAGGCCCAAAAGAACTTAATCCAGCCGCCACTGTTCTGAGCCGCACTGTGCCTACAGACATCCAGAGATCCTTTCTCACTTATTCTGTGAGTCTATGACCTTTCTTTTAACTCAAATAAGTATAGATTTAGGTTTCTTGCTGACTTGGTTGACCCTTGTTGCCTTTCTTGTTCAAGCCATATCTACTCCAAGTTTCTTCTAAGTCCCAAACATTTTTTCTCCTTTCTCTCTACAGAAAGACACTTGCAGTAAGAATGAAAAGCTTGAAACTCATAATGATAAACTAATGCTGGCGTGTATTCATACGAAACCAAAGCTATATAAAGCATTCTGTTCCCAGAATTTCATTAGTTTGAGAGTTTTAGCATGTTTCCTACCATTATAACAGAGCTGTACTGATTTCTGCTTTGGCTGGTTTAAATAAGATCGTAAAGATCCCTCATGACTACTGATGTAACTGGCTCCAAGTCAAAGATTAGCACAACTATAAAACTAATAAAAATGTAACCTGCTATCCAATCTATTTGAAAGGTTAATTCATTCCCTTATAACTGGAATCATATTCGTCAGGCACTAATAAGTAACTAGACTACATTTATGAGGTAGATTAACACAGGTTTTGCTATAATTTTAGAAAAAATGCTGTATTGATTAGAGACTACAATAAATTATATGGGAATTTGATCAATAGTTCCACTATGAAAAACAAAGTATCACAAACTATTTTGAGAAGAGATTTAAAGGCCTAATCTCATCCTCTCCATGAAGCATGCAAAAATCACAATGAGTCTTGAAAAATCAAGCAGATTGATATACATGGTTTAATCTATATAAAAGTGGTATTAATTCAATAATGCTGTACATCTGCACAAAATAATCACACACTAAATTTTTATGTTTTAATAAAGTATATGACAAGTATTGATGTATTATTATAGCTCCTTCCAGGTATGCAAAGTCTACACTCCAGATATAAGCCATTAAGTCTCAACAAACAATAGATTATTGATTTTTAGGATAGGTATGCAGCATTTAATAGCTATGAGAAGGAAATACAGGGATAATTCAGCCACTACATGACCAAATGTAGCTGTCCTTTAAGTTATAGAGCTCACCCTAATGAAGTCGTGACAAAACAGACAGTAACTCCAGTAATAATTGCATCATTATTTCCAAGCTGCTTTAATCTTATTGCAGCATATTTTTGGTACACCCCATCAATAATTACTGTGGAATCATAAAAAGTTAATAATGCTGTAGAATTATGAAAAGTTAATAAATGATTCAAACTTATTTTAAACTAGTAATAGCCTATCCCCCACGTGTCCTATTACATGGGTTCTCCCATTCATCTGCTCATGTGATCAGGCTGTGTAGGAAATGATATGAAAAATAAGTGTATAACAGGGTTTTGGGGTATGTTTAAAACTTTTGAGCAAAACAGCCTGGCTCTTTGCACTGACTCTCCGCAAACGTGCAGAGTCTTTACTGCAAGGCTGCTAGAGACCACAGCCTGTGACGGGACTCTAGGTATGTCTAGTCTGATGCAGATCTTAATCCCAGTGAGTACGATAAACACATCACCCAAAAGTATGAGGATACACACCATTATGAACCATCATTTGTTTTCTTGAACTGTGTAACAACTCCTTAAAAATTGACTATGTGCTTAGTAAAATATTGATTAATCATTCATCTAACAACCACTTCTAAAAATCTATCTTCAATAGAAATCTTGACTATTAAATCACTCTGTTTCAAGATGAAGATGTGTCTTTATTCCTGACTCTTTAACCTGAAACTGGAGTGTTCCAAGAAGAGCTAATACAATTTATCAATGTATATTTATACCAAAGTCACAGATACCCTAAATCTTACAAAGCCTGAACTTGTGACTCAAAAGTATTGTTTCAGGCATGGCATTAAACTGAAAGATAATCTGTGAAGTCTAATGAACTCTAAAAATGAGAGTCAATCTCTAATCACTGTTGCAAGCAATCATCTTCCAGAGTAATGATTTCATGTTTGCAAAGACCTGAATGCCCATTTAGCATTATGTGCACAAGATGTAACAACTTTCAAAGCACTGATTCCCAGCAATACCACTCTCCCACATATTTCCTGCAAACACATCTGCATATGGTCAGTTTTCATATAGTCTCTTCAACAGGCACACTGAGTTCACAGCTGTGAGCAAATACATGACATGCAAAATTACTTGTGTGAGAGAGTATATGATCAGACTTTAGGAAGGTGGTCTGAGAAATACTTGTACTACATCCAACACCTCACAGAAATTCCTGGTGAAATACACCACTGAAGTGCAGTATGACTGCAAGGAAATATATCAGAGAAAACGTGTTTACTGTTAAAATGCTGGGATATGGGGATGGACTGAGGGGAAATAGCAAGCTTCCCTTCAGACTGCCCCAGAAATCACAAAATAAATCATGAAACCTAAGGTGCACCAGCCAAGTGAGTTAGAAATATGGAAACATGCAGTAACATTTCTCCAGAAGGCTGTATTTTATTTTATTTGTTGCCATGTTTTGCTGCATTAATAACAGCTCTATTTAGGTTGCATTACTCAGGTGCTGGGAACTGGATTATCTGTTTATGCTTTGGAGGAAGAAGATACCACAATTTAGAAGTTATTTGCTTCCTGAACTAGGGCACTCAGATGTTCTGTCAGCAGCTTGGTGAAGTTCCAAGTTGGTGCAATACCTTAGGTTTGTAAAGGAACCACAAGACTTGGCAGACTGATTCCTAAAGCTGGTCTTTAAACTTTGCTGGAATTTCTAGAGGCAGAAAATGCCATACAAGCTAAATTGCTTGTATGAATCTGTTCACTCTAAGACTTGATGACTTCATCCTTGTAGCATTGCTAAAACAAAACCCTCTTTTTCAATGTCTGGAGTGGCTGGTCAGGAGCCAGAAGCCAAGTTCTTTGCAAGCCTGATGAAATTGGACACAATGCTTAAAGAGACCTATTTTACTTTTGAATATTCTCCTGATGACAAAACCATTGTCAAAAAGTTTGAATGGGTTTTATATTGCAAAATATGCTTTCGGCATCTTGCTTTACTCTGACGTCTCTCAGATCTTTCCTACTGATCAGTTTTGGGAAGGCTTGTTTATTGAGTTTAGGGTTACGTAGTATATGGATTTGTGAGTGACTATTAATTCCTTTCCACACCTTTTTAAAACTTCATGTAACTTACATAAATTAAATATCATGCTAAATAAATTCAGGAATATTCCTACAGACCAAAGAAAAAATGTGTGTTCACATTCAGCAGTAATTTTCACTGATACTATCACTCTGTTCCCATAGGGAGACAGTGGCCCATTTTACGTATTGTATCATATGTATTTTCACATTGCTATTTTAAGCCTAATTAAAGTTGCCCAGCCATTGCTGAAAATACCTTCCACTGTGGCTTGTAGAGTTCGGCACACATAATACAGAAAACTAGCATGAATGGCACCCGGTTTTATAACCGATTTTCTTAAAATCTCTATACAATCAATTCTGATGACTAGTTTTTCTAGCAGTAATCTGCTAAAGCAATGGGATTTTTTAACTTACAAATTCAATCTCCCTAACTGCTGCATAATTGAAAAAAACCACAATTCTTTCTCTTACAAACCTGGTTATATAGGCAAACATATTATAAATTGAAGTAGTTTTCAAAAGTGTCGGCTAGTTTCAAGGCACAATGAAACAGTTAAAGCAGCATGTTCACATTTTTTTCTACTACCAAATGCATTTTTTGTTACTCAAAGACAAAAGATTTTTGGTATCTTTAATCTCTTCCTTGAAAACTGCACTGAATTCATTGGTGCAAACCCTCAGATGTTATTCAGGCTGTCAAAGGGATTATTTGTGATAGGAAATTTTCAGGATAAAGAGGAAGGATACAAAATAGGCTTCCTGTGTCTGCAAGCGACAATACAATCCTTATTTCATTTATGCTTTAAAGAAAAATGCAGTAAAGCAGCTAATCCTTCTTGTGCAATCCCTTAATGTTAATTTTAAAATGTCTTCAAGAAGCTAAGGAGTATCAAATAGTAATCTGCTTTTTACCACAGTGCCCATTTTGGCCATGAGTTTTCTGTGCTTTTCACCTAATTGTGAAGCACCTACAAGGATTATCTTTAAAAAAAAAAAAAAAAGTTTTATTTTATAGTCTTGTAATATGAAAGCTGCCTAGCAATTCAACAAAACTAATCCAGCATTCAGGAGACACCTATTCAGTGAGAGAGACTAAGCCAATTTTACAATATGGAGTTATCCAGTCATCTGGAACAAAGGCGATACGTGGTGGACAGACAAAGAATGCAAACAATAAAGAATAACTGGCAAATAGGGAACATAAAGAGACATTTAGGAAGAGCAACAATGAGAAACAGATACATGTGCTGAGTGAATAAAATAAGAAACAATGATTTGCAAGAAACAGAAGTGACTGAACCATGGGGATTATGCAGAAACATCACCCTGCTACAAGAGGAGCTCCTCCGAATTTGCACAGCATCTGTCACCATCAATTCACACAGTCGGTCTAACTAGAGGATCTAATGACAGGCAGTTTATACAACACCAGCACATGACATGTCCCTCAGGGCATCTTGTCCTCATGCCATCCCAGTGGAGCAGCATAGCACTACTGTTTGCATGGCACAGATGGAGGAACAAGGCACGGGGCTTTAAACAGCTATGTGCAAGACACCTACAGTAAGGCAAAGAGTGAGCCAGCACCACAAACCACTGGAAAATCCTTCTTTTCTGCCTCAGCAGGGAACAAAATCAAAAAGCCCCAGATGGTGGATACTGTATACCGCTACAGAACAGAGTCACTGATCGTTGCAACTATTTGCAAGTTAGTTCAGCCTGGGATGCCTTTTCATTTAATGTTTATATTAAAATCTGCCTGGAATTCTTTAGCATTTTCTAGCAGAACTGGACATCACCTTGCCAAAATTAAAACCTCTATTTTGAATGTCCAAAACTGATCCTATGCTCATGTGTCTTTTATGCAATTTTAATCATATCATTAAAGCTCTAATGCAATCAGCAATTTTTTTCTTATGAGACAAATGACTTTTTGCTAAAGAAACACAAATAGAAAGTCACTCCCAATGCATTCAATGTCTCTCACAAATGTTGCTTTGAGGACCACAGCACACAGAAAAAGACATTTCACACTCCCCAAACACTTCTCAAAATTAGAGGGCACCAGTTAGTACTCCCAAATGTGTAAAATCTTTTGAGTTTTCAGAACACCCCAAAAAAATTAGAATTAAAATGTTCCAGATGCATCATGACTGTTCTAAATTCACTTATTTTTCATAGCTCCCTAAATCCTGTTGTGATGCTGATGACAAACAGGAGTTCAAGAGGCACTTGTTTCACTTATACAAATTATTTCAGTTTTGCAGAAATTCTGCTAAAGACTAGTTCAGCTGTTGGCTTGACCACATGAAATACTGGTAGGAAAATACAGGCAGGCAGAGAAAGAAGAATGCTTTGCTTCTGTGCTTCTGTAAATTGAAACTTATTTTTAAAAACTATGTTTGAACTGATATTTGAAGTTGACTCAAACTGTCCAAAACTAAAATAACAAGAAGTAAAGGAAAATTTACTGACTGTAGAAACAGAAATCCTATGGGGCTGTAGCATACCTACCGTTCAAATCAAAGTTTGCATCAGAATAGATGTAAGTCTAGAGCTTTGCATTTTGCAGCATTTTTCATTTTATTCATGGGGGGAGAAGGGGAGAAGAGATTTATCTTACAAAATCTTCAGTTCTTTGCAATGCACTATATATATCTAGTTGTCAAAAAAACCAACCCTGTTTCTACTCTGCCTGCACAAGCCTTCCTGAGGGCAGAATAATGGATTTAGTGTGGAAAAGAAGGATCTTCAGATCACAGAATTTGAAACATGTCCAATGTTTTAAGTTTTAATGGTGTTGCTTATTTGAGTCTGCCCCTACTACCTTGTCAATGTCAGGATTACAATAATCTACAATAAAGCACAATGTGGCAGATACATCAGTCATATTAAAGTCACATGGTATTCAGTAACTCTTTAATCAGTTTAAGACAATTTAATTAAATCTGGTGCCCGAAAATGGCAGTGTTTTCATGTGCAAAGACACACCTCAGATGCATTTGACTGCTTTAGAAGTAACTGTACTTGGACATAAATCCTCAGATAACTCACACCCTGAAAGAACTCAAGCCTTCAAACCAGGACTTGCAGTGTGAGAAAGAGGAGGAAAAAGTAAGCAGAAAGTGCCACATCAGCAGAAATTCCAGAATAAATGTCTCCTTTAATTATCTAGAGAGCCATTATAGTTATAACTGCTGTTGACTCAGAAAAGATGAGAGGGTTTTCTTTGGAGGAAAAAGAAGTGTTGCTTGCTTATTGCTTCTTTAAAAACTACCATTCAAACAGACACAATGGCTTAAAAGTTGTTCGCATGCTTTCCCCCTGAAGTCACATATAGTTGTGGCGATGCTGTTTACTCTCAGTGTGTATCTACCCTTCCAAAATCTATTAGAAAATGCAATTACCACACTGCATTACACTTCCTGTCACTAATGGTAAGCATCAAATATGCTGCAAAAGCAAGTATAAACACTCTGACCCACCAAATTCAAAGCCAGGCTGTACTCAGCTCCCCTACAACCCCTAGCATGAGTTTTGTGCTAGAAAGCTAACACCCGAAATGGGATGAAGCAAGAGAAAGATAACAGTGCATGGAAAGCACTGCTGGATCAAGACTTCAGGGCAGCTCACTAGTTCCCTAGGAGGGGAACTGGGGTTCTCCCACTTCTACACCCTACGTGGCCCTAGAGCTGAGGGAGCTTAGTTGTTTTGACAATTTATCCCCTGCCTGCAAAAACTTGGGCCACTGTGTACAAAACACACCTCTGCCAGTTGTGATTTTACCTTTCCCCACCTTCAACCAGTACACATGTGGATGTTACGTGGAAGGATGTAACATAGCACTCCTTGGACCAAACCTTGCAAAGCAGGGTTGAAAAATAATGAGACAGCTGTGCTGAAGCATCATTAAAGATGTTTCTGACAGCGCTTTGTCATGCACGTCCCAGCAGCTGAAGGAGGAAGGACATGGTCCACAAATAGTTTTGGCAACAAATGCCGCCATAAGCCAAAAGTATGTGAAAAAGGAAGAGTATGTTAGAAACTTCTTCCTGGCATCCCAGATGCTGCTTCTCCTGCTTTCTCTCGTGCTTGCCTACAATCCGTGAGACCACCTTAGTGATCATTCCTGGCCATCAACAAATCCTCAAACAGGCTGCTGTGCACTGTTTGCATTTGCTGGGATAGATCCAGGGCATACCAACAGCTAAAAGCTCTGTGGCCTTTGCTGCATGCTGTGGGTCCATCAATGACTCCAAAGGGCTCTGGAAGCTACTAGAGTAGGGCATCCTGCCCTCTTCTGTTCTATGTAACAACTGTCAGCAGCTAGCAGCATCGGTCCTCATGGACCAGGTACTCAGCAGTCTGTACGCGGCTCAAAGCAGTGCCACGTGTCAGCAGAATGAAGAACAAAATTGGTCTCATCTTGTTGCAACCTCCTACATGTAAATCAAGGCTGAGTGAGAGCCTCCTGAAGGCTGCTTTCACTGATGCTGGCTGCAAACAGTGCTGCAAAGGGGGGGACAGGGAAAAGGAGAATATTAGTGTCCTGTAGTTCTTAATTGCTTATGTATTCAACAAAGTGTAATATACCAAATCTTCATGGACATTTGGTGACAAATGCCAGACTGTAATGATTCCTCTTGTAATACAATAAAGAACCATCTAGAAAGCTGCCTGCATTATTTGGGAGAATGACTCAGATTTGGTAAGTGGCTAAAAATCAGTTTAATGATTCCCTATTTAGCCTTTAAATCTATTCATAATGTGACATTGAGTTTCCAATTAGGGAAATGTTGATTTAACATTTCTGTCATTACAGATTAGATATCACATGCTATCTCTATATTATCAAAAAGTTCATATTTTGAACATAAAAAGAAATTTGTAGAGTCAGCAGAGGGTTTAAGTTTTTATAATGAACCATTCATCTTCAGGTCAGGTTTCATAAAGTAAGCTGAGTGTGAGGAAAATGAAATGGGAAAAAATGGAAATGTGGAAAACCACTGAAATTGTAAGTGTCACATCTGTACAGACTGAAGCATAATTGTATTTAAAATGTCCAAACAGTTTGTGACACCTCATTTCCACCACTGCCATCATAACTTCTTTGAATGTGCACTGCATACTGGGCAGTTAGCAAACATCTACTGGCAGGACAACATGACATGACAATCAAGGCTCAGCATTCTTTTCTTAAAAGCAAATACCTCAAAACTTCTAATCACAGGACCACATTTCATGGAAGACAGTAGGGGAGGCAGTCCATTCTGGGGAACAGGCCTGTGATAATATTTAACTGACCACCTCTTTTCCTACTCATGAGCACCTAACACTGCTGCTGCTAGATTGTTTTCTCATGGAAAAATGTTATCAGGAAAGCAGGCAACATGTTTTTAGCTGTCCTGTATGCACCTTTAGCAACTGCAGCCATATGTCCCACAGCTAATAAATTCTCACGGTTGCTTCAAAACTGCAAAAATAGGGCCCATCCTAACCCAGGCAATCCAGTGCAGGGTTTGGTATCTGGGGTAGCTCATCTAAAAATAACTTCCTTTAGTCTCAGAATCACGGCAGTAGGAAAAGAAAAACACCTCCAGTGTGCCTTAAGATTTACAGACTTTTCAGACTGAATGGCTACTATCAATCATCTCTGCACTCCCAGCAGGAAATTAGATTTCCTGTTGTTTAATGCTACAATGCTTGACATAGGTCTGTGAATTTGTAGCTCCAGTAGTGCTACATTAAAAAGCTATACTGTGAACAAAGAGGGGAAGAAATAACATGTTTTCATCAAATGTAGCAGAGAACACCTTTTCAGACACTACATCTCTGCTTTTGACTGATTTTTAATGTAAAATTGTGTTTTAATCAGCAAAACAAGTATATGAAAGGACAAGGAAAGCACACTTATGGGGCGAAAAATTCTTTTCCTCCAGTAAAAAGATTTATTCTTATATTCATGTCAGTCTTGTCTACAGGAAGGACAATTTATATCTGTCAAAGGCTGACAACCAGGCTCATCATTCATACATTTACAGGACTAAAAATCTTCAGAGCTGCTTGTTTCAAGGAATAAATTTGAGACATCTCATTCCTGATGGTGTTTATTTGGTTTCTTCTGAGTTTATTGCTGTTTTTTCCTCATTTTTAATCTTTCTTTCTCTACCTGACAGGACAAAGTAGTAACCCGTTTCCTCAGTCAGAACAGCCCTTTAGTTTCCCTTTGGAGGACAGACGGAGATTCCCCAGGGAACTGGACATTATGTCAGTGACAAATCCCTGTGAAATGCTGCAAGTCTCAGCCACCTTCCCACGCTGGCGTCTGAAGGCCCATTCAAGTCATAAGGAAAACTACTACTTACATTAGATGAAGGACCCAGGGATCATCTGGCTGTGTTTTGGGGACTAAGCTGGTAGTACAGAAAGTAGGGAGTCCATATAAGGGAACTGTATCTCCTGGCTGGAGAAGACACTATGAAGAGGGGACTCCAGGTGAGTAAGGGTTAGAGAGGTCCTGGATACCACTGCACACTTTTCCCATGTCCTGAGGGAAAGGTCAGTGCTCAGGAGTTCTGGAAAGCAACCATTCACAGTGCCCATTACACCTGCTGCTGCAACACTCTCAAACATTTCCAAGATTTCAGTGGAAATGGGCTAAGTCTTACACAACACGCAGCATTACAATTAGTCTTTTGACTGTTCTTAGTGCTTCTCTTGTGGAAGAGCAGAAATTACCTCTTAATTTGGACCAAAGAGTGAGTATTGCATCTAAGCTACATCAGAGAGGTGGCTCTGAAGGTGGTCAGTCACAGACAGTTACCTCCTTTTCACCATCTAAATTTGATGGAAGCTTTCATCCTCCGTGGAAACCTGGCATTGATCCCCTTGCCAAGTAAACCATCCCAGCCCTACATGCACCAGTTAAACATTCATTGATTGTAATGATTTTGGTCAGTCCAGCAGTGTTAGGGGAAGTAAAAGAAGCACCACAAAAAAGCAATGTGTGTAGAGTAAAATAATAACCCAATTTAAAAACAAACAACTACCCTTAACAAAGATGTGGAGCCATAGCCCATGTGGGAACAACCACTCCTGTAACTCTACTGCTAGTCAGTTTACAGCCCTTGTGCTAACCAAGCTCCTTCATCGCACTTAAAGGATAGGTGCGCTTCATCTAAATTTTATGTTTCACCTGAACGGAAAAGAGAGCTGAGCGCTGCCTTCTAAGCCTATGAACTGTTAGACTGTGAGATCAGACATTTCCTTAAACAAAGTCTAGCCCTTGTGCAGCAGGAAGATGGATACAGTTCTGAGGAAAAGGGAGATGTGAGCAATCACGTGCTGCTGACCTACACCTGCAGATACTGCCCATTCTCTACCAAATCTACAGGACTAGCTAGCAAACGGGTACAGGCAAGTCTTGAAAATACAGCATCTTGTTATTCTTGTATGCTTCTACCTAAGATCTGGCTAACTCATGTAAGACTGTTTTCAGGACTTGATAGCACTGAGTATAAAGATGGACATTAATCTTATCAAGTAAGAAAGCATTCTTCCTTATAAACAGTATGGCCAACAAATGACTTAATTCCTGCAGGGCAGAGCTGCCTCCTGTATAGGCTTGGCAACTGAATGCTGCACTCACCTCAACAAAGATGAAGCAGGGGATAATGGAATAACTTCTCTGGGTATTGTTTCCTAAAGCCATTTCTCATCACACTTCTTGGGGAGGCACTGTTCAAAACTTTACTATCCTGAAAAAGAAAAGACAAAGGTATTTCAGTATGTTTCACTTTTTTGCAAACTCCACATTTAACACAACAAAGTTCATAACATGGAGCACTGATATTTTGGACCATGCAGACTAAAAAGAACATCAAGGTCTAACTTGTGGTTGTACAGAATAACCTGAGAAGGCACTCCCTTTGCAGAACAAAAGCAAGAGACAGACACAGGTTACAAGATACATCACCTACAGAACAAAGAGTGATAAGGAGTACAACTGTTTTCCTTAATTCCACTTAAATCCACTCCCAAGCAAAGGCTTTGTCTCCAGGATTGTAGAATTACATTTTCAGCCCCCTGTCCTGCCTACATTGTGTTTTAAATCAAGAGGTTTTGGTAACTGAACTTGTACTTTAAAAGACACACTTATACTACATTGATTGTACACATGATCAAAATGTTTATCTGTATGAAGTGTGACTAGCTCAAGAAGACAGCATGTCTTATGCACCAAAAAACACCTAACAAGCAAATACAACAAAAATGGCAGGAAGGACTAGGCCCTTGTTGCAGAGCCCTTCTAGCCTGCCATAAATTTGTACATTAACTCACAAAACCCTACGTACTTAGCATTACTTCGGGCTACTGGCTATTCTAATTAACATAACCTTATAACGCTCTGTGCTAAGACACCTAATCACTTTACAGTACACAAAAGTAGGAAAGGAGAGAACAGAACACTAACATGGAGAATGTTTACTGAGAGTGTCTGTGCTTTTCTACATGCATGAGGTAACATATCAAGAAGCTAAGTCTGGCTTAAATGATTTTAGAGAGAGGAACAGGCTTGCAGGGAAGAGAGGGCTGGAAAAGCAGCACGCAGCTCAGGGCTGCCAGGTGCATGCCTGCGTAGGGCGCGAGACACAGAAGAGAATGGAAATTCTTTGCTATCAATTTTAACATGAGTACATCAAGCAAGAGCACAGATTTAGGTGGGCCTGAGCTCACTTCCAAAACTCACACAGAAACCCTGCCCTGATCATAAGCATCTCCACAGGCCAGGGCCAGGGGAGAGGAAGGAGGTGAAAGCTAGTGTGTGTTCCACAAGATGCTTTGCACAATGTCTTCCCCTCGGCTCTTTGACCTCACTGGCATCTGGGTGGCAATTCAGGCCTTGGCATATGGAGCCTGTGAGGTTCACGAAGGGGTCAGTGCTTTCTCACCAGCTCTCAGCAGGGTTACTGGGAGACATACTATTATCACAGCACTGAGTTCAGCAGAGGTTACGAAGCCTGACTGAGAAGCTGGATCAGCTGGCAGTGCTTGCCACCTGCACCACGATGCAGGCTCTTCTTTTGCCACCTATGATCTACTTAATGTATTTTTTATCTCAGCTCTTCATAATTTGACCTAGAGCTGTAAAATACACAGTGTGTATGATGGTTTTGGTAATACGGTTCTAGGCACAGCACAGCTGTAGTGACTGCCATGAAGCCACATCCTGTATCAGAATGGCTTCTGAACTATCAACCATTAAAAAACGTAGTTCCAGGTCAAACAAAATACTCAGGAAATGTTACCTGGGACATGATTCAGACACTCCCATCTTACACTGTACCCCAGTTCTGAAATACAAATATTCTGGATTTTCAAAATGCCTGTTTTTCCAAACATACTTCAACTTTACCTAGGAGATAAAATGGGTTTTATCTTAGAGGTTACTGTCACGGTTGAAAAAAAAAACCCACAAGCTAATCAAACTCCATTTGTACTGTGGAAAACATTTCCAATCATCCATGTTTTCACAACATTTTTCATACCGCCAGCTCTTGTGCCATGTGGCTCTTCTTTTAACTTGGCAATCACATGGTGCCGGGGAGAACAGCAGGTTAAAGAGTTAGAGCAGCTTACACAGCATTATGCCACTCAACTCTTTTTGTATCCTACAGATACACTGCCAGCATCTTTTTTATAAAATCCTGTTTTTCAAAAGGCTTAGTGCAAAGATGTTAATACCTCAGCACCTTCACAAATGCTTTGCCAGATCAACCTTAGAAATAACGAAGATTTTCCATAACACTGTCCTGTAACTTCAAGCCACGCCTTCAGTTCCAACTGCTGTGACTGCTGTGTGTTCCTAACCAAAGCATAGGGCTGCAAGGCAACTCAAAAATTTAAGAAACATTCTCAACAGATGACTGAAAGCAACTGCACAGATTAGCAAAGAAGCTGAGGGTTCTTACTAATCATATAAAATAGCCTAATTTAATGCCAGGGTCATTTAATGCTGATGTCATAAATATGTATCACTGTGTCTGTTCTTTTAAGCTTACTGTGCACCACTGGTTTAAAAAACTGCATTGCCTATGGGAAAGCATTTTACATGTCAGCTTCTCTCCTATGTGATGACACATTTGTGTCAGACATAAGTAGTAAGAGACCAAACAGTTGCCTGATCAGTCCAGCTAATTTTCCAGCTTGTGGGAAAAATCTCAGCTAGCCTGTGCTTGTCAAGCAGGTCTTTTCATCTGCTCGCTTGACGCAAGAGGAAAGGGGAGGAACAGCATGATCTTGGTAGGAGCACCATTTTTGTCCTTCTCCATCTGACAATGAGTCCTCTATGGACACAGACAGCAAAACACAGATTACAGCAATCCCTGGATGCTTCAGTCTGCAGAGCTTTTGCCCAAAGAATCGGAGAATCATAAGATGTAAAACAAGTGTTTAGTGACAGTCCTGTTTTATAATCCATGAAGATCTCTTCATGTGGAACAAATTTTCATAGTGCAAAATCCTCTGACCAAAGCAAAAGGAAATAACAGCTACAATATTAGCATCTGGTATTGCCTTCTCAATTTTTTATCAATTTGACTCAATTGTTAAGGAACTCATGTTAGCAAAACTATAAGAGGCGTTTTAGATCCCCCTAGCTGTGACCTTTTAAGGCCTGGTATGTGACCATTGCATGAGAGTAGAATTGGTCAGACTTTTCTAACTAGTTAAGGACCACCGTACAGGGAACATTAACAATCTAGAGCTCTGGTATTATGAGGTGCTTCTACTCTTTAAACGATATATATAATTGTATAATACAAAATTTTGAATTAATTAGAATTAGTCAGTTCTCATCTTGTTCAATTTACCGCACATGCATTTTCAGAAAGCCCCTGAACTACAGCGTAGGATGTTATTGTCTGACATCTCCTGGGAGAACAAGCGGAGACATAGAATATACATAAGTGAACTGAAAATTAACTGAAAAGGACAGCAAAGAAAAAAGAATTCAAGCTGAAGAGATTTTCTTGCCACAGGGAACCATCCAGGGGAAGAAAGAAGAATGAGAGTCACAAGAGTGGAGGAAAAGTCTAAAAAAAGGCATTTTCTTACAGGTTACTAACCAGCAGAAGAATTTCTAAAAGCCCCATTCAGGTATGTTCTAAAGCTTTTTATGTGAGCACGTGGCAGACAGCAAAAAGGACATATCTAGGACACACTAGCATTCGCTGAGCCTTTATAATATAGCTCCTGCAGCAGACACAGTACAGCTGATCATTGCTCTGTGTTATCAGTGCTCAAACCAATTAATTGCTTGTCCACTCCTCAGGAGACATAAGGGGTCACCCTTATGTTTTTTAAACTATGTCCTGCATAGGTGAGGACAGAAGATGAACATCATGGCTTTACGTATGGCTGCAGTGGATGTCTGGGCACCTGTGGAAAATACTAAAATCAACAATACAGAAAAGCTAACAGGCACTGTTTATCACAGTTTTCAACCTATGTTTCATCAGTTCAGGGACCGCCAGCCAGAAATGCAGTAACTGCTATGCAGACTAAGGCAGCAGCATAGCCACTGGCACACGTGGGACATCACTGCAGAATCCCAAATCTGCTCAGACCAGAGGTGAGGAGAGCACCACTGATCATTTGGTACTAGGATGTGAGGCAAGCACAAAAAAAATTGATTGCTTTCCCTTTCCTCTTCATCTAGACAGTTTCATTGTCTTTTCAGCAGAAGCTAACATTGTGTTTCAAAATAAAATGTAAATGTTATATTAGGAGGAACACAACTCTGGTATTTCTGTAACAATGTTACAGACATTGTTAATGTCTAAAATGAAAGCATTCCCCATTTGTAAATTAGTTTAACCTCGCATTAACAATTTGCAACTTCTGTTGGCAATTGGCTTCAAATTATGAAGGTCTTTATTCTCATTAAAATAAGAATTCTTTTTATAAGTTTTAAAAAAAATCACTAGCACTTCTGCACCAGTCCATCAAGGATCAATTTGCCCAACTGAAACATGAAATTGCATATGTCAAAACTCCATTCAATTAAGGAAACAAATTCAAAGTAATGGCACTGCTGAAGATGATTTTCCAGTCTTTTGCGGAGAACTGTATCATTAAAACCATTATTTATTACACTAGTTCTTACAGTTCTCATTCTAAAGCAGAGTCCTCTATTTCCTGTGGGGGAAGCAGAGCCAGAAAGGATTGAAGCAATTTGCCAGACATCACACAATGACTCAATGTCTAGGCTGAAGAAAGACATATTATTCTCTGACTCCTGTCAAGTGCTCTATCCACTTGGCTATACAATCTCTACACTTGAAATGTACTTGCTCATTCCTGCACAAGAAAGACACGGTTCTGATTGTACATTTAAGTAATAGAGGTTTCCCTTAACTTGCTACTGAAACCACAACAGAAGGCACATCACAACTGCAAAAGCACTGATCAAACACACACCAACACATGACAGCATCACATGCTCTCTATGCAACTTCACCCCTGGCATGTCCAAAGGCACCTCATTATCCCAATGCAACCCTGGCATGAACATGTATGTAATTTTGAATAGGTTGCAACAGGATAATACAGGGTTAAAAAGTCTTTCCCAAAGCTTTTTTACACAGAAACCTAACCAACACATACAAAAATGCCTAAGGAACAAAGGTAAGATTTTCCTGCAAAAGGCAGTCATGGCTATTTAATGTTTTCCTTGCTGAAGTACAGACATTGCTAGTGTTTTCAAAGTAATCAGAAACACTGAGGTGGTGGCATGAATCATTGCAAAATTCAAATTGTGTGAGCAAAAGTAAATTGACATTGTAGCATAAAGACCTGTTTGTGATTTGGTTTGTCTGCCTTGCATCCAAACATAACACAGAATGCTTGGTGTTACTGCATAAAAATAGTAGAACTAAGAAAACAGAATCATAGAATCATGCAATGGTTTGGGTTGGAAAGGACCTCAAAGACCATCTAGTTCCAACCCCCCCTGCCATGGGCAGGGACACCCTTCACTAGACCAGGTTGCCCAAAGCCCCATCCAACCTGGTCTTAAACACTGCCAGGGATGGGGCATCCACAGATTCTCTGGGCAACCTGTGCCAGTGCCTCACCACCCTCACAGTGGAGAATTTCTTTCTAACATCTAATCTAAATCGACCCGCCTTCAGCTTAAACCCATTACCCCTTGTCCTGTCACTACACTCCCTCCTAAGTCCCTCTCCATCTTTCCTGTAGGCCCCCTTCAGGTACTGGAACGTCACAATTAGATCTCCATGGAGCCTTCTTTTCTCCAGGCTGAAAAAGCCCAACTGTCTCAGCCTGTCCTCATAGGAGAGGTGCTCCAGCCCTCTGATCATCTTCACGGCCTTCATCTGGACTCGCTCCAACAGCTC
>VXBL01005371.1:0-17363 GCA_013400195.1 Aramus guarauna | reverse complement strand
ATCACTAACATACCTGTAGAAGCTTTTCATGTTGTCTTTTAACATCCCTGGCCAGATTAATTTCTATCAGGGCTTTGGCTTTCCTAACCTGACCCCTGGTTGCTCAGACAGTTTCTCTGCATTCCTCCCAGGCTACCTGTCCTTGCTTGCACCCCTGTAGGCTTCCTTTTTGTGTTTGACTTTGCCCGGGAGCTCCTTGTTCATCCACGGGGGCCTCTTGGTGTTTTTGTTTGACTTCCTCTTTGTTGGGATGCATCACTCCTGAGCTTGGAGGAGGTGATCTTTGAATATTAGCCAGCTGTCTTGGGCCCCTCTTCCTTCCAGGGCTTTGTCCCACAGTATTCTACCCATCAGATCCCTGAAGAGGCCAAAGTCTGCTCTCCTGAAGTCCAGGGTAGTGAGCTTGCTGTGCACCCTCCTCACTGCCCTGAGGATCCTGAATTCCACCATGCTGTGGTCGCCGCAGCCAAGGCTGCCCTTGAGCTTCACACCCTACCATTTAGAATGTACTAGACAACTGGTACTCAGTTTGTTGTCTCAATGAGACAGAACACACTGATTTTGACCTACAAATGAGAAAGTTATCCTTTGGATCAGGTTGCCCTTCATCTATGTAAAAGCGCACGCACACAATGGAGCTTGGGCAAGGGGAAGACACTGGTTTCCCATCATCAAAGAACTCTTTAGCCCGTCTGCCACGAACTGAGAGGTAAAGAACTACCAACACCACAGCCACCAGACTGGTAACGTGGTGTCTGACTGATGACATTGTCCAAATCTTCACTAACATGTTTGAGTCATACTTGATTTTTAGTTGTTAACTGAGAAATTGTCTAGTAGCTGATCGTAAACAAAGGTGTGCTCTAAGTGTCAAGACTTGGGTGGTGTCTGCCTCCCACAGCACTGCTGTATCAGCAGCACAACTTCCTACTTTGCAAGAACATTGCAAGGAGGAGCTGAACAGATGAAGCAGGAGCTCAGTTTACTGGATCTAGATTTCACCACAGAAAAAAATCTATTACAAACTTTCCTAACAGCATAAATGCCTGGTTTCTCTTCAACCTATGGCCATTCAAAGAAACTGGCCTATCAGTGAAAGTGCTTCTCACATGTGTCTCCACAGACTCAATGAGAAGAAACTAATTATGTATCACTAATGAAAGTGAGTAAAAGAACAAAAATCCACCAATACACAAAGAAAACCCACACATGTTCACCATCACAATAAACAATTTTGCAGCATTTTAGTATTAAGCCAGAAAAACACTTTCTCTGATGAGACTTCTGACCCTTTTCTGCTAGCAGAGGTCACATTTCAACATTTCTGCACTCATACTAGCAAAACATTTTATGGCAAACAATGATAATACAGTACATAATATAGTAATGAAATGATGATCCTTTGTACAAAACCCACCTTGTTATGAAGAAAGCTACATTAATAGCTATTTGGATTTCTAAACTACCAATCTCCTAAAAATGTTTTGCTGAATCCCTGCTGGTAAAGCAGGATTTGATCCACAGAAGAAAGTAATGCCAGAGATTTTAAGAATTCAGTTAAGGATGTTTTCCCCTGCTACTAGCTTCATGTGGAAAATTGTCCTATGACTGAGTGATAAGCAGCAGTATAAAATCTATAGACAGGCAGACTGATAAGGGATCTGCACCACTTATATCTTCAAGAAAGTTCAAGTGTTATGTCAGCACAGCAGAGGCCACATAACAATTTCTCACTGCAGAGACGCAAGGGAAATCCCAGAGCTCCTAGTGACAAAAATTACATTGATGCCACTTGGCCAGAATTTCACAGATGTTGCCTAAGTAAAATCCAAAACATAACTGTATAAATAGCAGGTATATGCATGCTAATATCCAGGGAGCCAAACAAAATGGCCACAAACATTATTTTGAACTATCTCACACCTGCAAACTCTTCCTTGTCCTGCAGGTTTGAAAGTGTCATCATGGTTGATTTGTTTCATTTGGCAAGGCACTGAATTCCTTGCAAAAATGTTCAGTAGTTCACTTAGTGTTGTTTTGAATGATACCAACTAAAACGTGGTGTCGCATCAGCAAAGCCATACGAGTAAAAAGTTGAACCTGATACAGCTGATAATGCTTCTTTCTTTCTTGCAAAAGCATTAGCATCGTATGATAAATGAAGTGAGAATATGACAACAAAATTCATTAAGAAATTCTTTAAAAAACCTAACAAGCATTGCCTGCAAAAAATCCCCTCAAACCACTGAATTTATCCATGCAATTAACAAGATTGATCCTGCTCCTTTCATTTAACTCAAAAAAGCTAATTGTTCTCGCTCTCATTTCATCCCTTCAAACTTCAAAGTGAATCTAAATGAAATAGTTGTGCATTATTGTGTTGGCAAAAAAGAAAAAAAAAAAAAAAAGAGAGACTATTTTGGGCCTTTACTCATGCACCTGAAGGCACATCATCTTGACTTACACTAACTAACTTGCCTTATGAACTTCTCTGAATAAATGCAAAAGGCAACTGGTCTTTTCTTTTACTTGTAACTGGTTAAGACTCTGTGTAGCTTTAAGGACATAAACTGGCAGGTGTGGTCAGCTATAAAGTAACAGTTCATAGACATAAGGGACTCTGAATTCCATAGTTTAGTAATATTAGTTTAATGAAAAAATAGCAGTCTATAGTTCCAAAAGTAGCATATTCTAGATCCAGAACTGCAACTGATCAAATTAATTAGTCATGGGACATGGGTACTCTGTTTAGCTCTATGCTAAATCACCAGTCTTGAAATATTGTATAGAGGTCTAATTTCACTGCCTCATTTGCCCAACCTACAAAGAAAATAGGCAAGACCCTTTTTTATTTACAGCTGAGTCTTGCAAGGTTCAGGCTGGAAACCAAATATTAAAGTATGACCTCCCTGATATTTGGGATACTGTCATGAAGGGCTTGTGACTGGATTTCACCCTTTGAAACCAACTCCATTGCATTTGATGCCTCTCCATGCAAAGTACTGACAGGCACTGAGGAAACTCCAGACAGTTTCAACAGGAAAAAACCAGAGCTGCCTTCTCCTCAGCCTCTCATCACAATTAACGGGACAAAGACACTGAAGAGAAAGAACAAAAGAAAATCTCAAGTTTTTTAACACCAGGTTGTGGAATACAGAGGTTAACAATGCAACAATGCGGAGGAGAGGAAAATTGGATGAGCTACAGAAAAACTGCTACAAGAAGGAGGGCAGATGAGCAAAACAGACCACAAGTTTTGCCTGTGATAGGAAAACAGAAGACTGAAAATTTTGTCTACTCTAATAAAGAAATATCAATACAATAGATTCTAGAAAACATTTCTCCTTTCTCCTCCTAAATTCATCAGGGTTTTTCAGAAGATTGTTTAATATTAATTAAAATAATTAATTTTAATATATAAAAAAAAATTGTTCAAAGACATTTCCCTCATTCAGAAGAAAACTTTACTCCAGAACAGCTAATGTTGTGGTTTCTTTTTCTTTTCAAAACATCCTTAGTCAACAGTCCTACTGAAATCTATTGAGCTACTAAAACTAAAATTGATTTCTTATGTGTCAGCAAGAATACAAAGTAATGGGTTTTTATTTGTAATAGGGTTTCATAGCTATGCACAGAAAGAATTTTGGGAATACTGATATTAAAAACATATTTCAAAAATACATGTTGCACAGTCTTTTTGTACGCCATCCCTGCTGAGCCAAAGTCCAAGCAAGCCATTGATTCACGCATTTGAGCGCAATCATTAAGCTATGCCCTTTTTACTTGCAGAGGAGCTGAGCAGTTATAATCTCAATTTAACTGGCCAGCAGGATTTCATTGACGCCATGAGTGGCTTGCACTGGAACAGATCTAGCACAACCTGTCCTAGCACCGATCTGCCCCTTGCCCTGCTACTTGGCGCTGCCATGCATCTGTTCCCTGCCAGTTCCCAAGGGGGTACAACCAACCCATCTGACAGAGATAAATAAAAGTCTATGGGATGCTCTGACTGATAACTGAACCGAGAGAAAAAATGAATGGCCCTTTCCCACTTCTCCTCGCTGAGCAAGCAATGGTATATACAGTGACAAAGGATGAAAAAAGGCTGAGGTATAATGCCACCTTTGCCTCAGTCTTTAATAGAAAGAGACCAGTTGTTCTCTGGGTACCCAGCCCCCTGAGCTGGAAGACATGGACAAGGAGCAGAACGAAGCCCCCATAATCCAAGGGGAAATGGTCAGTGACCTGTTACACCACTTAGACACATACATCTGGCCCCTATGGGGCCAGATGGGATCCACTGAAGAGTACTGAGGGAGCTGGCAAAAGTGCTCACCAAGCCACTTTTGATCAATTACCAGCAGTCCTGGCTAACCAGGGAGGTCCCAGTTGACTGGAGGTTAGCCTGTGTGATACCCATCCACAAGAAGGGCCAGAAGGAGGATCTGGGGAACTACACACCTGTCAGTCTGACCTTGGTGCCAGGGAAGGTTATGGAGCAGATCATCCTGAGTGCCATCATTCAGCACGTACAGGATAACCAAGTGATCAGGCCCAGTCAGCATGGGTTCATGAAAGGCGGGTCCTGTTTGACCAACCTGATCTACTTCTATGACAAGGTGGCCTGCTTAGTGGACGAGGGAAAGGCTGTGGATGTCGTCTACCTGGACTTTAGTAAAACCTTTGACACCAGTTCCCACAGCATTCTCCTGGAGAAACTGGCTGCTCACAGCTTGGACAAGCACACTCTTTGCTGCGTAAAACCCTGGCCGGATGTGGTGAATAGAGTTAAATCCAGTTGGTGGCCAGCCACAAGCAGTGTTCCCCAGGTACTAGGTACTAGGTACTAGGGCTCGTTCACTTTAATATCTTTATCAATGATCTGGATGATGAGATTGAGTGCACTCTCAATAAGTTAGCAGATGATACCNTGGATGAATATGAGCCAGCAGTATGCCCAGGTGGCCGAGAAGGCCAACAGGATCCTGGCTTGTATCAGGAATAGTGTGGCCAGCAGGACTAGGGCAGTGATCGTCCCTCTGTACTCTGCACTGGTGAGGCCTCACATTGAGTACTGCATTCAGTTTTGGGCACCTCACTACAAGAAGGACATTGAGGTGCTGGAGTGTGTCCAGTGAAGGCAACGAAGCTGGTGAAGGGTCTAGAGCACAAGTCCTGTGAGGAGCAGCTGAGGGAGCTGGGATTGTTTAGTCTGGAGAAAAGGATGCTAAGGGGAGACCTGATCACTCTCTACAACTACCTGAAAGGAGGTTGTGGTCAGGTGGGTGTTGGTCTCCCAAGTAACAAGTGATAGGACAAGAGGACATGGCCTCAAGTTGTGCCAGGAGAGGTTTAGATTGGGTATTAGGAAACATTTCTATAAGAAAGGGTTGTCGAGCATTGGAACAGGCTGTCCAGGGAAGTGGTGGAGTCACCATCCCTGGAGGGATTTAAAAGTGTAGATGTGGTTCTTAGGGACATGGTTTAGTGGTGGACTTGGCAGTGTTAGGTTAACGGTTGGACTTGGTGATCTTAATGGTCTTTTCCAACCAAAATGATTCTATGATTATATATTCCTCTTCTTTATTTGGAGGAGAAGAAAGAGGCTTGTGCAAAATGCCAGCTACTCTCAGGCTGCAGGTGGGGATCTCCAAGGAAATTTCCAGACCCCTCTCCTCCCACTTTCCTGCTACAACAACTTAGGAAGCTAACATTCTTGAAGAGTCACACTATAAAGATAAAACTGAGGGAATATTGAGATGAACACGGGAATGAACAGAGTACAGCTGTGTTAGGGTGAGGGGAGACAAATTGAGTGACTAATATGTTTCTATTTATTTCCAAGTTTTTTTCCGAGGGATGAATGCTGCATTGAAAATTTCAACTCAAAATCATGGTGAGCCAATAGTAAACACTAGGCGTGCAATTGGCCCAAGCTAGTGGACTCCACACAGAAAAACATGCATTCATTTTGTCCCCCCAGGGCCAAGCAAGCAAAACTATGTGAGTATTGACTACAAGCTGTAATATTATGAAAGTAAACAAACAACAGCCTCACCACACTGCAGCCTTTGGTGATGAGATCCAGAGGCACAATCTCTTGCTCCTCTGATATTCTGGAATTCATATTGGCAGCGGAGCTGCCAGAGATACACAAGGACTGCACAGACTCACATTCCTGCAAACCTGGCAGCAAGCTCAAACTTATGTGGATTTTTATCTGTTCATCTTGTTTATAAACATCACCTTCACCTTCATCCCTTGCAAGGACAGAGTACAGAGGATTTCTGGCATACCTGCTCTGTTCTGTCATACAGAACACTACTGTAGAAGCTCTCCTTAATAACAACCAACCAAACCAAACCAAACCAAATCAAAATAAAATAAAATAAAACAAAACAAAATAGAAAAGAAAAAAGGGGAGAAGAAAATAGCTCTACATTTTTGCTGTCCTCTTTTTATCTCTGTGTCCCTTATGTGGCCAAGGGAAGCATGTATAACCCCTACAGTCTGAATACTGTAAGTTGTCCACTTCTAAGGATGGTGTTGTACTACAGCTCACACACTTTATGTGAGTCTCAGAAACACAACCTGGATGGAAAGTCAAGAATTTAAGAATTTATTGTTAGACTACCTGACATCTTAGCAGTCTAATAAAATAACTGGTTTTGGTCCAGATCTATTTGTTAACATTAAAAAAAAAAAAAAATGAAATTCAGCAAACTATAACAAAAACGTTTCAAACCAGTTAAAAATCTTTTACAGACTTTGTAATACCTCTCCCTTCTCTGTGGTGTTACGCTCATCATAGAGCCCTTCCTGAGTCCTGTGGCTGATGGCTTTATTCAGGGATGAGAGAGAGGGTTACGGCAAGCTGTCAATGTCCTGAGCTTTTCCCTGAGAGGAAGGCATCAATGCTGATGGTGAGAGCTTATTCCTATTCAATCTAGGATCCAGTTGGGCTTATTTTTATACATTTTCTAACATACCTCATGTCTTGCTTGTTCTACACTCCTCTGCAATTCCACATCACGTTCAGCTTTGCTGTATGTGGTATACCTTACATACTGTTTCTTTGCTGTCTTTGTGAAGCCTAAAACGAGCTTGACCCACCCCATGGCTGCCTTCCTTTAGAGACCAGTAACTGACCATTGGTGGGCTGGTTGGTTGTAGCTCCGTTGGCTCTGGTACCACCTTTGCCCACAGTTTTAAGGCCTCTGCTATCATCCCATGTCTGTTCTCCCCCATGCTGCATTTTTATCCTAGGTTCAGACAGTTCATTTTACACAGAATAGTGACTTGTTAGTTCTACCTATTTGGTAGAAAAATTATGAAAATTATTATAAAAATAGGCACTACATTATACAATCACATAGAAGGCTCAATATGAGCTGGCAGTGTGCGCTTGCAGCCCAGAAAGCAAACCATGTCCTGGGCTGTATCAAAAGAAATGTGAGCATCAGGTCAAGGGAGGGGATTTTGCCCCTCTACTCCGCTCTGGTGAGACCGAACCTGGAGTACTGCACCCAGCTCTGGGGGCCTCACTACAAGAAAGACATGGAGCTGTTGGAGAGAGTCCAGAGGAGGCCACGAAGATGATCAGAGGGCTGGAGCACCTCTCCTATGAGGACAGGCTGAGAGAGTTGGGATCGTTCAGCCTGGAGAAGAGGAGACTCCAGGGACATCTAATTGCTGCCTATAGGGGCCTACAGGAAAGATGGAGAGGGGCTGTTTAGGTGTGAGTGTAGTGATAGGACAAGGCGTAATGGGTTTAAGCTGAAGGCGGGTCAATTTAGATTAGATGTTAGAAAGAAATTCTCCACTGTTAAGAGTGGTGAGGCACTGGAATAGGTTGCCCAGAGGAGCTGTGGATGCCCCCTCCCTGGCAGTGTTTAAGGCCAGGTTGGATGGGGCTTTGGGCAACCTGGTCTAGTGGAGGGTGTCCCTGCCCATGGCAGGGGGGTTGGAACTAGATCATCTTTAAGGTCCTTTCCAACCCAAACCATTCTATGATTCAAAGTACACTAAAGCTAAACCTGATTAGGTAACAGCTACTGCTTTGTTAGAAAATTACTGTTACGGTTAAAAAGACCAGAACAAAGCTGCAGGCAGGCCAAGATAAGCCCTGACAATGCAGATCTGACAAAACCTTGTCCTTGCAGAATTAGTTCAGAACTTTTGTGTTCTGTTACTAGAAAAGTCAATATACTATTTGCCAGCTTTTGACAGACTGCAAAACAGGCTTTCACCTGTGAATCCAGCAAGGCTGTTGCAAACCTTTCTATGGAGTTAAGCTCCTGGTTAGGACCAAGTAGTGGTCTTCTTGGAGGTCTGTGCTCTTCCCTCTGTGATTTTGTCTCATGACAGCAATCCAGAACTCAGAGGATCTCACATGGCTGTTGTTTGACCTGTTAAGCATTTGATTTTTAAGGCAAATACAGTTTGCACAATGGACAACTATAGTATACAAAGCCAAATTCTGAAAGTCCTGTAGCTGAGACCATAATGTTACTTCTAAGAGTGTGATGTGATTAAAATCACATTCTTTAGCAGAGTTTTTACAATATATACACCTATTATCAGATAAATTGTATACAGAAAGTTAATTTCTAATATTTTGTGGACACTTATATGTGCATATGAGTGTATATGTGCATATGAGTGTATATGTGCATACAAATTCATATACACTTGAATAAAACTGGAGCCTACAAACTGCATGACAGATGATGACTGGAAATAAATGGAACAATTTCAAACTGAACTTGGTCAAAGTACAATAAAACAGTTATTTAGACACTCAAAGCTGACCTAGGTGTATAAACATGCCCATCTTGCCCTGTGGTGTTTACTGCCATCCTTCTAAGGAGACTGTTGGGAATATCATGTTTTGTTTAATAGCCCTTCATTGCTAATGCACAGCTCTCACCCCTAAAATACTACTATACTAATTTTCCAAAATTACCTGATCAGCTCTTTAAAAATGAAAAAATCCTTTCCAGCAAATTGGTGTAGGACTGCATATCATACCCATACACAGCATTTTGCATAACAGAGGAAACTAGTTCTTACCATCTGTTATTTTCTGCCTATCTGAGGGCCACTGATCAATACACTGCTTTTTTTTAAAGTATCCCAAATACAATATTAGACAAAGGTGCAGCCAACACATTCACAACATTGTAAAGCTATACTTAAGCAATCTGTTAAAACTCAGTTTATCATGGGAAACAGTTCTAGACTTAGCTGATCTACAGTTGCTGCTTGTAGTGCTCAAAACATCACATTTTACAAATGCGCAAACCTGCATTTCTCTAGATATGTATACACACACATTTACACACTTTTTTCTGATTACATACTCAAACACTGCATTCATATCTTACTAATCTATTAAGCATGTTCACTATTAATAATAGGAAGTATATCTACTCTCACAAAGATGATATTTTTCTGGTTTGGAGATTAAGAGAGTTTTAAATTTGATCCATTTTTCTGCTTCTATTTGTTTTTTCTTGTTGTCACCTCAGCCATGACAACTGACCTATATGAAAAGTATTGCATCATTCTGTTCACATATATGTATATATAACAATACAAACAAAACTAAAACAGTGAAAGCAAAGGTAAGAAATGCCATGTTAACAACATCTGTAGCATTAGAATGGATTATATATTCCTCTGTACTATGGAAGAGGAAATAGCAAAGATTGCAGAGAGCATAAACTCTATATTTTCATAGTAATATCATTGGCATTTGCTGTTTGATTCCATTGTTTTAGTCTAGTTGCTTTACCTCTGAAAACATTCAGATATTATTTGTAAATGTTTCTGCCTTTTCTTCCGAAACATTCTGGAAGACATGCCAGAGGAGCCGTAGAGCCACAAATACCACACTTCTTGCTTCTCTACACGCAAGGCTCACACCACGACGGGGACTCCTGCTTTCACTGTGCGTCACACTCCACCCACACTCCTGCAAACCCTCGGTTAGTGCATGTTTCAGACTAAACTGGTTTCAGTGTTTTGCCCACCACCTGCTTTGTAACTCCTTCCAGGCTGCTGCTCACACACAGTCAAGTGCGATCCTGCAGCTGTACCTCAGCAATCACAGCACTCTGGTTCTTCTACTTCCATGCGCATCTCTTCCTTCTTCCTTCGCTCCTGCTATAACCAAGTCTTTAGCCCCTGATTCTCTTCCACTACATGCTTACTCAGAATAGCTGTCCTCACTGCAGATATCACAATCTGCACCTGATACCCAGTATTTCCTGTTGTATCAATAGATGTAACAGTACACAGCATCTCCTAGGCACTTTAATTCCTGAGCAACTCTTACTTCTACCAGAACTGTAGGCTTTCCCCAGTCTCCACATTTTAACTTTGTGCAAGCCCCAGAAACACAAGAGATGGTTGTAAGCTGAGACTGACAGGCTGGGGGCACCGAATTTTATTTCTTTTCTTGTACTATCTCTGCCAAAAGGCCCCACTGCTTCAATTCCCCCCGCAACCTTCATGCTAAGCAAAGGTACCTGCTGCGACCTTCTTCCCCCCATACACTTTTGATGCCTCTTTTCCCGAGAGTAGTGGGAAGTCACAGTTTGCAAAGGCAGCAGCTTGTACTGCCTCTTTGTCTTTTATAGCCCTAGGATTCTTCTTTTGCTTACAATAATTTATTTTCCTCCAAAACACGCCTACTTCTTTTACCGGGGTTCTGCCTCAGGACATGTAGCTCACATATTTATAGGCCCTAAAATTAGATGCCCTCCTGGGCAAGACCATTCACCACAGCTGTTCTATAGGCAGCCTGGTTGACACGCAGACATCCACAGCTATTTTTTGGAACGGCGCTCTCCAAACTTTTGTGATCGCAAACTCATACCAGTGAAAAAATTTTGAGGACACAGCCCCAATGTATGTAATTTATAAATCATATACATGCACTACTGTACTAATATATTATGTACATTATGAAACATACAGAAAATAGAAATTAAAAAGGATGAGCTAAAGATGAAATAAACACTTCTAAAAACGTATTAATATTACAAAAATATTTTCTTTCACACCATAATGGACTGTCTTATGCACCCCTTGCAGTGCGTGCACCCTGCTCTGGAGACCACTGGTTTAGAAGACCACAGACAGAGCCTGACAGTCTCTTCTGACCTAAATAGGCTTTTACCTGGCGCATACTCTTTCATCCAGTGTAACTTTTCACCTTTTGACATTCCTCTTAGAGCTTGCAGAAGTCAGTGCTCCTCCTCAGAATGATGATTTGATAAGAAGCCATTCAGTGCACATATTTTTATTTAAAGGGCCTAATTTTGCAGCCACACCTGCTTAAAGGTCTGGGGTCAGCTCAGTAGTTTTGTAACAACTTGATATGTCTGTGATTGCACCTTTCCCTTTCTTCCCTTCTTCCTCAACCTTCTCATTTTACCGCAGTAAACGGTGCTCCAAAATTCACTTTGAAGATTCCCAGTATCTCATTAACAAGAGCACTGGGACTTGTGACTCTCTACTCTGAGTGCAGGATGGGGTTGAACTAGGTCAAACCATAGGTGTCTGTCCACCCCATCACTCCTTTTGGAAGGTGCTTTAGTAACAGCTGTGATTAGACATTGCATGGACCCAGTGCTGCACTTTTTCACCTCAGCTTCACTGTCTCAGAAGCCTGCACCCTTCTCTTTCAGGATTGGCACCTCTTACACCATTATTTAACCAATTTCAGCTAAGGCTGGGCTTCCACCTGGCTCCACCTTGCTCAGACTCTCATCTATTTTTGTCAAACTTTATCGGCTCACACTGCATAGGCTGACACTTAACTAAGCCCAAATTTGCCTAGGTTGAGTTCCAGCCACATTAACACAAGGAGGCAAAGACTGTCTTTTCCCTCCTCTGTGATTTTCCTGTGATCCTTTATCATCTAAGTTGTCCAAAAATCAGTTACTACATTTTAAGTGACATACTTGTCAGGTTTGCAGGCACACACATTACTTGGTCCTTAGTGATGCCCCAGAATGCCATGAAGGCCCCCAGCATGGCTTGCCCACTTCCTCCACCAGCTTGATGAACTCTTGCCATCTCTGTGAGCCAAAGAAATACACACTTTGCATCAAGAGTCAGGAATTTATTGTTGGCCTAACTGAAATCTTAAAGCTAATGAAACTAACTCAGCCTGTGGCTTGTCACTAGCAGTGGATACAATGGGGCACATTAGGAGCTGTAATAGGTCCCCTTTATTATTTCTTAACAAGTTTAAGCCAGTATTTCATAAATACAGGCTCACTCTTTCAGCTGTTAATGTCACATGTCAATTATTGATTCATAAATCCATCATGATACAATTATTCAATATATGATGGGATTATAAGAGCCACAAGTTTCTTGTTAGAGCTTCCAGTGGAGCCGTGCAATGTTGTATTGTCCCATCTAGAAAGCTAGGCATCAATCATAAAACATGGCCACAGCTTAGCTTAAAAGCCACCATTATGCATCTACTTACCCATGTATGTGGAGAAAAAAAGAACCAACACGTGTGTGACGACTGGCATCTTGGCCAACAGAACAGGGACTGACCTTGATTACTCCAAAACCTGTGTTTAGCCTGTGTTCACTTCTCCCTAGGAAGTGTTGCAAAAGACATCCAAGCTTTGTAGATCAGGCACACAAGGGGCCTGTGAGACATTTTTTACTCATTTGGTCTCAGTAGCTCATAATTTAAAAAGGGCCAAACACAGGACAAATCATTGCCGTCCACTGCCAGTGACAGGTACCTCCACAGGGAGATGCTTCTGCTCCTCTTGCAATCCAATGCATTAATGATCTCTGCAGACAGCACAGTTGCCATAAAAATGGCCAAGGATGAATTTTTCAAAGCACGGCTGAGCTAACTGAAGGCAGGGATAAAACTTCTATAAATAACAGAGTTCAGCAACAGCTAAGATTGTGTCTCAGTGTCACTAAAAATTCAGCTTTCATTCTACCGCTACTTGGATCAAGGCTGCCAGAGCTGTGTGTCTCAATGCATTGTTCAGGTACTAAGCATAGCTATAACTGAGAATTATTAAAAGGAAGATCAGTGGTTGACTACATTTGCAGGCTGTGTTCTGAATCAAGTATTGCCTGTCCTCTTTCAGCTGCCAGAAAGCCATAGAAAAGCCAGATTGTGCATTCAGCAAATTCAGCAGAATCACAGTCACAGACCCACCACCTTACCCCGATGAATTTACCACTGCTTGGCAATCCAAGTGCACTGATCTGGTATTAATGAGTGTGCAACCACTCCCTCAGTGCTGACGAATATGGATTGGACCCAGAGGACCTCTCCTTGGATGCAGTAGCTGAACATTTTTACCTGCTCCTACTGACAAAACTGGAATGTCTCCAAACCCCACCTCCCTGCACATCCCGGCACAAAGGAAAAAAATCACTGGGAAATTGACAGAGAGATGGATGACAGTGGGGAGGTGGAGATCCACTGTAATGAGTTTAGTCCCATGGAGCAAAGCTCACAATAATAATGATTGGCATAAAAGAGTCCCAAGATAAGCAATACAACAATTATCACAACAGGAGGTATTTGCTCATAAGAGAATGACTGTGACAGCTAAGCATAGCCAGCCTCCCCAAACAATGGGAACATATGATAGTGCTTTTCAAATATTTTGGAATTATAAAATACTTTACAGCTTTGTTCTCTTGGGACTTACTTTCAAAAATATCTTTTCATTTCAGGATCTGTTTGCAAAGAGGTATTTGAGCCCCAAGATGCAAAACAACAAGGCGTCTCCTCTAAGAAAGGAATGGAAGTATTTAGTGTGCTGGTGACAACAACAAGTAGCAGGATGGAATCTAAGAAAGAAAAGTAGTGTGAAGTATCAGATTTAATACTTCACATATTTCTAGCAAGGAAAACTTTGGAAAGATTTCAGCACATTTGCAACTGCTACATCTAGCCAATCATACTAAACACACATCACCAGAACAATTGCTGCTAATACGCACGAGCTAATAGCCTTTTCCCATATTTTTACCTGAGTCATCAGGCATGTGGTGTGACGTCTCTTCAGCTCCCAGTGGACATGCAAATAAATAAACAACGGGAAAGTAACCATGTTCTCATCTCACTTAGAAAGCTGAAAGGGTTACCAACTCTTTTGGCATACTGTTTCCACCATGGTAGTATCCACATAAATTACAACACCAAATAAGCCCCACAGTCATTATACGCTACCTGAAAATTCACTGTGCAAATCTAATACTTGATACTGCTTTTGAAATGATCTTTGTCTCTCTCAGTGCTGATTTGTGAACACAGCAGGACTTACAGAAAAAGAAAAAACCTTAAGATGTGGTAAGAAGGAGCTCCACGACTTTTGCATGAATACTGGGGCAGTTTGTCCACTGCCAGTGGCTGCCAATGACTTCATCTGGGTGAGACTTCATGAAGACATTGCTGTCAGAGAAAGAAAATTCATTCCACTGTTCTCTGTCACCAGGCAAGGTTTTATAAGAGACAGAAAAAGGCAACTTAATTTATATATCTCTGTCCAGAACTCTTCTGGGAGGAAGTCCTACCCTGTACAGTCTAGAAAGCAAGAGACAAGAATCAAACATTTGCTTATATATCATTGTTTTAGAAGGGCTCCTTACAGACCTTACACAATTTTAGTTCAGCATTCTCATATGAAAACATCATTAAAAATCAACACAAGTGATACCACCAGGACGTGTTCCTTTGAACAAAACCTCAGGTTCTGAAGTTTGCAGTCTGAACCAGCCAGACATCAAAGGTATGCACAACTTCACTCTTAGGGCACATCTAAATTGTCCTCTGTGGTACCATCTATATGGTCACAGCAATGAAAAGTGAACTCTTACCGATACGAACATGCAAGAAAGATTACACAAGGTATAAAAATAAAGCCCTCTATATTGCCATAGCTGTGTTTCTGCCAGCACAGTTGAATTTGCTTGTCAAAGATTAAGTACACACAAGGGCAACTGGAATAAATTATAATTAACAGAAGTTTGGGTTTCTCTGAGTACTTTGTTTTCCCTGGAATAATCTAGCAGACTGTTGCCAGTCCAGGTAATCCAGTAAAATAATTAGAAAACAAATTAAGTTCTAGAAGCTTTTTTTAAAACATTCATGTGACTGCTAACAGAGAATCAGCCCTCTTCACTGTCCCTAACTCAAATCAAATTAGGGGCACTCAGGGAAGCACAGGAACCAACTGCACATTTTTACTGAAGACAGAAGTGAGTCTTGTAGCTAAAACATGAGTGAGCTCTGGGTTAACATACAGACTAATGGATTTAACAGTTACTTTGAACGCTTAGGTCAGTTTGATTCTTCTGACACTAACTTAATCTCTGCATGGAACAAGGGCAATTAGAGGCCTGTCAGGAGTCAACATTTTCAGAAAAGTTAGTGTTGCAACAGAACAATTAGGATTTGTATGAGGAAAGTATGAATGTAAGTAAGTAAATGGAAGAGGGAGGCAGACAGGGAAAGCACCAGAAGAAACAACAGAAGTGTTAAAAAGAAAGGCATGCATTAGTTGCCACAGAGCACTGCAAGTATGGTTTCACTGGAACAGAAAAGATAAGCTGCCAAGAGGGTGAAGAACATTCCTGGAGACATAAAATACCTACATAAGGAAAACTTGAGAACTGTGAAATTCGAGGACTTTGCCCAAGACTTATAAGAAGGTTGAAAAGGTGAAAAAAAAAAAAAAAAATGAGATGAAAGATCCAAACTGGCACCCACTGCTAGAGATCACAAAAGAAAAGTGGGTCTAAACCCCATTCACCATTGCCAGCCAAGCAGAGCCCCAGAGATGTAACAGGACTCAGCAGCCTCCATGATAACTGGGTCCCCGTCCAATTCACACCAGACCCATGCTGTTTAATATACTAACAACATGACGCAGACTCACTTTAGTCAATGGCCCACTACAAAGAAAGGGTTCTCCCATTAAACTAAGTTAAAACACAGTGCTAATAAAGTTTTAACGTGCATGTAACTCATCTACACAAATTTTGAATAAATTCACAAGCTTACGAGGAATTCAGTGAATATAGAACTATACAGATAACAGGCAGTTTGGAGAATAAATTCAAAGAGGTAGAATTATAGAATTGAAGGAAGAAGCGTAGACTAGTAAATGTGATATTGCTGTAACTAGTGACAGGCAATAGGTTTTGTATGAACTCTGCGAGGCCTCCAGTCTTGTCCAGTTTTGTCTGGGCCAGCCTGGAGCTTTGATTTATCTTGCATAGCTGTCTCAGCAAGTAACAGTCAGCTAATGGTTCCCCTGATCCACTTTAGCTCAGCTTTGTGCAGTTGTGTGGTGCAATGCCTGTTACTACAACACTCTTGATGTATTTCTGCAACTAAGAGTCTTAATGTGAAACTATTTGGCGTAGAGCAAACAATCTATGAACCTAGAATAAAATCACAGACAGAGGAGCACACAGTTGCAGAATGACAGCAGAGACCTTGAAATCGCTCTCTACAACTACGTGAAAGGAGGTTGTAGCCAGATGGGTGTTGGTCTCTTCTCCCAAGTAACAAGCGATAGGACAAGAGGAAATGGCCTCAAGTTGTGCCAGGGGAGGTTTAGATTGGGTACTAGGAAACATTTCTTCACAGCATTGGAGCAGGCTGCCCAGGGAAGTGGTGGAGTCACCGTCCCTGGAGGGATTTAAAAGACATGTAGATGTGGTTCTTAGGGACATGGTTTAGTGGTGGGCTTGGCAGTGCTAGGTTAGCGGTTGGACTTGATGATCTTAAGGGTCTTTTCCAACCTAAACAATTCTATGATTCAGGCATAGAGTCATACTGGAGGTGCCAGGGCTGTAAACAACCCAGCAACGGTCCTGGGCCATTAAAACAATGCAGCCCAGTTTATACGCCTTACAAGGGAACAAAGGAGAAACATGACACATAGAATAAATTCAGATGTAATGTTAAAATGCAGACCAATAAAGAAAGGGCAAGTGTTGTCTGTGTTTGGAGAGGTATGAAAATAAAGCCAAGCAAGGCCAGGATGAAACAACCAACGTCAGTGTCCTCCTTTCAGCCAAGACCTGAGATGCTGATGGCTTACCATCATTTCCTCTTCTTGATAAAGACTGAAGCCACTGACCAAAGGACCCAGAGGGGCATTGGAAGGGCCGGTGTAACACAGGGGAAGGGGCAGGTACTGGCAAGAGTATATGTAACTGTTTTACATCGTCCTGACCTGAGATGCTCGCCTGCGGGAGGCGTGTGGCGACCCTTGTGAAAGGGAATTGCTTAAAAAAATCATGTAATTTGGACTGCTAGTATTGGAGGTCGTCTAGGCCTTAGT
>VXBL01005369.1:398278-453630 GCA_013400195.1 Aramus guarauna | reverse complement strand
TCCTCCCCCTGAGGATGAAGAAGCAGCAGAAACAACGTGTGATGAACTGACCATAACCCCCATTCCCCGTCCCCCTGTGCCGCTGTGGGGGAGGAGGTTTGAAGCAGGGAGTGAAGTTGAGCCTGGGAAGATGGGAGGGGCGGGGGGAGGTGTTTTAAGATTTGATTTTATTTCTCATTGCTCTATTCTGTTTTGCTTGGTAATAAATTAGATGAATTTCCTCTCTAAGTTCAGTCTGTTTTGCTCGTGACAATAATAAGTGAGTGATCTCTCCCTGTCCTTATCTCGACCCACAAAGCTTTTCGTTATACTTTTTTCTCTCCTGTCTAGTTAAGGAGGGGGAGTGATAGAGCGGCTCTGGTGGGCATCTGGCCCCAGTTAGGGTCAACCCACCACAGCTTTGGGGGATGGTTCCTAGTTGCAACCACTCCAGGGCTGGAGGATGTGGAGTCTGACTGCCTGCCAAGTGTCTGAAAAAGCAGTATGTGCTGTATCTGAGCAAAGCTGTACCTGTCTTCCAGTGCTCTGGGCTCGGACCAGCCCCAGAGGCCATGCAGGACCGACTCCATGCCATCCAGGAGAAGATGGAAGAGCGTCAGCGCATACTCGCTCTGCCCCAGAGGTTTGCTGGCAGCAAGCAACTGAACCGGCGGGAGATGGAGATTGAAAATGCCCTCTTTCAGGGAACAGACCGCCACTCCTTCCTCCGAGCGCTCTACCACCAAGGTTTGTAGGTTTAAGACTGTTCCTGCCTTTGCTCCAGTATGGAGAGCTGGGGTGTGTGGGAGTCCAACACATTTCCGTCTGGCGTTCTGTCCCTGAAGACATGGTTCTGTTTTGGCACTGTGTGGGAGGAGATATTTTCCTCTCTTACATGAGCAGATAAGCAGGCTCTCTGAAGGGTTTAATGTAGAGACTTGTAAAGTCCATCTCTTGTTTGGAAAGCATGGACCTCATTGACCTGCTGCATGTACTGCAGAGCCCAGCTCGGTATGTGGAAGAGCAGCTGGGTTTATGCTTTAGTAGAGCCCAGAGGTCACCACAAAGCTGCACCAAGTGACACAAGGTGCCTGTGTGGAGCTAGAGATGTCCCTTCTCTGATTTAACTGAGTCTAACAAGGGTGGGAGGGAAGCAAAGACACAGAGCAGGAAAGAGTAAGAGGGACTTGTTAAAGGCCCTTCCCAGTAGCCAAAGTGAAATGGAGCCCAGTTTCTGATTCCCAGTACTGTGTCCACAGGATGACAGCACTTGCACCAGCAGTGTTGTCCCCAAGCCCTGTGGCTTAATGCGACTTTTCTGGATGGAGAGTCAAGTGTTGTCCAGAGATGGCAAAAACTGCTCCAGTCTGCTTTAGCTAGAGAACATGTGGGTATGAAGCTCCAGCCCAAACTGATATTTGTATGTAAGAAAGTTTTAAATAGAAGATGAGGAGGAACTTCTAAACTCCAACTCCTAACTCCTAAAACACCAGTTTGATCAGTTTTGATGCTGTTTTAAGCTATAATGTCCAGCTGACCAGTTGTCCTCTGGCCTCTGCTCCCTCCTTTTGTGTCAGTGTTGTGGCATTTAGCAAAACCAAGACGCGACAAGGTTGAAGCTTGTAGGCTGGGAGATGCCTCTCTCACTTCTGTCCTCATTTTTACTGAATACAGTAAAGGAGATACCATTGGGCAGTCAATACCATGGACCTTCTTTAAACTCAGGAGCTTAAGCTGGAAGCAAAAGTTTATATTCCACGTAGCGGTGTAGAAAAGCAGTGTGGCACATCCTGGTCATGCATGAGGGAGAAGGAAGGTGTGTTGAAGGAGTCACTAGAATGTGCTGAAATGTGGCTGCAGATAAGCTAGTGAGGATATCTCTGGAAGAAATGAGCTCTGGACAAAGCACTGGTAGAGCTGTTGCTCTCTGCAGGTTCATCCTGAGCTGGGACACCAGCACTTGCTGGCTGCTGGGACTACTCTTCTTGTTTTAAATAACCGGCAGGGTCTGGTTGGCAGATGCATGGAGGGTGGGTCAGAACAGTTTCTCCTGTCTGTGTCTCTTCCTGCAGTCTGTGCATTTTCCAGGTTATTGGTGGTAGTCACATTACCATGTTTCTCCGTTGTGGATTAGATGACACTCAGAAGAGGGTAACAGATGAAAAGGACCCCATGGTTCATCTGGAGAGTGTTTACCAAGAGCTACTGAGCAAGAAGTGGCCTGAAGAAGTCCAGTCTACCAAGAGTGACCCATGCTTGTGCCCTTCCATCGCCCTGCAGGGGCCTAAGGCTGAGGAGTCATCGCTTCTGGACCAGGAAGAGCAGGCAGAACAGGCAAGTCCCAGCCTTCCTGCAACAAGTCCCCACCAGTCCCCTCCAAGGCTTGTGATTATCAAAGAGCCTGTAGAGTTTGTCCCGGAAGAGGAGATCTGTAAGAATCGTCTCTCAGAGGGAGAACTCCAGAATATACCCAGGTTCTCATCCTACCATCCTGGCGAGCCCAACAAGGTAAGTTGAGATGAACCAGGATTTAATCTTCCTTGCTAGCATGCCCTGAAGCTGCTTCAGCACACAAAGGCTCCTCTTCTGTTGACTGGCTGTTGCCTGGAGGGTGCTTGGTTGATCCTCCTGGCCAAGGGAGAGCAGCCTCTACTCCGGGAGGGAAGGGGACCTTTAGATCTATTGGGAAGTTGCTCAGCCTGGCAAAGAGCTGTACTTCAGATCCCAGCCCTTCCTGGCTCTGGCAGGTCAGTAGTCAAGATACCCTCTCCCTGTTCGGGCCTGACTGAGACCAGCTGTGGCTTTACTTAAACTGTGCTTAACTGGTAGCTGGAGCTTGTTGGGTTTTATAAATAACTGGAGCTATCTGCACTTGTGTTGTGGTTTAACCTCAGCTGGTTGCTACTAAGCACCAGGCGGCTGCTCGCTTACTCACTCCTCTTCCCCAGTGGGATCAGGAGGAGAATCAGAAGAAAAAGGTAAAACTCATCGGTTGGGATAAGGGCAGTTTAATAGGACAGCCAAAGGAAGAGGAAAATAACGACAATGCTAATAAAAGAATATACAAAGCAGGTGATACACAGTGCAATTTGCTCACTGCCCAGAACCCAATGAGCAGCGATCCTCTCTCCCTGGCCAGCTCACCCCTTATATGCTGAGCATGATGTCATATGGTATGGAATGCTCCTTTGGCTAGGTTGGGTCACCTGTCCTGGCTGTGTCCCATCCCAACTTCTTGTGAAAATTAACTCTATCTCAGCTGAAAAACATGACAACTTGGAACAGGCAAGTATGATGATGCCTTGAGTCCAGAGCTGCCTCTCTCTGTACACCCACCTGTCTTCCAAACTCCATTGTTAGCGTGCAGGTGGAAGAAGGACTGGCATGGCAGAGGGGCTGAACTAATTCATACCTTTGAGGTGTATGGACTTGGGATCAGGTTGAAAGGTGTCTGTCTGCGTGGTGCAGGCCAGTGGCTAACCCTATGTCTGTCTGGAACAGGTGCTGTATTTGAAGAACCTGGGCCCTCGAGTGACGATGAAGGACCTAGTGTCCTTGTTTGCTCGGTTCCAGAAGGAGGACAGCCCCTCAATCCAGTTCCGCCTCCTGAGTGGCCGGATGAAGGGTCAGGCTTTCATCACCTTCCCTGGTGAGTCCCTGCCTTGTGTCTCTCAGTTCTTCCCTGACCTGCGAAGGTGCCGTATCTTCCTGCAGGGCACTGGGCTGGTCCCAAGCCTGCTCTCCAAGGAGGAGGAGGGGAGTTCACACCCTCTTCTTCCTATTATGCTGTAGTCTTTTGCCTGGACTGGAAGAGGATTCATCAAAACAGAAGGCATGCAATCTGTTACGTACCATATTCAGCACGTAGCTCTGGCTGGAGAATCCCAGCGCCACATTGGATTGCGGTGCAGGCTGAGGGTCCATGAGCCAGGAGTATCTGTGTGAACACCATGTGTATCTGTGCCAGAACTTGCCATGTAACTTGCACCCATTTTGCTCTCTTGTTGCAGATACTCAGTCAGCCCAGGACGCCATGCTACTGGTGAATGGGTACAATCTGCAGGGGAAGCCGGTGGTGATTGAATTTGGGAAAAGCAAGGGGAATTCATCAGAGGCTAACTCTGCCACCCCCTGCTCCTTTGCTGGAGAGAACCCCTCTGCCAAGTAAGGGATGGATAACCAGGAACCTTGTAGATTTGCATGGGCCATGGGAGCTCCTTGGTCATAACTGAAACTGTGAAGGACTGTTGGGAGTTAATGTGCAGGTCCATAAATCTCACAGTGGGGAAGTGAGAGAGCTGGGGACTGAGTTCTTCCTTGAGAGAGATGGGCACTGTCTTTACACTGATGGGGTGTACTGGCTTTTTCTTCCTGGTCTACGTGTGTTTCTGCCTTCTCAGCCCTTTGTGCCAAGGAGGGAGGAAGCTGTGTAAATAAAGGTATTTATTATGGTATTCCTTATTGTGTGTTTACTCACCTTTGTCCTGTGCAAGTTTTCTAGAGCTGAGTGTGCTGCACTCTGCTGACACAGTCCTGCATCAGCAGAGTTCAGTCCTGGCTGCTGGAGTACCTGACCAGCACGGGGAGTGGTGGGGCTGCTGCCCCGTCTCTGGTGGCAGCAGACACATTGCTTTAGAACGAGAAAAAAGGCTGCTCCTTTTCTTCCAGGCACTTTGGCTGCACAGGTGTCTAATTACACAGGTGCTTTATGATTGCAGAAATGTCTTGGCTCCTCACTATTGATCCCTATAAAACCCTGTGGCATGGAGGATGGTTGCTCTGATGGGGTACCACTGTGGCAGACGCCATGGTTTATCTGCTGACCTGTTCTAGTGCTTTTGTGAACAAGGCAAGCTAATGTCATATGCTTCCCACAGTGTCCCAGCACTCCTGCGGAGCAGCATCTGAGTCCTTGGTGATGGTGGCTGAGGGAACCCAGGCTTTCCCAGCAGAGCTGAGTTGCAGGCTTCCTCTGCGTACCTAAATACAGCCATGTGAAGAGGAATGTTCCCAAGAGCCATGCTTTTACTCCCTGCTGCCATCTCCTCCTCTAGGCTGTGTGACTCCCCTCACAACTGTCCTTCTGGTGAATGCACTTGCAACAGCACATAAGTATACTAATCTGGCCAAGGCTGCGCCAGATCTACAGGGACGTGATTCCAGTTCAGAGAAAACCAAAAATTGAAGAAGGGCTGCGGTGTTGCTGAGCTCCAGCTTTGCCCTGTCTGAGCTCCTGAGGAGCCAGTGCGGCCGCGGGTGGATTGTGGCCCCCAGCACCACACAGCTGTGAACAGACCACGCTCTCCCTGCCCTGTCCCTGTGGGAGAGCGGCACCATGCAGAGGGAGGCCCCTGGGGCTGCTTTCAACCCCTTTCCCAGGAGCGTCACCCAGGCCTGTCGGGACTGGTGCCTCTGGAGGTCTGTGGCCTGGGCTGAGGCTGCTGCTAGCCACCTGCCCAGGCTCTTTGCTGGCACAAGCCCTGCCAGCCCGGCCTGAGCACTGGGACCACCGCCGGCCTCTTGTTTCTGACACCTTCCCCCCCTCCCGCCCCCGAGGGGAGAGGCTGAGGCCTCCCCGCACGGTTCCCCCACTGCTGCCGGCTCGCTCCAGCTGGGGCTCGGCACCGGGTGCCGCCATCTTCTTGTACGGCACTGGACGCCGCCATGTCGCCGCGCCGGGCGGGGGAGGGAGGGGCGTTAGCGCTTTCAACCGCCCGCCCGCGTGGGAGCCGCTGTCGGGCGCTGCCGCGAAGGGGCTGTTGCCCTGTGGCCGGCGGCGGGCTGGGGGAGCCGGGGCACGGCTATGCCCCGCCAGCCCGGCACCGGGGCGGCATATGCGTCCGCGCCCTAAGTGTGGGCTGGGCCAGGCTTACCCCACGGGTAAGCCCCCGCTACGTGCAAGAGCTGCAGCGCCATCTGTGCACGGCCCTTCAGTGCCGTGGCCGAGCTGCTCGGTGGGCACCGGGCACCGTGGGGAGAGGGGCCCCAGCAGGGCCCCATCGGCCTTGCGCCCGGACAGGAGGTCCGTGGCTTGTCCCGACCCCAGGCTGGCCGGGGCACCGCAGGCGTCGTGCAAGTGTCGGTGTGTTTTAAAAACAGACTGCCTCAATGTGTAATAGGTGGTCTAGAGACTCGTAGCAATCTTTTGGCTTGTCATTAACCACCGTAAGGTAAGCCATTTGGCTTCTTGGTGTGCAAACTGTGTAATAAGCAGAGAAGGTGGTTTTGTGCTGAGACATAGAGCAGGTCCGCATAAAACTGCACATGGGTGCCTGAAGTCAAACCAAGAGTCCTCTTCTGTAGGCTCATGTTACGGAGGAGTTTCCTCTCTTGTCTGTCTTACCCTGTGGATGCTGAAATGAGTCATTTCTTTATAAGACGTGTTTATGTCAGGTTAATCTTTCTATATGTGAGGTGTTTTTCTATAGCGATGAGAGAGAATGAGGCAGGCTAACGGCAAATGGCAAGAGATTTAAAGCGTGATATTGTGTGATAAGGAATTTTATTGAGTTCAATAGGGCTTGTGTTTTAGTTACATAACTAACTTCAATGAAAATAGGTTTTAAACTTTTATGTGAACACTCAGTGATGCGAGCCTTACAGAAAAGGTATACCTTTACCAGGGCATTTTGAGCCCAAACACAGACAGGCCTTTGCCAGGAGGAGGTTTTTTTTTCCGAAGCAGCTCTGCTTTCTCCATGGTCCTTTGGCTGCCTCTTGGACTAGAGGTTTTCAAGGCTGAAGGAAGGAGTCTTTTGATGTGAAACTCCTGCCCCTTCTCTTTTGCTGTAGCTTATCCACAGGGGTGAAGGGGCTGGGGCTTGGTTTGATTTCTGTCTGACCGTTCTGATTGATATAAGCAAAATGTGGGGGGGCAAAGCAGAGAAAATTGTTTCTTTAAATACAGAACACACATAACCACAACACTTCAGAAAAGTGAGTGGGGCTCAGGAGATAAAAAGCAGAGGCCCTGTCCCCTTCCTGCCCTGTCATTGTGTGCAGTGGAGGAGGGCCATACCCTTGCTGGTACAAACCGTCCCAGAGGGGACAGTGAGAGGTGAGGTTTGATGCAGAATTACGAAGAACAGGCACATGGCATTTCCCTGGCCGGCTGTTGGCCTGGGTGTGCAATGCTGGAAACAGATTGCCTCGCTCTTCTGCTTCTTGATTTCCCTGTCTGTAATGTAAAAAATTTTGTGGAGGTGCTTAGGGTAAATTAAGGTTTGGAGTTGTTCCCTAAGTGCTAAAGAAATCCTCTTTGTCAGTAACTCTTCCTGACCATTTATGTGGTTCTTCAGTGGTAAAGGCAGTCTAGGACTTTGTCTAATGGTTTAGTCCCAGCCGGCAGCTAAGCACCACACAGCTGCTCGCTCATTCCCCCGGCGGCATGGGGGAGAGAATTGGAAGAGTAAAAGTGAGAAAACTCATGGGTTGCGATAAAGACAGTTTAATAAGTAAAGCAAAAGCCGCACATGCAAGCAAAGCAAAACAAGGAATTCATTCCCCACTTCCCATCGGCAGGCAGGTGTTCAGCCATCTCCAGGAAAACAGGGCTCTGTCACACATAGCGGTTTCTTGGGAGGACAAATGCCATCACTCCAAGCATCTGCCCTTTTTTCTTATTCCCTCAGCTTTTTATATGCTGAGCATGACATCATATGATATGGAATATCCCTTTGGTCAGTTGAGGTCAGCTGTCCCGGCTGTGTCTCCTCCCAACTTCTTGTGCACCCCCAGCCTACTCGCTGGTGAGGTGGTGTGAGGAGCAGAAAAGATCTTGACTCTGTGTGCCCAAGCAATAGTGGTTTTCCATTTACTTTCAAAGGTGCTTTGGCCTTCCATAGCCAGTGTGCAGCACAGATCCTTGAGATTTGAAGTTTAGCACCTGTTGTGTACAGATAAATTAGCATTGTATTGGAAAGCCTGGGATGATTATGTACATTGCAAATGCATGAAGTAAGCAAATTAAAATATATTTAGATAGAAAGTGGTTAATGAACTATTTTAATCCTAAACCCACAGTTGCCCATCTAATAGTGGTCTCTCTAGAACTGAACTTGTGAAACTGGAATCTACTGAAGGAGAGCTCACTGTTCTTTGAGCATCACCTTAGTGTCATTGTTAAGATTTTTTCAGTCCTGACTGGATGTGCTTGATTTGGTTTTGTAAATATTGGTCATTTATTTTTTAATCACAAGTAAAATTGTTTGTCATCAGTTATCTCATCTGTGATATACTCCAAGGCAATTTTCTTGGGCCAGATCTTGCCTGTTCTATTATCAGGGTAATAAAAATTCATATCACAGTTTTTATTAAAGCAATAAACAAGGCATATTTTGACTTTGCAGTGACAGTTACTGTCTCTGCTCAGTACAGCTGTATCCAACTCCCCTCCAGTCAGTTACGCATGTTCTTATCTGTGATTATTGGCTGCGTGCATGGAGTTGTTGTTAGCAGGCCAAGGCTGAGCACTTTTTCCCTGCTGAAGAGGGAAGGTGTTATGCTGAGGAACGCAGCGTGGGCTGCTTGACGCTGCAGCCTCTCCGGAGTGTTTCACTCCTTCCTGTGGAACTCGTGCATCTCCCCCTACTCCTCTAGAGCTTGTTGTTTATTTCTTCCTTGACATATTTTCCCTCAGGGCAAACAGGTGAGTTGGATTCACCTGCAAGAACAAAAGCCACTATGAAATCATGATGTACTACTACAAGGCTCATCAGATCCTATGAAAAGGTGGGCTGTCAAAGGAAGGTGAGTAGGTGGACTTGTCTTTTACCCCTTTTTATCTGGGAGAGTGGAAAATAGGGCTTTGCAAAAAAAAGGAGCCTTGTCTTAGATCCTTGCTTCTACGTTGCACAGTGTCCAGAGTTGAACAAGGAGACCTGGTGTGTCCCTAGGATCAGATCAGTATGTGCATCTGCATGATGGGTGCCTGTCCAGGTTTTAGGTAACGAGAGATGTCCAGCAACTGTTTAATACTGCTGTGGCTGGAGATGCTACCAGAGGTTGGGCAGCCTGCCTCTCCTCCAGAGTGATTTCCAGAAGCAGATCTGCTCTGGCAGGATAGCCTGGACTCTCTTAAGAAGTGATGGCTGAAGCATTTGCTTCTAGGTGTTACTTTGCAGCAGTATTTCAGAGCTATGGCGTGTCTTGGAGACACACCACAGATAATTCTGGTCTGTTAGTTAAGCCAGCTTGTACTCAGCTTTCTGGAAGAAAAAGCTTCAGTATTATATGCCAAAAATACCTTTGCAGGGGGATTTGCCAGGTGTTTGTACCTTATATGTGCAAGGCACCAGCTGTGGTGTTGCCATCAACCTTTGTATCAGGGATTTGGGGTGTCAGCGCTCCCAAAATGACTACTTTTTTTTGCTCTAAGCAGAATTGGCTAAAGCAACTCTTTCCCTTTGTTTCTGACCCCTGGTGCATGGAAGAGGTATGGGTGTGATTGGTGTAATTGAATGTAACTTCCTGAACTGAGCACACAACAGAGAGGACTTTGAAGAAGGCAAAGAGTACAGGTAAGAGAGACCTGTGCCCAAGGCTGCTTCTTGGAGAGGGTTTCGCTGTGATACAGCCTTTGTTCTGAGCACTGCACGTGTTCTTAGGTCTGTTTATTGTGAAGTAGCCCCAGATTGGCCCATGTTTGCCTTCTCTAGCACCTCTAGACAGCATGGAGAATTTTATCCTGAAAGCCTGGTGCAAACATACAGCCTTGGACTGAGGAAAGGACACAGTCTCTGTGTTCCTCCAGCTCATTCCCTCACAAGACTCCAGACCTGAGGAGACTGCTCTGAAGTAAAATTGAGCCTGTGTTTGTGTACAATTTAGCAGAGGCGCTCAAACCAGGAACACACTTATAAAGCCAAAAGGAAAAGTTGAATGCTCGCTTGGAGCCTCCAGTTAAGGGGTGCAGCAGCAGCAGGCAACGTCCTCCCTCCAGGCACTAGGCCCTGCTCTTCTGGGAGTGCAGCACACTTTGGGAAAGGCTGAACTTAGGGAAAGGGACCTACAGCCTGAACTTTTTTATGATGATACTGGCCCATTTTTTGCAGTTGTGCAGTGGGTGATGAAGCAGGGCTACTAAGGTTTCAACCTAAAACCTGCAGTCACAAGTCTAAGTCAAGTTCTTGGGGAAGGGGCTTGTATTTGCCCTGGTTGTTCCTTGCATTGCCTGTTATGCCAGTAGGAGTTGCCCAGCTTCTTATGGAATTCTTCCTTGCAGAAGGATGATCGCTGTGCTGGGACATGACGTCAACAGCTATTGGAAGGCAGTGATGGCACAGATGAACTTGGGAAACATGGATGCAGCTTTCATGATAGTGTCGGAGCCAGTTTGCTACTGCTCTGTTCTTCGTGAGTGTTAAAGGCCTGGGAGTTTCCCTTGGCCAAGGTGGGGTGGGAATGTGCCACCAAGAGGAGCAGAGGCTGCTGAGGGGTGACTGGACTCCTCCTTCCTAGAGGGAATTGAGATTTGAACCTGTGGAGTTTGGCCTGGTGGTTACTAGGAAGGATGCCACACCATCAGCAGGGTCTCCCCAGGAGAGCAGAGACGTGTTGGCTTCACCAGACCATCCCATGTCCTGTGCCAAATGGGCTGGGATTGCTTCGGGACTAGGTGGCAGCGCTCGTTCTGAACAGCCTTTGCTAGTGTTTAGTCCACACTTGAACAACTCAGACTGAGCATCGTTTTTTGCAGAGAGAGACCAGACCAGATGTGGGTACAATATGAAGGGTGTCTGAAGTGGGGGAAGCTCCCTGATCAGGTTAACCCTAGATTGTTACCAGAAAGCTGGTTTTGTCATCTCCATCCCCTCCCCAAATACAGGTAGGAGAATCATGAATTGAGTCCTGGATGATGTTTTTCCATGCCATGTCACATCCTTGAAATACAAATGGTTTCTGTAAAATGCTTGACTTCCTGCTTTCCTTCCACATACCTGTGAATACAGATCTTCATTAAAATAGGCAATGTTAAAATAGGAAAATGTTTCAGTACCTGCTTGCTTTGGTTGCTGCCTGACCCCTTGTTGTGGTTTAATCCAGCAGGCAGCTAAAACAGCCGTTTACTTAGTCACCACCGCCCAGTGGGATGGGAGAGAATCGGAAAAAAAATATTAAAACTCGTGGGTTAAGATAAAGACAGTTTAATATGACAGAAAAGGAAGATAATAATAATAGTAATAATAATAATAGAATACACAAAACAAGTGATGCATAGCACAGTTGCTCACCACCTGCAAACCACCAATGCCCAGCTAGTTCCCGAGCCATGTTCTAAACCCCTAGCCAACTTCCCCCCAGTTATATACTGAGCATGATGTCATATGGTATGGAATATCCCTTTGGCCAGTTTGGGTCAGCTGTCTTGGCTGTGTCCCTTCCCAGCTTCTTGTGCATCCCCAGCCTCCTTGCTGGCAGGGCAGTATGAGAAGCTGAAAAGTGTTTGACTTTGTGTAAACATTGCCTAGCAACAACCAAAACCATCAGTGTGTTATCAACATTATTCTCATCCTAAATCCAAAACACAGTGCTATACCTGCTACTAGGAATAAAATTAAATCTATCCCAGCCAAAACCAGGATGCCTCTTTTTTCCTGATGCCTTTAAAATAACAGCCTTCGATCTAGAGTAATCTGGCCATTTAAATGATAGTGCTTCTGAAGGATTGGATGGGTTTTAGTTAAATGCGCTGATTCAATTACAGTCAAATGGCAAAACTGCTACTAACAAAACACAGTTTCTTGTTGAGGTCTCCTGACCTGTTGGAGAATAAAAAAGCTTTACTTCCTTACCAAGAATATCAGCTCAAATGCTAAGCAGAAAGAACTGGTAGAGTTGGGACTGAAACCAACCATCTGGATATTACTGAAGAAAAATCCTTTTCTCTGATCAACAAATTCCGGGTTGAACCAGTTTATACGGCTGAATTGCCATTATCTGTTAAAGTTTGGCATTCCACAAAGATAGATAAGATAGCCTTCATGATAAACTATTAAGGAAACCGTTGGCTCTGGAGGCTGAGGAGTAAGTTTTTGTAGTCTAGAAACTAGATAATAAAGCCACATTTCAACAGAGGAGGAAGCTAATACAGGACTGCCTCCATTTAAAACTCTTCGATACATTAAAAGTCAGTGATCTGGAAGAGGAAGCAGTACAGATTACAGATGGGAGACAGTTCTTTGTCAAGCCAGACAAATGGACTGTGGGATTCGTGACTACCTTCAGACTCACCTGGTTCAACTAAGCAATCAGCAAGGTGATGGCAGACCAGAACAAACAAGATACTGTAGGAGGAGTAATTAGAATTGTCTAGGTGTACAGATAATTTCTAAGTTAGCATTATTGTCTGAGGACGGAGACCTAAGAATGTGTTGGACAGTTCAGTGAAAACACCTGTGCAGTACTTGTGGCTGCCAGAAAACTAATAGTTACATTTCTGTTTTAAACCTGTATATGCAGGATTTTTATCTTCTGCTTCAGGGTATCACTGCAAATGTATACTAGTGCATAGAGGAAACTTTTCCTATAGACTGTTTCCACATAACTCATGACTGTGACAGTTCCTTTCCTCTGAAGTAGGTGGTATTAGTGGTCTGTGCTGCCCACATGGGTTATGATGCATTTCTCTCTCAACTCAAAACTGAAGCAGAAATGACTGCCATAATATGTGTTGTCCTTAACTCTGTTGCGTAGTCTATACTTCATTTCATCTATGTTATTTCGGGATTCAAGGGATTTCTTTTCCCTTTTCCACACAGTGTTTAATTCTTCAGCAGTTCTCTTGATCTTCTTTTATCCGAAATCCTAAGGATTGCATAGAAGTCCAAACAATGAGGATTTTTGGTGGGAGAGGGGAGTCAAACTGTTCACACACACACTCAGGCAGGGTTGACAGCTCTTTTTGCAGAAATTGTTTGGCACCTGAGGAGTAGGAATACAGTGATGAGGGGAAGAGACCCAGATACAGACTGAAATCCCAGAAGGGATGAGTATATCCCATTCCAGTTTGCAGCTCAGCTACCTGGAGCAAAGACAGGGGAAAGAGAAGTGTTGGGTGTCCTGCATACAGGAGACATCTGCTGCTTTTCTCTTCTTGTCCTGTTGTTCTTCAAGTAAAAGAATGTTTTACCCCTTGGTAAGACAGCAAGGAGAAACTTGATCTTTTTTTCCCCTTTTGTTGGTCTAGGGAGCTGGACAGAGGGAGGAAGAACAGAGTGTTGTCATCATCCAGGGAGAGCATGGAACAGCAAGCGAGGCAGGAGGGAGAAGGCTGCAGGAGCCAGGATAAGGAAAGCCTTGATGCTTGATGCTGCAGGACTTGGCAGGTTCTCAGCCCTGCCTCGCTGTTATTTGTGTTCCTTCGTGCCAAGAGAGATGCCAACGTGTGAAGATGTTGGAGCATCATATAAAATGAGACTTTGATTCTTATCTGTGTACAGCTTGGACATGCTTAAAACTCTTTAAGAGTAACAAGAGATCAAGGCAGTTCCAGTCCCTGCATTCAATCCTACCCTGTACTGCCTAGTCGTATTGTGTTCCTTCCTGACTCTCCTGTCTAGAAGAGGATGCAGAAAGCCGCATGATTCCTCTCTTGGAGTTGCAGCACTGGTCCTGTGTGGCCTCTTTCCACATTTTCAGGTTAGCATTGTATTAAAGACTCTGATGTTTTGAATTGTCAGGAGATGTGTCTTTTGGACACAGCTGCCCAGGATGGGTTGTCCGAGCAGCTCTGTGACACTTCAGAAAGTGACTTTTTGTGGCAGTCGATGTTTCGAAGACTGCTGCAAATGGTGAAGCTCCCACTCTCTGGTGCGGTGTACCAAGGGGTTTCCTGAACTGGGGAAACCTCAGGGAAGCGAAGAGACCTGCCCAGAGCTGGCAGCTCATGCGAGAGTGGCTGACGAGACCTTGGTGGTGCCTGGAGCAGCCGTGGCCAAACCCCCACAGCTATAAAAGAAACCCCTGGGGAGCGTCAGCCAGGGCATGGTGCAGCAGGGTGCACAGGAAGGGTGCTGTAACTCTGCTGGCTCAGTCAAGGAGCAGCGGTCTCTACTGGGCAGAAGGCTATGTCCGCAACTGATGCAGCTTCCCGGACAGCTCTGATGGGAACATGCTGTTTCCCAGGTGGCAGGCTGCAGGGTGTGCCATACTCTTACACCACTACAGGACGGCAGTAGTGAGGACACCTGTAGGAGGTGTGCCTTGGCAGAGGAACTCCTCAGCTTACTGGCAGAGCTCTGGGAGGAGGTGATTAGGTTGAGGAGTGCCAGGGAGTCCAAGAGGCAATTGCACTCTACCTTCCCCGGGACAGGTCTGTCAGGCAGACTGGAAACATGATGCGGAGGATTCCCTATCCTCTCTCCAGCTGGCAGAATGCAATGACTTAAGGTTTAGCAGGGAATGGCAACAAGTTCCTGCCCAACACAGCAGGTGCATGTCTTCTATGACTACCCCACTATCCCAGGTGCCCTTACATAACAGGTACAAGGCTCTGCAAGTGGTGAGTGATGAGGACAACGGTCCATCTAGGTTGGATGTGTCACCCCGGTCAAATTGTCATGCACCCCACATCAAAACCACTTCCATTAAGAAAAAAAGACAGGTTATTGTCATAGGAGCCTCTCTTCTGAGGGGAACAGAAGCCCCAATATGCTAACTAGTTAGTAAGGTCCCCTGAGAATCTGCTTTTGAAGGTATTGGGGTCTGTGAATGCTGGTCATTTTTTAAAAGCCATCTCTTAAGAGCGCAGGAGCAGGCAATTCCAAAGTCAGAAGTCAAGCAAGTGGGGCTGAAGGCTGGCTTGGCTGAGCAGGGATCTTCTAGAACTTAGGTGGAAAAGGAAAGTGTATGGACATTGGAAGAAAGGACAGGGATGCGGGAGGACTACAGAGATGCTGTTTGCCATTGTAGGGAGAAAAATCATGTGGCCAAAGCTCAGTTAGAGTTCAAGCTGGCCAGTACTGTGAAGGACAACAAAAAAGGCTGTTTTAAATATATTAGCAGCAAAAGGAGGATCAGAGATAACATTGGTCCATTACCAACGGAAGTCAGTCATGAGGTTGGTCACCTCACAAATGGAGACATAGACAAAGTGGAGACATTTAATGCCTTCTTTGCCTCTGTCTTCAACACTGATGATGGGCCCTGGGATCCCCAGAGCCCTCTGTTGGAAGACTGTTACTGGAGGGATGATGAACTCATAGCCAAACCTGACGTCTGAGACTTGCTGTTCCAGCTAGATGTGCATAACTCTATGGGACCCAATGGGATTCATCCTAGGATATGGAAAGAGCTGGCCAATGTCATTGTGGGACCTCTCTCCATTATTTTTCAATGGTCTTGGGAATCTGGAGAGTTCCCAGTAGACTGGAAGCTGGCAAATGTTGTCCTAATTTTCAAGAAGGGTAAGAGGAAGATACTGGTAATTACAGGACTGTCAGTCTCACTTCAGTGCCTGGTAAAATTATGGAGAAGGTTATTCCAGGAGTTATTGAAACACACTTGAGAGACAATGCAGTCATTGGTCATAGCTAGGATGGGTTTATGAGGGGAAAGTCCTGCTTAACAAACTTAATTTCCTTTTATGACAAGATCAGCCATCTAGTTGACCAAGGGAAAACAGTAGTTGTGGGTGGGGTTTTTTTATTTTAGCAAAGCTTTTGATGCTGTCTCTCACAGTATCTTTCTGGACAAAATGTTCAGCACACAGCTAGACAGGTCCATAATATGATGGCTGACAGCTGGGGCTTAAGCAGTTATGGTAAATGGGGTTATATCAGACTGGTGGCCAGTCACCAGTGGAGTTCTCCAGGGCTCAATTTTAGGGCCAGTGCTCTTTAATGTTTTTATAAATGATCTGGATGCAGGAGTTGAATGTACATTAAGTTTGCTGATGATGCTAAACTAGGAGGAGCTGTGGACTCCCTCGAGGGTAGAGAGGCCTTGCAGAGAGATCTGGATAGACTAGAGAGATGGACAATCACCAACCATGTGAAGTTTAACAAGAGCAAGTTCCAGATTCTGCACCTGGGATGAGGTGATCCTGGTTATACATACATATTGGGGGATGAGAGGATGGAGAGCAGCCCTGTGGAAAGAGATCTGGGGGTTTGGGTTCATGGCAAGTTGAATGTGATTCAGCAGTGTGCCTGGCAACCGAAAGGGCCAACAGTGTCCTGTGGTGCATCAAGCACAGCATACCTAGCTGGTTGAAGGAGGCTATTGCACTGATATGGCCCCACCTCAAGTACTGTGTGCAGTTTTGGGCACCTCAATGTAAGAATGACATCAAACTATTAGAGTGTGTCCAGAAGAGGGTGACCAAGATGGTGAAAGGCCTCCAGGGCAAGACTCATCCCAGTCTCCAACTTTCTCAAGGGTAGCAGTGGAGGGTGAGTTGCTGATCTACTCTCTCTGGTTACCAGCAATAGGGCGTGAGGAAATGGAAGGAAGCTGCATCAGGGGAAGTTCAGATTGCACATTAAGGAACAGGTTCTTCTCCGAGAGGGTGATTGGTCACTGGAACAGGCTCCTCCGGGAAGTGGTCATGGCACCAAGCCTGTCAGAGTTCAAGGAGTGTCTGAACAATGCTCTTAGTCCTATGGTTTAGCTTTACATAGTCTGTGAGGAGCAGGGAGTTGGGCTTGATGATTCTTATGAGTCCCTTCCGACTTGAGATATTCTATGTTTCTGTGATTCTGCTTGACAGATCAAAGGTGGCAAAAGCCTCATGCCTCAGTGATGGAGACAGAGAAGGAAGACAATTGCAGGTCCTTAACACACAGGAGCAGGAAGATATAATGGAGTGGGAGAATGTGAGAAGACCAGTGAGGAATATTTTTGTGGAACTGAAGCCTATTTCAGCAGAGTGGGATGTGCTCCGGTGCAAGGTAATGAATTTGTGTCTGTGCATCCCTGCTGGCTTGGTGGGTTTTGGAGTGAGCGGGTCGAAGTGTGTTGAGAAGGAGCGACCTCTCCCTAAAGAATGTAGTGGGCTTCTTCCTCAATCTGCTGACTCTTAACTTCTTCAGGCTTGGAAAAACTCTTTCTTTCTTGCTGATTGATGTAATTCCTGTGCATGCACCCTTCTCACATTTCAGGTGGAGAAAATTGAGTGTGAAAAGTGTTGCTTGAAAGCACAGAAGAGGCTCAGTTGTCTTAATGTGCCTCATTCTTCTTGGCTTGGTTTACTGTGATGCAGCTGATATATCAAGGGCTGTCGTTCACCCTTTTTGTAGTTCAGTTCTTCCATAGGTGTTATCCCATGCATCAATACCCTGGCCTGCTTGGACCGTGAGTTTCACTGCATTGTGAAGCTGGAGGCTGATGAAGGTGCTTGTGAGACTGCTGCCTTTCTTCCTTTCCTCAAAAAGATGACTGTAGTCCAGAGAGGAGATGGACCTCAGGAGAAAACCAGACCCTTAACAGCAAGGTAAGTGGTAGGTTGCAGGCTACTGCCCCACACCGTGTCTTGTTTTCTGTCCCCTTGTTTGGGGTCTGTACTGAGACTACATGGAAAGTTTTGGTGAGATGCAGTTTGCTGGAAGGAGCCCTGGCCAGAGCTAGTGGATCTGTCCTGGGTAGTCTTCTCTTCCCTCCCTTTTTGAGAGAAGGGTCTGCAGGACTCAAATGCTCCTTCCTCCTCCTGTGTCCAGACAGAGAAGGGGAGCAGGGTGGAACAGAGGGAGGAACAGAAATTCTTGCCAAGTTGGTGTTTTTAAATCCTCCTGGTTTCTGTGTATCAGTATTAACACGTTCACCCTCGTGGGAGCTAAATTCATCTCCATGCGTGCAGTTCTCCAGCGCCATGGTCAGTCTGGATGGCAGCTGACGTGACTGCCTCTCCACTGCTGGAGCATTCAGCTCTGTCTGTCTGTGAATTGCTTTGTACAGAGGACATCTTTACCCAAGAGAAGCCAGATACCTTTTGGTTTCCAGCAAGGAAGCAGGTTTCTGGCGGACCGAATTTCTCTGGATAAGTCTCACATTCTCTATAACTTGGGAAGGGGCTTGAGATATCATTAATTTGTTCATTCATTCATTTACAACTTCTCTTTTTCACCCTCTCCTGAAACCCATACTGCCCATGTCATGAGAGAGCAATGTGGGCTGCTCCCACACGGTGGCACTACTTGCCTGGCTGAAGGGTTCTCTGGCTGTGTCCCGCATTTGTCCCTTCTGCCTGGCCACCAGGCTGGCCCACTGGTTGCCCAAGGAAAGGCCTGCAATGAGGCTGCTAGATTGTCATGACAGTGGTCGAGTGCACGTTGGCCTCTCTCTTTCTGTGGCCCTCTGCACATGATGCAGCTGGTTGGTGGATCACAGATCTATCTGGTTGACGTTCTGCTCCTCCTTGCAGGATCTTGGGGAGGGAGAAGGCCACTGGGTTACACTGCTAGCTGCCTCAGAGCAGTAATTCTCAAAGCTGCCTCTCTCATTGTGATAGTGGAGCCAACCACTTCTTGTTGCTCCTGTTTTCCCTGCCCATCTTGTTTTTCTTCACTGCTGCCATGCTGAACTACTTTTTCCAAATGTGAGCTCTCTGCAGCACCTCCAGCAAGCTCCATTGACATCTTTGTCATCCTTCAACTTTGTTCATCTGCCCCAACATCCCTGTAACTCCTCCTCTGACTCTGCTTTTTCCTATGCTGCTCTTCATGCCCACATTCCTTGTCCTGTTTGCCCAGCGCTGTTGGGAATCCATCAGGGTCTGGGCCATAACACAGACTTGCAGATGGACTGGCCTTTCCCTTCCTGAAGTCAGGCTTTTGATTGGATTACAAATGGGTCAGGTATCCAGGGCTCTGACAGGCACAAGATGTGGTTAGGTTTGTGGACAAACACACTCCAGATGATTTTATAGCTGAAGAAGCTTGGAATGGCAGCCTGTCAGAAACATACTTGCCTGCCACGTTTAGTGGAATGTGTGAGACACATGTATTTCAGACAAGACACTTAGTAAATTTCTGTGTTTTTTTTCTTGAGGAACTATAGTTCAACCCTACTACTATCTCAGATGGGAGACAGGCAGTGGGGCTGGGTAGATAGGGAGCCCGGGGTCTTTGGGATTTGTAGCTCTGCTACTGACATGTCTCCTGCATTAAATAAGCATGATAGCTGCTTGTCCTAAAATGAGAGCAAGTGTCAGGAGCATTATGCTATAGAGAGAGGCTGACACCATGACTTTCCTTCAGCAGCAATCCTCTGTGCTGGGGCAGCAAACGCCAGGCCAGGAGGAGGATTGAGCCCCACAGTCAAGGGGTTGGTAGTTTGCTAGAGCTGCAGCAGGTATTGAGGTCTGAGGTCAGCTGTGATGTGAACTGGGGGCACTCCAGCCTGCTTACCCTCTCTTTTTCTTCTTTCTTTTACTTTTTTTCCCCCCAGCAAGCCCAAGTTGACCATAGAAGAAGTAGTACTGGAAAACCATGGGGACCTAGTGAAAGCTTCATCCCCAGACCTGACTTGTCCCAGCACCCTGACTTCTCCCCTTCAGAAAAGCTTTGCAGTATCTTACAAGAAAGGGAAAAACTTATGCACATAAAATGGGAGGATATAAATGTAGGTGGCAGCTTGTACACCTGTTTGCAAGCAGCTGGGCACTCTGAGCAGCACCAGCCCTGCTAACAGTGTATCACACTGCTTCAAGGCAGAGACTTCAGCATTGCCCAGTAGCTCAGCAGAAGATCAGGAGGAGACTGGTGTGGTCTAGGGGAAGCTGGAAAAGGAAATGCCACACTTACTAGCAGACAGCCTGGCTACAGACTTGAGTTTGTATGTAAATTCATACAGGAGTACAAAAGACATAGACAAGGCATTTGATTCTTTGTGGCAGTTGGTGTTTTGAAGACTGCTCCAGGCTCTCACCACTTACTCTCCTCTTGGCAAGTGGTGAAGCTCCCATTCAGCTCTTCCCTTTTGGAAGGAAGGCAAGACTTGACAAATCAGAGGTGGAGAAAGCCCCATGCTTCAGTGGTGGAGACAGAGGAGGAAGACANGTAGCTTGTATGGTGCTATGTTTTAGTGTTGTGACTAAAACAGCCTTGATAACATACCCATGTTTTCATTACTGCTGAGCAGTGCTTACACAGCATCAAGGCCTTTTCTGCTCCTCACACCACCCCACCAGCAAGTAGGCTGCAGGTGCAGAACGACTTGGGAGGGGACACAGACAGGACAGCTGACCCCAACTGACCACAGGGATATTCCACACCATATGGCATCATGCTCAGCGTATAAAAAGCTGAGGGAATAAGAATGAAGGGGGAGGCATTTGAAGTTATGGCATTTGTCTTCTCTTCCCAAGTCACCATTACGCATGACAGAGCCCTGCTTTCCTGGAGATGGCTGAACACCTGCCTGCTGATGGGAGCGGGGAATGAATTCCTTGTTTTGCTTTGCTTCTGTATGTGGCTTTTGCATGACTTANAGGTGGGGGCAGGAAGGGGGAGTGAGAGAGCAGCTGTGTGGGTCTTAGTTGCTGGCTGAGGTTAAACCATGACACCAACTGATGTAATTCCTGTGCATGCACCCTTCTCAAATTTCAGGTGGAGAAAATTTAGCGTCAGAAGTTTTGCTTGAAAACCGAGTTCTTGAAATGCCAACAGGAGCTGGCATTGCTCAGAGCTCAGAAGATGGAAGGCTTGCCCTGCAGCAAGAAATGCACATGTTACTGCCAAGCTGTGTGCCAGAAGCTAAAAGCAAAGCTGGCGAGGTCCGCAGAGGAGAAGGCTGAACGGACAGAGAGACTCAAGAATAGAGAGATGCACTTAGAGATGCTGAGGGAGGCACAGGTTTCCTGCAGGGGCCCAGAGAAAGAAGACATGAAGAGGTCAGAGCTGTGGGTTGGCTGGTTGGCAGCCCTGTCATCCCTAAGGTGGGGTGAGAGGGCAGGAGTCATTGTGGGCTGCTGTTTCCATAGGACACTGCTTCCCTGGTATCTATCACCCTGCTGTATAGGTAACTGGGTTAGAAGTGAGGATCCTGCTGTTGTGAGGAGGTGAAATCACCAGATGAACCCAAACACTTGATCTAGCTTCAAAGATGCCCTACAGGAAGGTGCTTTGTCCATACTGTGTCTGTCCTGTCCTGTGGCACTGTGTTTCTGGATCCCTTGCACATTGTTGGGTCTGCAATGGAGATATGGAGCAAGGAACCCCTATGCACATGGTACTTTATGGCAGGAAGGGGGATAGCAGCTGGGTGTGTGATGGGAGATACCAGATCCAGGCTCTCACCACTTATTCTCCTTGTGGCTTTTGCCCTCTTGCCCACAGTGTTATGGACAAACTTAACAACCTGCTGGCTGCTGGCTTCTCTCATTTATCCTCCCCCACTTCGAGCTCCGGGATATTAAGTTTGAGTCTGATCAGGTGGATGAGATTTTGCAGACCATACTGGAGGAGAGAAACCTCATATTGGAGTAGTCCCCTCTCTCCTGCCACTGTGCCTTTTGCACATGATCATTTAATAAAACCCTGACTTCTTTACTTGTGCTCTAGGCTATCATTCTGGTGGGGCAGGGGGTTCTTCTCACCCTCCTTGTCTTCCAGGACTCGCATGGCTCTTCTGCCCCCCATTGCTGGGGGCTGGAGTTCCCCAGACAGTGGAAACCCAGAGGTAGTGTGACCAGAGGGGACTGCAGCACAGGCATGGCTCCAAGCACAGCAAGGCTGGGTCATGCCTGGCCAGCAGACACCCCCAACAGCCTCTTTGCTGCACTCCTTAGCAGTCTGGGTTACACAGCAGAGAGGCAGGGAGACCCTGGCAATGGCTGCACAGCTCCTGATGCAAGGAGTATCCCAGGAGAGTGCAGCCCTGGCACTCATCTGTGGCCCTGCTGGAGTCTTCTTGTGAATAACACAGCTGACTGACTCGGGCTAGAGCAGCATGGTGCTGAGGTTCAGGATTTGGGCCCTTTCACTCCAGGAAGCAGTCTCGAGTCCTTAGGTCTGATCCGCCCACGCATCAGCTAAACTGGGTCCCTCCCTGCATTTTCCTCTTGAGTGTGTCTGCTTGTTTGTTAAATAATACAGCAACACAAGGTTCCTTGAACTAAATTTATCTTCCTGCATAGCTACAGGAACAGTCAGTGGTATGATGATGCTGGGGCTTGCAGTCAGATTTGCTGCAAGGCTCTGGGCAAGTGTGGCTGAGCCCAGCTTCTTCCAACAGATGCTGTCATGTGTGGAAGCTTTGCCTTTAAACTTTCTTTTTAGGCTTATTTTCTTAGACTTTTCTTTAGCCAGCAGCATGACAATCCTTTTAACCTGGGAAATGTTGAGGACAATTGGGTGTTTGGAGAAAGACGTGGAGTTCAAGAGCAGCCAGACATGACACAGGAAGAATCACACTCAGACCAAAAGATGCTGCAGCTCCCTGTCCTGCCTACAGCATGGTTCATGGGAAGAAACTAAGGGCAAGGGCAAGTGCATATAGTTCAACATTGTTCAAGCCCGTACTTATTTCCAGCTCAGAAGCTTCCTAAATCAAACATGGTTTCCCACTGGTATAAAATGACTAGCTTAAAGGAGCTGAGGAGAAAGCCCCCTTACAGTCATGCATTTGCTGTCCTTCCTGAAGTGCGTTCTCTTGCCCAGATGGTGCGTATGGAGGAGAGGGTGCCTTGGTGGCCAGCAAAGCCTTGCTCCTTTGACGCAAGCACTTCATTTATTCTGGAAAAACACACCACCATGTGACAGAAACCAGGGGCTTAGGTAGGATCACCAAATGTGGAGTATGTGTTGCCTGAAAGTCAGAGTTGAGCAACACAGGTATGTGGAGAGAGAGTGCCCTGTCCTGCGTGGTAAGGACTTTGCAATGTCCTTTCCCTTGTGGCTGGACTTAACACACAATACTAAGTTACTTTCACTGTTGCTAGTGGAGGTTGAAAGGATGTGTCTATACAGCTGTGTTTTTTCTGCGGTCTGTAGGTGCTGTCTCTGTGTCTACCGCTCCTGATTTCCTTTCTGGTTGAATCCTGTTTCATTTTCAGCTCGTGTTTCTAGATCTCAGAGCTGTTTCTGTGACATTTCGGATTGTGCTGTTTACTGTGTTTTTTCAGGTCAGTACTGCGGGTGGTAACACTTAGGCTTGAAGGTAGCTTCCTTATCTCCCTCCATTCATGGTTTGAAGGTAGCATTTCTTATCTCCATTCATGTTTGTTTGTTTGCTTTTGACATCTTGCCAGCTGGTCCTCAAACCACAGGACTACACCCCCATTTCATTTAATTTTCAGCAGAGCTGTTGAGGAGATTGAATATGCACCAGGATATCGCAACGAGTCAAAGTTTCCTTTCACAATGTTTGGGACACTTGCATTAGTTTTTATGATTGCATGAAATACAGTTTCTGAGGTGCAAAACAGCCAGTGATCTTGGGGAGCTGTCATGCTTCTGATCATGCTAGGAAGTTTTATCTCAAAAGCCAGTCATCCTTTGAAGCATCTACCCTGGGCAGGGGAAGAGACAGACCTTTATTTTCTTCTCCAAAGCTGCTTCTAAAGCAGAAAATGTGCACACCTCCTTCAGGCTTCATCTCAATGCTCTTCACAGCACATATGTGTTGAGCTAGTAATCCTAGCTACTGCTGCTGTTCCTCTTTGCATCTTGTTTATTATAACTAGCTCTGGGATCTGAACTTTAATACTGCTTGACTTTATTTTTTTAGAAGATTTTTCACAGACATCCTTGATGTTTGTCATGTCACATGTGGAACCCTTGGACTAGACCGCATTGCCAAGAGGGAGATGTGGCAGAGCCTGCACAACTCAGAGCTCCTCCTGGTTAATTCCGCCCAGGGAAAGGAGAAAATGTTTGCATGATGTACAGAAAACAGACGCACAGGTGTTAGTGGTAGGATTGGGCTGTGCTGAATGAGGAGGTGGTGAGCAAAGGGCAGCTTTGATGCAAGATCTGTGAGCCTATGGAAGCATTTAACAGCTTGTGAACAGTTAGCAGGCATCATACTCTCATCTCTCTGTGTCTCACATTACCAGCAAGGAAAAATATATGCTCCTAACAGCAATACGTGGGTCTTTTGACATTTCTTGAGTTGATTTGTTTTCCTCAGTGTAAAGAAATAACACACAAAGCAGTTCTGTGATGGAGCGTTTCCTAAATGGATGTAACTTGGCAAATAGTGCAGCTATTCATTTTCCTTAGATAAGTTGGTATCAAAGTACCTGGTTTTGAAACTTGGCACTTCTTTCCTGCATCTTTCAAAGCTTGGTCAACAGTGCCCGTGCCAGAAGGTTGATGCCATAGTAGTTTGGGGGGATTAAGTTGTGTAGTGAAGATAAATATTTATTGCAGGTGAAGAGGTCAGAAAAGCAACTCAAAGATAAGGCTGTTTGGCAAAGCTTTCTCCTCCCAGAGCTCTTCGCATCCTCCCTCTCAGTACCGTACTGTGCCCTGTGAAGTCCTGGGGCTGTAGCCAGCAATCCTGTGAGGCTCGGAGGGGAAACCCAGCCTGTCCTGCCCTTGCATTGAGTGAGAGGTGTGCAGGAGCAGGCTGGTGGTGCGAAGAGCCAGGGAAGAGCACTGCCCTGTTTCCCCTCTGCTCATGCCACCACAGGCGGTCTGCCTGTCTTCATCCCACTGGTGAGCTGGGAGCTTTAGCACTGTATTTTGTGGGCAGCCTCCTTCTGCTTTGCAAAGATCTCCCATGGGAAAGGGTAGCTGCGCTCAGGGACAGCTGAGGATAAACTTGTCTCTTTGTACAAGACTGGGCTGCATTTACAGAGTGTTTTGCCGTGGTTATTCCCCCTTTTTCCCCCTGAGGCTTTTACTCAGACCAAAGTACTGAAGTTGAGTGGATTAGCTGCATCTGCCTTTGACCTGTGTGGTAAAACTTACCTATTTTCAATTGCAGACTTACAAGCCAGAAATCAGCCCATGTGCTTTATGTGGGATGCTAGTCACCCTAGCACATCTGGAAGAGGGGATGTTTTGGTTTTGGGAAGGAGGCCATAACTCACGGCAAGACCCTTGTTTGTGAGCAAGCCTGGGGACATCAGCTACAGGGACAGGTCTCCTATAGCCAGCTCTGCCCAGGGAGGTAGAAGTTCAATATGTGTTAGCAGGCTCCTGGCAGCTGCAGCTCTTCATGTCTTGCTCCCTGGGACTGAGCTAGTGGTCTTTGTGCTAGTAGCCGCTTTCCCCTTCCAGGGGTTTTGCTTTGCAGCAGAGAGGTCCTTCCCCTTGCCGAGGAACATCCCTGGTCCTGAAGTGCCTGCTCTCCTTGTCTTGAAAACAAGGAGCTAATTGTTTTTTCCATCTGCTGTCTCTCACCTGCTAGCCTCCCCCCAGTGCAGGCAGCCTGTGCCTCCTCTGCCTGCACAGAGATGGAGAGAGCAGCCTTGCACAGGCCAGTGGCTGGACCTGGGGTGAAAGGACCTGCCAGTTTGCAATCTGGAAACACCATTAAAATAAAGGTGGGTTGCGAAGACCAGAAGGCCAATGAGGAAGCATTCAGTCACAGGGAAGATCAGAGGTTAATTGCCTCCTCGCCTACTCATGAGATGCAGTGCCTGGCCTCCATGGTAGCTGGGGGAAAATCCAAAGGCAAAGGCCAGCACCCTTATTCCTGTAAAAGGGTACTGGAATAGCTCAAAGGGCATGGGAGCCAGCGATGGCTGTGGTCCTTAGCTCTGTAATGCCTGCAGACTCCCTGGGCTTCTCTACGCCTTGGAAAATATTGAAGGCTGGAATTTCCAGGAAAGGGGTAAAAATTCGGGTAAGGAAAATGCATCTGTTGGAGCAATCTTGGGAGCACCTGCCAGGTATAGCTGGTGGTGTGGGACTTTGCTCCAGCGACCTGAGAAACCTACAGAGACAGCTTTTCTAGGAAAGCAAATTCAAAGCAATCATGTTTTTTGTGACATGGGTCTTGTCCTGGCTTTAGCCTTTTTCAGCAAGCTGGACATCCCAGAAATAGAAAGTGTTGTAATTTCTGTGAAAAGAGTCACCTGCCTTGAGGAAGGATTAGTTCTCCAGTGTGGGAAAAGCTGCATCAAAGCACACCCGTCCTCTGAAATCCTGAGCAGAGATAAGAGGCAACCTCAGAGCTGGTGAAGCCTCCCTGGTTTCTGTGCTTACAGGGTGATGTTGTTTCTTCCAGACACCCGGCACATAGCAGGGAGCTTGGAGGGGCTCAGCTGTGTCTGGGATCTGAGCATCTTCTAGGTATGAACCTAGGTTAGCAGCTGCTGAGATGTTGGTGCCCTCAAGCGTACCCTGAGCATGGAGATGACAGGCTGGTTGACTGGATTGCTTGGGATGAATCTGTGGACTGGCTAATGTGGTTGTAGCTCAGTTTGTCCATGTAAAGGTGTTTGAGATCCTCTGTCTTCATCTCTTCTGTGCAGCGTGGTGCTGTTTAATCATCAATCGGCAGTGAAGCTGCCAAGGGTGTAGGATAATTTCTCTTCAATTCTCTAGGCCAGTTCTCCAGGGCAGATTTTGGCTAGAGATGGAGTCTCTAATAGTCTCTGATTAGTTCCGTAAAATCCCTGGAAGAGCTCATGTTTACATCACTATAAAAGTGTGTCTTGGTGATAAAAGCTTATTCTGCTTGCTGAATTGGTGTAGGTTCTACTAATAAAGCCTGCTCTCGCTACTACAGATTGCGTACATGCTAGGTTTGCTGCGATTGCTAACCTAAAGCTCCTGTACTGTAGATTAGACTCAAATTACAGAGAAATCTGATTGTGATGTTAATGTAGTGCCTGGAAGATCAAACCTCCATGCTGTCCTCACAGATATCATGGTTTTCTGAGATAATCACTTTTTATAACTCTTCTGATAGATTTCCGAGCTGTTGTTCAAACCCAGCCAGGAAGGTGCTTTCTAGCAATCTCCTCTGATACACCCAAAGGCCTCTGTCCTCTGCAGTGCCACAGAGTTCATTCTGCTCTGTTTCCCTCATATCTTTCTTTAAAGATCAAAAGATCCTCTAAAGTGCCTGTAAACAAGTCTCTTCCAGGAGGCTATGGAAAGCCATGAGTTTGTGGACAGGCCTTTTGTCTGACTGAAGGTGTTTTCCGAAGTTGAGCTGGTTTCTCACTACCCCTCACCTCCATTGCAGCGTCTCCCATTAAAATGAGAAAAGCCAGGCACCAGTGGTCTCATGGCAGTGTCCCAGCTGTGTGACTCTGGATGGGGCCATCCCTAGGGCTTTGGGAGGGCAGGAAGCCTTTGGAGGTAAAGTGTGACTGCAATTGCCAGCCAAGCATCATAGATGCCCTGAGGAGAAACCATGAGGCTGATTCCTGGGCGAGAGTGTGGCCAACAGCGGGAACATCATGTGGGGCCTGGGGCATAGCTGGGGTGAGGGGTGTATCTCCCATTCCCACCAGTACAGTCTGTGACTTGAGCTGTTGCTTAGCCCAGCCTGGGAGTCAGGGTCTGAAGTTCCTGAGAGCAGCCCCTCTCTATAGCACTTCCTCTGCTGCTCCTGAAAAGGCTGCTGTAATGTCATGGGTAGGAAGCATTTGTCCTATTCCACACCAGCCCTGGCTTGCTGAGGGTCTGGGAGGCTCCAGCACGGTACGGGAGGCAGCTGGGAGTGTGCTGCAGCTGGGAGGAGAGTGGGAGGAATGTGGAGGCCCTTTCCAAGTGCCTTGGCCCATCAGCAACTTGGCCTGAATTTTCTTTCCCCTCCTGCCTCTCCTATCTGAGCACTCCCTGGGGGCTGCAGGCAGAGACAGGCTCTCCCAGCACCTGGCCTGACACTCCTCAGAGAGCTTGCATGGATTATTTGCTGCTGCTTCCGATCAGCCATGCTAGGCAGGAACAAGCAGCAGGTCGGGGGTGCTAGAAGGTGCAAAGCTCTGCTTGCCTGGAGGGCTCCAGGGAGGCAGGAGGCATGGGATCTGGCCAGGTCTGGGACAAACCTGTGCCCTTTCACCCCCCGGGGCATCCCTACCCAGTGCTCTGTGTTGAGAAGAGGCCCTGCTTGTACGGGGCAGTGGCCGGGTGCTGCTGGGCCAGGGAAGCAGGAGGGTGCTTTAGTCAGGGGTGCTGGGGGTGGTGGATGGGGGTGGCTGGTGAGGATGGGCTGGATGCAGAGGCCTTGGTGAAAAGCATGTGTTGTTCCCTCTTCAGAAGTATTAGTCAGGACTTTCTGCGTGTTTCTCACAACCATCCAATGACGTTGCAGCCCCTGGCCCAGGTGCAGCAGCAGGTGTCAGTGTGCTGGGCATTTATAGTGCCTCTATTGCTTTTGAAGATACGGGCATGTTAGTATTTTATTGCCCCCTTTCTTCATCTGAGGCACCATCCAGAGCAAGAAGAGAGGGGAAGGACTGGTTTCCTCATGACAGGGGATTAGTCATTGCAGCCTGGCCCTCCAGTGAGGGGCTGCAGGACTCCCTGCAGCACCATGCTGTCCTGTGAGGCCAGGGCTCCAGCCTGGGCACTGGGACGGAGGAGCCATTCCCCACCCAGCCTTCTTCCTACCCCTCCTCTGCTTTCCCCTTACCTGCCCGTCCCCCTTGCATCCCGCTCCTGTCCTGAGCTGGGGCCATGCTTCTCTGTGGCTTTCCTGCGGAAAAACCTGAAGCATCCTCAGTTTTTCCCACTGAGCTGGTGAGGGGTAAGAGGCAACCCGAGCGGTTGGCTCTGTACTACACTGGCTGGCTTGGCTCCATTGCTTTGCTCATGGTTGCCGTTGGTGGAGCTGGCTTCCGGGCCAGTCTGGGCTCCCGTCCTCTCTGGCCCTGGGCTGGGCTGCATCCAGCCTGCCCTCAAGGACCCGGCTTATCGATAACTGGGAATGTGTCTATTGCACGAGGCAGAGATAACCACTGCCACCAGGTTTGTGCACTCAGTGTCCTTCCCTTCCCTGTCCTCCGCTCCTGCTTGTAAAGAAGCGGAAAATCCTTTTCAATCTGCCTTGACCTGTGGTCAAGTTTCATGTATAGAATCATAGAATCATAAATGGTTTGGGTTGGAGGAGACCTTAAAGACCACTTAGTTCCAACCCTCCCTTGCCGTGGGCAGGGACACCCTCCACTAGACCAGGTTGCCCAAAGCCCCATCCAGCCTGGCCTTGAGCACTTCCATCTTTGGGTGCATTCAAGTTAAAAGACAGGAAAGCTGGACTGAAGAAACCTTCCCCTCCCTGAGCCTGTTGTTGTTGTTTGGTCCTTGTTACTCCTCGAGGAGCACAGGGCTGCAACCTCCCTGAGCCTACCCACGCTTAATGCAGGACCCCTGCCTTGGCAGGGCTGGAGGCTCACCCCCTTTTCAGTGTGATGCTTGTTAGCTCCTCTCCTGTTGGGCCACAGCTGAAGTCGGTGTGCTGCCCCCATGGAACAGAGGTCTGGCATTGCACAGATGATAAAGAAACTGAGGGGCTGTTGGGGACATTGAGGCCCCTTGCAGTGCCTCTGCCTTGTGCTTGTCTGTCCAAACCACAGGTGTTTCTGTACCTGAACTCCTCGCTCTGCCTGCCCTTGCCTGTGCTGGCTGCCTCTCTCCTTCAGGGAGAAGCTGTGCAAAAGCTGACTCTTCTAAACCCAGAAATCTTCCCTTCTGCTGCTTGAATTAAAGTGTTAATAAACCCAGCAGCCATCACACTCTGAATGAAACGTTTCAAATGCCCCTTTGTTTAATTAGCAGAGCCCCTGTCCGCAGACACAGGCGGTGCTGTTCAGCCCTGCAGCCTGGGGTGGGAGGCAAGGGGCGAGGACGTGGCACCCAGGAATTCCTCCTCTTCAGAGGCATGACCTCTCGTACCAGCTATTTTCTCACCTCCTCTCTGCGTCAGCTGCCCAGAAAGAAAATGTTTACGGCTGAAGGACTTAACTGAACTCTCGGTATCTCCTGGGGGGCTGCAGCCCTTGCACGTTTTCCATCCTCTGCGCGCAGGGCTCTTTTCCCCAGGGCAGCAATAAGTTACTCAGCTGGCCCAAGTCTGAGGCAGCTGTCCCTTGGGCATGGAAAGGGGGTGACTGGCCTTTGCCTTGAAATCCACCCTGGTCCCCTCCTACGAGTGTCACGCTGGGGATGGGTCCATGGGTGGCCCCTTGCTCAATGAGGAGGGGAGAAAGCGTGACTTGCCGTTATCAGGAGTGTGTTAACCCCGTAGCAAACATGATTTCACTGGTGCAAGGGTAACGGTGGTGACGTCTATGCGGGGAACACGGTCCCCTCCTCTCTGGGACCTAATCTAAATTGCTTTATGAGGGGCCAGCAGGTAGACCAAAGCCTTCTGCTCCTTGGGGGACAGGGAGCCAGGGCAAGGGGGTCCTCAGGCAGCCCTGTGCTGTGGCAAAGCAGAACTGGGGTTATCTCATCTCCAGCAGTGGGACATCAGAGGGAGCAAGGTGGTTAAAATGTACTTGCTCCTTGGTGGGCTGCGGGGCTATGCTGCCTGTGCCTCCTCCCCTCCTGCCGTGCCACCGGCAGCCTATGCAAGCTGTCATGCGGCTGCTACTGTGCAGGGCTGCAACCATGCACCACATCCCACTACTGGGTTGTGTGGAGCAGTCTTGGCCCCTGCTTGCCCATCCCTTGTGGCTTACCAGTGTCTCACTGGTGGCATTTTTCCTCTCAAAACAGCCCCTGCAAGGACCCCTAGGCTCAGGATCCACCTGCAAGACCCCTCTGCAGCTGTGTTGGGGTGCTCAGCCTCCACCATGGCCAGCAGCTGCTTCTGGTGCTCAGGACCATGTTATCTCCTGGGTGATGGTGCTCACAGCATCCTGGGATGGAGATGTGGTGATGCTGGGGCTTTGCCCACCACCTGGGGACCTTGACATGCACCTGGGGGCAGCGAATCCCCCTGTGGGCACCCCAGTCCCAGTGATACCTGCACCCTTGGAAGCTAGCAGGGCTGGAGTGTGTGTGTGTGTTGCCTGCCATTAGCCCCTGGGGAGCTGTGCTTGCCCCTGCTGGCACCCTCCCAGTGGTGCCACATGGCAACCACCCAACACGGTGGCCCAGGGACAAACGGTGCAGGGGATTGACACCTTCCGTCTCCCCCACCCTGGTCCTCCCCTGACAGCGCTCCCACCCACCTGGGCTCCTGGGTGGCAAAGCCATGGGGTGGAGGGGCCATGGGCCAGAGCAAGGACTGGGGGCACTCTCTGCACTATGGACTCACCATGTAGGTGAGTGCGGCCTGCTGGCGGAGCAGCCAGGGCCCCTCAGTTCTGGAGGAAAGCTCAGCCACAGCCTGGCTAGAAACACAGATTTATTGTGACATCGGTTTGCAACCAGCACTCAGCACCCCCCCAGCAGCGACTCCGGATCTGCGTAGATGCCCTGACCCCCCTGTGACGCCTCTGTGGCCAGTGGGCTGGTCCCTGGGGGCACAAGCCCACCCACCCCAATCCAGGCAGGCTCACTGGGGATGTGGGCTGGGATCCCACTGAGCCAGGGGCTGCCTGCAGGCTGGCAGCACGACGGAGAGAACAGAAGCTGGATTTGGGGTCCTTCACTGATGTAAGCCACCAGCTGGGATCTCCGAGCAGTCACAAGGATCTCAGGATCCCTGGGGAGAGAGTGGGGTCAAACTCCCCAAGCATGTGAGTGAGAGGGCTGAGCATGGGAGATGCTGCCGCATCCTCCTCTTATGCTCCCTTGGTGCCAGCCTGGATGCTTTGGGGAGCCAGGAGAGGTGCCAGCCTGGTTCCCACTCGCAGCTGCTACACGTATCCTGTCAGGTTGTAGGAGTTGAGCTCGCTCTTGGTCTTCTGTGTCTGGCTGACAGAAGGCCGGGGGCTCTTGCCTGCCAGCAGCCGGGGCTGGTAGCTGCTTGTGTAGGTGGCTGTTGGGTCCCGGGCAGGGCAGGAGGTGCTCAGGATGAAGCCGCCAACGAGGGAGAGGAGGGAGGAGATGATGCCCAAGTAAAGTGCCTCCCCAAGCTCAAACTTCATGCTGTCAGGGAGGATGGGGTTGTGGAAATCCCGCAGCACCACATGGATGTTCCACACCATCGGGATGAAGCAGAGCAGCCCCCCAAGGATGAAGACCACGCCGCCCGCCACCGCCACCCGGTCCTTGCCTGGTGAGCCCTGGCTGAAGACAGTGCACCTCATGCCCACGACGGTGAGGAGGCAGGCAAGGGAGGAGATGACACAGGAGCTCACCATCAGAGCTTGGGCCGCCTGGATGTCGGTGGGCAGGTTGAGCAGGGAGCTGTAGATGTCACACTGGGTGATGCCTGTGCTGTATGTGGCGCACTCCATCCACAAACCCTTGGTGAAGCTCACAGCTGTCACGATGCTGGAGCCAATGTAGGAACTGGTCTTCCACGTGGGCAGCAGTGTGGTTGTCAGCGTGCCAATGTAGCCCAGGAAGGCCACGGTGTAGCCCAGCAGCTGGAGCCCCATGGACACCATGGTGGGAGCTGGCTGTCACCTCCCCAGGGCTCACGGCTTCTCACCCAGCTCACCAGCAGCTCACTCCCGTGCTTACCTTCCCATGGCCCTTCCGGCGGCTCCGCTCACCGTGTCGCAGCTCCACCCCACTCCCCGGAGTGCTGGTTTTGTGCGGGCACCGGCGCGTGGGTGGGAGCCGGGGGGAGGAGAGGTTACCTGCAAGAGTGGAAAGCAATCCCTCCCCGATTAACGATTGACCGAAGCCTGTGGAGGAGCGCCAAGCGCCCTTTCACCTCCACTATCTCCCTAGCCAGACTTCAGAGACAGAGCAGCGCTGCCCGGGAAGGATGCCAAAGCCCTCCCTTGCACCGGGGTACAGGCAGGGAAGGAGAGCTGGCCACTGGCAGGGGGAAAGAGCCCGCATCCTTCCTGGGGGTCCCTTGTCTTCTGTGATGACCCGAGCCAAGGAAGACAAAAAGCTATGGCTGTGTCATGTTATTTGGGACCCACCAGAGGCAATTTCAGGTGGTGACCCTGAGGCTCCCACAGCAGAGGAAGAGGGATTGCGCCTCATCCCCATCTGCACAGGGCTCACCCAAGGAACTTGCAGCCACCCACCACCCAGCCTGAGCTGCCGAGGCTCCGATGGGGCAAGGGAATGTGCCCACCTGAGGTTGAACCATGGCTATCGGCCTTTCTATGCTGCTGGGGACAACGATGGAGAGGGATGCATGTGACAGTGATGCCTGCATCCCCAGGAGAGCCCGGAGGACCACGGAGGGCAAAGTTACATCAGGGCAAAGCATGCTGGCAGCACCTTGGGGATGCTTCCCGGGAGCGCCCTGGCCAAGCGGGGTGACCCATCCCTCGGTGGGATGAGCACACCAGGGTGCAGCTCATGCTTGCTGCTTCCGGCAGGAGTTTTTCTGCCGGTGCCATCTCCTGCCGGCAGTCCTGGGCATGGCTGGGGGGGGTTTGGCAGAGGCAGTGGAGTGGGGTGGTTTGTTTTCCCTCTGCCTTGTTTCAAAATTCCCCATCCCGCGGCATCTTGCGAAACTGGACTGAGTACACGCCAAACCACGCCGACACCATGGCTGGCAGCCTCTGGCCCTGGGAACACTCCCGGCTGAGAGTGCTGCCATGGACCAGTGCCTCCATTTCTCTCCCTGTCTCCTGGCCGGCAATTCGAATATTTGGTACCAAAGTTTCCCAACTTTCTGTCTCCTTTCCTGTGCGCTAACCAAGACCTCCTGCTCTGTCTCAGGGGTGTTGCTGCAAAAGAAACACCTGGGGTGCTTGGGGTGCTGGCAAAAAGGCACGGGAGGGTCATGCCGGAGCTCTGTGGTACTTACGGAGACAGCTGGAGACACAGCGTGGGACCGAGGGTGGCAGCGGCCAGGGGTCACCTGGGACCGGAGGTGGCTGGTTGGGGCAGGGCGAGCGGCTGGGGCCCCGGCCTGGGGGATCAGGGGCTGTGAATTATTTAGCTACAGCTTTGCAAAATCCACCTGCAAATCTCAGCCTGGATCAGAGGCTTATTGCAGATCAGAATTAAACCCTTTCAGTATTGGGAAGGACTGGGGAACGGGGATGCCTCATTCTGCTTGTTATTAATTATCAGAGTAGGTTTGCCTAAGAGGCTCAGGTCTGTGGCTTGCTGTCACCTTTCTGGCCGGCCTTGGTGGCCAGTGTGCCACCGTGTCTGCTTTGGGCTGCATTGCCCGTGCTGGGGCCAGAGGGGCAGTGAAACGCTGGCAGGTTGAACTCCCTGTGCCCACAGGGTGAGCTCAGGCTTTTGGTTCACTCCTCCTGGCCCTGCTTGTCCTCTGTGGGGTTTGTTGTTGTAAGACTCCTGGCCCAAATGAAGAGCAAATGGAGACAGTAATGAGGGCTGTGCTGGCCCCGTGCCCCCTCCCACTTGCCGGCTGCTGCAGATGGAGAGGGGCAGGGAGGGCCCCTGGTGACAAACTGTGCTTGGAGCTGAGGAGGGTCTGGCTAGCATTTGGACAGGGGTGTTTGGATGCTGATAGCAGAGCTACAGCAGGGACCATTTGCTATTTTCTTTCCTTGTCTCAAATTGAAACCCTCCTGGGAGCAGGAGGTGACCTGTCAGCCAGCAGTACCTTGTCTTGAGCACCTGGGCAGGAGCAGCAGGCAGGGATGGGATGTGTGGCAGTGCCAGGGGAGGCCGAGCCTTGCACCCTCATATTGAGAAGCTTTTCTATACTTCCTGATATGGTCCACATCTCAAAATGCCAAAGGAGAGGGCAGGGAGCACAGGCAAGTGCATGCTCTCTGCACTGCACCAGCAGTGTGGGAACAGAGCCTGGTAGCTCCCTGGGGCAATCCATGGGGGGGCCATGGGTGCCCTGCCCATGCCTGGGGTCCACCCCTGCTGTCTGTCTTCCCTCCCTGTCCTCTCTTGAGCATCCCATCACCTGCCTCCTGGTTGCTCTGTGCTTGCCACCACTGCACCCCATCACATGCCCATCACCCTGTGCCCAGGGCATGCCCATCACATGGTCCTCCTCATGCCCATTGCGCCGTCCCCATCACAAGCCCACCACACTGTCCCCATGAAATGCCCATCAGGTTGTGCCATCACATAGCCATTGCACTGTCCCCATCCCATGTCATTGTGCTGCCATAGCACTCCCCATCCTCTCCCCATGCCCCCCTTCCTTATGCAAATAGCTACAAAGAGCACTTAATCATCCTTGTTAATTGTCTCTGCCATCCCCTGTTCCCCCCTGGGGATTTTCTCACAAATGGTGTCTAACTTTTCCCTTCTGTGTTTTGCTTTTCCACCAGAGATTGCACCTCCTCTGCCCCCAGCCTCCCCCCGATCCTCTGTTTACACAACTGGGACAAATTTCACACCCTGGGGACCACTGTCCCTGCACCCCCAGTCCCTCACTCCCCTGCCCTTGCCCCTGCCCTGAAGAATTTGTGAGTCACCGGACGGGGCAGGGCTATAAAGGTGTCCTCTCCAAGGGTCTGCAGCATCAGAGGGAACACTGTTGCCTGCCACCATGGAAGCTGCTGCCTGTTGTCTGCCTCTCCATGGGCTCCAGGTGCCCGGGGCGGGTGTCTGCCCAGCCCTGGGGCTGCAGCAAGGGGGAAGGTACCTGGGTGCTGTGCAGCCTGCAAGGAATGGGGAGGGTGGGGAGGGGAGGCAGTGAATGGAAGGTGGGATGGGGAAGGCTCCAGCTGGGTTTGGATGAAGGTTGTGTGGCTCCTTGCTCTGATGGGGACCTCTCTGATACCAGCAGCCACAGGTGAGAGAGAGGGTGCAGAGCCTGGGGAGCAATGCTGGATGCTCCCAGGGGTGCTGGGTGGTGCTGCAGCAGGGCAAGAAGGATACCTGCATGTGCCTGGCACCCCAGCCATGCACCCAGGCAGGGGCTGAGCCAGGTGGGTGAGACTGGGGGTGTATGGCTGTGGTGGTGGGGGAGCAAGGCAAGGGGGACCAGGCCAGGGTGGGCGGCCGTCGCACTGAACCTGCTTTCTACACCTAGATCCCTGCCTCCCTGGAGACCATGGCTGCCCCAAGCAGAGGAGGGAACCGGGCAGCAGCGGGAGCAGATGGACACTGTGAGTTTTACACTCCCTGCTGGGTGCCCCCCAGTTTCCTGCTGGCAGGGTTGAGGTCTCTGTTTGGCAGAAAACCATCCTCTCGCCCCCTCTGGCAGTGTTGCAGGGCAGCACTGTGCCTGTCTCCCCTGGTGCATCACCCCTTGCCCCACCAGGGCAGGGCCCAGCAGACCCACGCGGGCAGCCACGGCCAGCACAGCTGCACCACGGGGGCCTGAAAGGGCCGCCTGTTCCCAGGCCTGGTGGGCATTCCTCAGAGGGTTAGTGGGATGCCTGGGCATGAGCTTTTGAACACGGCAGGGAGATTACACTGGCAAAAAGCCCGTCGGGGAAGGGGGTAGATGCCAGCTTCCTTTGTAGGGGCACGAGGACCTAAACCCAGGGGCAGAGGAGAGAAGCCAGCTTCAGGGCAGGATCACCCTGCAGGGGTCTGCCAGGTCTGCGGGGCATCACCCCTGCCAATGGGAGAGAAAGGTTCCTGCCTCCTCTGCCGGGGGGTGTGTGTGTGTGTATCCCTGTGTGCCCCCTGCCACCACGCCAGGAGGAGGGGGCAGCAGCAGCCCCAGTGCAGGTACCACCCCAACTGTGTCTCCTCAGGCTCGGACTCGGGATGCAGCAGGGGACGGCGGCCCCGACAAAACGCTGGCGTTTTTCCACCACCCAGTCAGGTACGTCCCCTGCCGCTGGGTGTCCCGGCCAGGCCCGAGGGCAGCGGGCAGGCAGGGGCTCTCACCCTGGGTCTCCCCAGCAGGATCCTCTGGCCCAAGTCCAAGTCCTTTGACTATCTGTACGGCGTGGGGGAGAAGCTGCTGGAGAACTTCCCTGTGCAGGCCACCCTCTGCTTCTATGAGGACTCGGGCAGTGAGGAGGAGGAAGACGAGGAGGAGGAAGAGGAGGAGGAGGAGGAGGAAGAGGAGGAAGAGGAGGAAGCAGGGGACATGGCGGCAGCTCCCCAGCCACAGGCAGGAAGCCCTGGCAGGCCGGTGTGAGGGCACAGCGCATCAGGCAAGGGCAGGCCCGGAGGCACCAAGGAGGTGCAGACAGATGCCTGCCCTGCAGGCACCATGTGGGCAGGCAGCGGGCACAGACCCCACTGCCCGGGGTCACCGGCCCTCGGGGGTTACACAGCCCCAGGCCGCCCGGCAGCCCCGCCTGTGGCTCGCAGCGCCGCGCCGGACAGGGGACTACGACTCCCAGCAGCCACTGCGGCACCTCCACGCAGCTGTATCCCTCTTTCATTGGCTACCAGTCTCTCTCGGGTTGGGGGAGGAGCGCGTAGCTCCGCCCACTGCCCCCGCTCTGCGTTGCTATTGCAGCCGCGGGAGCAGGAAGGCGATGCGCGCTGGCTGAGGGGGGTCTCGATTGGCCCGGGGGCGGGGCCGGGGCGGGAGGAGGCGGAGTGGGGGTGGGGCCTTCCCCTCAGTCGGCGGGAGGGANGGAGGTCGCGGAACTGGCAGAGGGTTTCTGGGTGTTTGGGGAAGAGAGGAGCTGCGGAGGTGGGGTGTGTCAGTGGGGCGGGGGGTGTGGTGGGACTAGTCGCCTGGGACTAGAAAGCCCCGCTCAGGTGGGCAGGCGAGCTAAGGGTGATGGAACTAATTTGGACTTGGGTTTGGGGAAGGCAGGGCTAGTGCTGGTATGGAGGGACCGGGGCGGAGGCTGGCTGGGGGGCAGTGCGAAGTCCGGCCGTGTGGGATCGGGTGGGATTTGAAGGCTGTTTTGGGAGGGTGAGGCATCCTGGCACCCCGTGGGGACCCTGCGGCCCCTGGCAAACAGAGCTGCTGCAGCCTCTTCTCGCTGTGGCTCTTGGCATGGAAAACCCCAAATATTGCTAGGATCCTGCTGAGCGGTTGGCAGCTGCGGCTACGTGATGCCGGGAAAGCTGGCAGCCTCTCTGCGTGCTGTGGCTCGTCACTGGTGTCTGTGGATCCCCCTGACCTGTACCTGTGCCCCTCAGCCTGGCACTGAGGTGCTGCCTCCCCGTGTGCCCCCCATGCCCACTCGAGGTCTGTGGGGGACCGGCACTGCGCATGCACCATATTTTATCAGCACGATTTCCTCCTTTGGCATCGGTGATGGGAGCGGAGGTGGAGACGGGGGGAGCCCGGGGGAGACACAAATGTGCGACTGCAGCATCCTCACTCTCACGGCTGCATCCCTCGCACCTCCTCACAGTTGCCTTAGCAACCTGCTATTGATGGGATATTTATAGAGGAGGCGAATGCATGTTGGGAAGCCAGAGGGGGGACCGGGACTGGGTGGGTGTCTGCTAGGTCAGCCTCCAGCTTCAGGCATCTTTTGGCTTGCATGGCTGTGCGGAGGCAGGAGGGATGCTGCTTGTCTTGGCGTCAGAGTGTGCGGTGGTCCAGCTTTTCCTGCTCAGTGGAGCCAGGGGAGGTAGTTAGGAATTTGCGCGTGGAAATGAAAATAAATGTTTGGGATGTCTGCCCTTCTTGCAGGCATGACTCGTGCTTGTAGGCTTGTGTAGACCTGGCTTATTGTTACACTGGAATAAACTATGTCTGAGTTCTGACATTGTGTGCATTGGTACAGATACTTGGAAAAAAGTTAAAGATAAAATCTTCCTGACCCATTAAATGTGTTGCCTGATGTATGATGTGAGTTAGGGAGCTGGGGGTCCTACCAAATCTGGCCTTGAATATCCTTATTTCTGCATCTCTGTTGTCATGTCTATCAAAGGGAGAGAATGCCTGCAACAATGAGTGATAGAGAGGGCAAGTTATCCATGCCATACCTTCTTTTATCCTGTGGGTTTGTGTCGCTTCGTAAAAACTGATGACAACAAAAGCAGGTCAGGTAGTCCCTGCTCAGAGCTGATGCAGCCTGTGGGGGAATGCTCCAAAGTGGAGGCCTCTCAGCTGCTCTCATGTCCCCCAGAACAGCTCAGAGAGGCGGAGTTGGGTGTGCAGTTTCTTGAGAAAAATCCTCCTGGTGTGGGCAGTGGGGCGCAGGAGGCGGCAGACCCCTCCTGCGTAATTCTGGTGCTCTGCTGCTTTCCCTCGCTCCTGCTTAAACTCCAGACTTAGGTTTGAAATTTGAGTTTCATAAACTGTTGGAAATAAGCTGCTTTCTGCCTCTGGAGACAGCTCCAGGCTTGCTTGGCCCCTTGCACTATTGGTGCACAAACCTCAGAAACCACAGGAAACCTGACGTTGGCAGGGAGAGGTGCTAGATTTGCTGAGAAGGTGGCTGTTGGTGAGATGTAGTGCCTGCTGTGGTGGTGTGCATCAGCCCTTCTGTGTGTCTGGATGCCTGCCTTTTACGTGAAATGACAAATTTATTTCTAGCCCCACTGACCCCGTGAACAGCCCTGTGCTGTCCCTGACCTCCCTCCAGCTAAGCAGATTCAAGTGCTTTTGGGATAACTCTGAATATCTGAAGTCCTGGACCTAAGATCAGCATGTGGTTTAGTTCCTGCTGTTTCTAACCATGTTTGCTCCTTCATCCACAATAAATCCCTGTAGAAGCTGGTTAGTCCTGTCCCTTCTGTCTCCTGACAGAGTTGTGGCTTTGTCACACAAGGCAACAGGAGATGAGTTTGCCCAGGACAGTCTGATCAGTGGAGCATCAAGCACAGGCAGAAGGCAACATGTGAAAAACAAGTGAGTGAAACCTCTCTTGCAAGCAGAGGGGGATATACTCTGCTTCTGCAGGAGTTTGTTTCACTCTTGTGGGGTTTCATTTAGTTTAGTTTTGCTTTTGAAGCACAAAAGGTGCTTTTCCAGCTGGAGAGCTGTTGTCCTGGGTGTGCAGGGAACTCTGTCACTCTTGCTGCTGCCCTTAGCTTGGCCTAACAACCTTTAGGAGAGGCATATCCTTTTCTTTCCTGCTGTGTAGTCGGCTTTATGGCAGTGGAGAAAACATGGCCCTGTTTATTGCAGATTGTGGGTAGGAGTTGCAGAAGTGAGAACAGGCGTGGCTGTGAAGTTGACTTAAAACAGGATGACTGCTTTACCTGTATCCATCAATCCCTTCTGAAAGGGAACAGCACCAGGCTGCTCCCAGCAGCTTCTGACACGCAGGTCATCTCGTCTGCTGATGAGATATGTGGACTCTCCTTCATCCACTTCTTCCCTTCTTACTTCACTTGTCTGCAGCCCTCTGGGCTTCTTGGGCAGGGCCCTGGCCCTCCCTGGGCTGGTGCAGCACAAGTATGGCAGAGACCTGCCCCAGGCTCTCGGAGAGCCAAGGGTGCCCTGAACCCTTCTGGTCCCTCCAGCCACGTGATGAGTGGGGAGGCAGTGTGAGTCCTTGGCTCCCTGAAGAGGCACTGCTTGGCTAGGAACTGTCGTGGGTCCACCAGTCAGCACTCTGCTTTCTGCATGAATCTGACCCTGGGCGATGGAGGTCTTGGGCTTCAGGGGGTGAAATTTAAGCTGTCAGTGACTCTCCTGTTTTCTTCCCTGCAGGTAGGCAGGAGGCCCCCATAGCCGAGTGAGGCAGCATGGCAAGTAAGTGTTTCCCAGTCAAGAACGGAGAGGTGGCGGTGGTGCTGGAGGAGAGAAGGGGGATGTTTGGCAGCCACCTCTCAAGGAAGGGGTGCCTGTGCTTTTTGGAGGGTGTTACTCTCTGTGGGGAGCAGATGACATCAGCTGTTATCCCTGGATGAGGTCTGAGGTCTGGCCTGACTTATCCTTCTCTCTCCCCTGTGGACAGTGGGAGTCAAGAGGAAGTGCTGAATGGCTGACCTCTCCGAGACTCCCCATATGCTGCAGCATTTCTTTATTTGTGTGATGCTTGCTGTGCAAGGCAGGCCTCCCAGAGGCTCTTTGGACTAACTGGCCTCTGCAGGGGTTTCTGGTCTGCACTGACATCTCATAACAGCAGTGTTCCTTGTGGCCCATGACTTGCATCCCACGAGCTGCCCATCCTGGGGGCCACCTTGTAGCCTGGGTGGCTAGTAGCACTGGGGCTCTGCGTTCCCAGTAGATGAGCAGCTGCCTAACTTGGCCCCACTGGGAGCTCGTTGGGTCTTGGCATCTAAAGGAGTACCTGGCAGACGGGGCTGCTTGGGGCCAGTGGCTAAAGCTGGGCTGAGACTGGTGAGGGTGCAGGGTGGAGGATGGCCTATGGTCTGTGAAAAGCTGGACTCAGCCCTCCCTCCTCACTTTTCTGGGCAGCCTGCGTGGGGGTTGCACACAACAATGTGATGGGAGCTTGAGGAGGACGGTGGTTGTGAACAGGGAGATGTAGAGATCTGGCTGGGATTTGGTCAAGGTGTCGCCGGAGCCAGCTATGAAGGTGGAGCCAGTAGCCACGCTGGCCAGGAGGAGGATGACCCCAGGGATGACAGGTATGCCTTCTTTCATTATCTGTGCTGTGCTAGGTGGGGCAGGGAGCAGAGATCTGCAGGCAGTGTTTTTAAAAGGCAGTTTTAATCTTCTGTTAATGAGGAGGGTACCCAGCTGGGTTCCTGCCTTCCTCCACTGCTGCCTTTTCTCTGTGCCAGAGCTCAGGTGCTGGCTTACCAGCACTCACTGGTTGTGGGAGATGTCCCCTTTGTGGTGACCCTGACATGCTGGAGGTGGATGTGGTGGTCAGCATGCTCACCATCATGCTCTCTCTGGCAGTATGCAGCCCTGGCTGTCCCTCTGCAGACAGCCACGTGTCATTCTGCACAGAAGCATCCCCGGGGGTGTCCCCACACGCTGGGCAGCATAGCTGTGGGGTAGTGATGTGGCCAAGTCTGCCTGCCACCAGTGGCCATCAGCACCTCAGGAAACCTAGCAGGGATGCAGTGAACCCAGCCCTCACTCCTGCTCCCCCTGCCTAAAGCTCTGATCTTTCCTGAGCACCAGTTCTCCAGCTGGTGTGGGAAGACTTGGAGAGGCACAAGGGGTCAGTACTGAAGCTGCTGGGCCTTGGGAAGTCCCCTGTGCCCTGTGGTTCATGGACAGTACCTGCTCAGCTGTCTGCTCTTTGTGTCAGTTGGGGATCCCGGCTGGAGATGAGAGTTAGCAAGGCTCCTGTTTCCTGAAGGCCGCTGGTTTTCTGCTCTGGTCGCCAGGTGCGTGGGAACTCTTTCCCTGTAAAAGAGGGAAGGGAGTGACTTAGTGTCTGCTATTCTGCCATTTCAAGGTCCCTGAGGGAAATTGGATGTGGGGAGAGGCAGACGCCTCCATCGCAGCATGCTTTCAGTCAGGACGTTGCTCATGATACCTGCCTGCCTGTGTGTCTGTTTTTATTTTCCACCATAGCGGCCAGTTCAGCATGGCAAAGCAGAGAAGGGGTCAAGTAACTGGTATCGGCAGGGATGGAAGACCCTGACAGTGAGATCTGCGGCCAAGCTTGTTGCTCCAAGGTGTGCTGAGGAGAAAGAGGCTCAGACTCAAGTGCTGAGGTGGGGAGCATTGATGATGCAGCCTGATCAAGGCGGGAGGAAAAGGAGGTGAGGCCAGACTTCTCCAGCAAAGGATGGGACGTTTGTGGAATGGATGGTGTCTTTGTACAATTTCATCTTGTTCTGGAAGGGCTCAAGAGAAGGCTGGCCTGCCAACCTGCTCCCTCTCCAGCAAGGATAGCCCTCCTCAACTGCGAAAGCCAAGGCAAGCTGATCCCAGCTTACTGCGAGATGCCTTCTGTGTCTCTTGAAAAAGCTTTTTCGATNAAAAGGTTTGCATAATAAAGTAAATTCTGAGAGGAAGTCTCTGACTCACATCATTCATGCTGCTCTTCTTTCACACCTCAGTGGTTCAGCCCTCTGCCAACTCTCTCACTGAAGCAAGCCATTAATAAATCACGGGCTGGAAAGTGCACCTACACAGCACAAAAAGAGCACAGTACCTTCAAGCATGGGATGGTGTAGCACAGTAGTAGTTCCTTACGCCATGATCTTGTCCCTGCCTTGACATTTACAAATACTCTCACAAACACCTTGCTGTATTGTTTTAGGAGCAGGATACATGGAACCTAAAGCAGAAGAAAACCTGCCAGTCTCTCTGGTAAAAGGTTCCCAGTGAAAGAATTTGGTAGCTTTTTGCTAACTGTTACATTTGATCATCACCAAGCTCCTTACTGAAGGAATATCTCTGTGTTACAGCCAAACTGGTCTAATGAGAGACTCCAGCTGTCTCCTTGCCTCCTTGTCCTGCATCTGTTGATGTTGCTGCAGTGTAAGTTGGTTCATCTGGTTGATCCAATGGAAGACTGAGCCTGAGGAGGCAAATAGGTTTCTGCAGATCAGCCAGCTGAACCGATTCATCTTCCTCAAGGAAAGCAGCATGATTGTATGGCTTGGTGGGAAGAGATGGTGACAGCCTACAGCTGAGTGTCTTGAGCTGCCTTACAGAAACACTCTCTTACAAAATGTGTGCATGGGATGTTGGGATCCTGGAAGGGTTGTGGTTTGTGTGGAGTTTCTGCTTTCTGGGCAACCACTTGTTTGCCTCTCCTGTGATGCTGTAGGTCCTGGTAGGTACTTGCCTGTTGTACCCCATGAAGGTCTCCCTCCTGCAGAATATGGAGAGGAAGAGGCTTTGAAAGGGCTATGTCTCTTGCAGGTGGGAAGGTGCTGTTCCTGCTCAGTCTGGCTTCCTGGCTGCATGCTCTGTGGGAAGACCTGATGTGGGCAACATAGGGTCTCCAAGGCCTTGGGAGCAGAAGAAGGTGTGTGAGGCCCTCACACCAAAATGCAGTAGGGATGAGACTGTGATGCCATGTGAGGAGAGGCTCAGGCCCCTTTCAGTATCTGAGTCATGACCCTCTGTGCTAGTCCCGTGTGTTGAGGTTGTTTGTCCTTGGTGGGCCTGGGAGAAGACACAGTGGTTTCTCTGGGATCTGAACAGAGTCCCTGAAGCCACCTGGGCTTGCATTAGTCCACAGCAGCTGGCAGCAGGGACACCAACTTCTAGCAGGTTGTCTGCTCTCCTGCTGTGGGGCTGTGGAGGTGTGAAGTAGGAGAGGAGGCTCTGGGGTGATGCACGGGGTCATTGTGGAATGACGTGCAATGCACTATGTGTTGTGAGTCCATCTCAACGCTGGCCTCGTGTCTTGGCAGACCTGCGGGGTCTAGCTCACCTGGTGGGATCTTCCTTGCCCTGCAGCAAAGGGGCAGCAAGATGAAATCCCGTCATGGGCAGGAGGTTGAAAACAAGTCTTTTTGGAGACTTCTGTCTCTTCAGCTGCCCTGCGTGGTCTGCAGCTGTTGCTTCCAATGTCTTTAGCATCTCAGCCCTGCTGGAAGCATGCTCCTGATGCCTTATGTCTCTGGGCAGATTCAAAGAGCCCTGCGCCCCTCCGCGCATGCTCTCCCTCAACAGGCACTCTGCTGTGCTAACTGAATTGTAGCTTAGGGCTTTTGGTGTTTGGGCTGCCTGTGTCAACAAAATCCTGTGAGAAGCCAGGTGGGAAAGCCTGGCTGGGCAGAGGCCAAGTGTGGGATTGTTCCTGCTCAGCATGTCTCTGCCTTGTGTGTTGCAGTGTTCTTGGGGGCCAGGAATGCCCACCTGATGCTGAAGCGCTTTCCCCGAGCCAATGGCTTCCTGGAGGAGATCCGGCAGGGCACCATTGAGCGGGAATGCATTGAGGAGGTCTGCAGCTATGAGGAGGTCAAGGAAGTGTTCGAGAACAAGGAGAAGACGGTGTGTTTGTCCTGCCCTGCTCCCCAGTGGATGTGTGACGGCTTATGGCTTAGTGGGCTGCAGCAGAGAAGAAAAGCACAGGGGGAACGGCTTCTCCTGTTCTGTTTGTCCTCTTCCTTCTGCAGGCAGCATGCTGTGGCCTAGCTTTCCAGCAGGACTTTCCCTTCCCAAGCAATGCCCTCACCTTGGCATTGCCAGGACACCCTGCCCACAGCTGCAGGTTGAGCTGGCACTCCCATGGCATGTATGGGAAATTTGTGCTGTCTCCCCGGGCTGGGGTTGGTATTAGCCAAATTTCTCCCTGGTTGGTGCAAGAGCTGTGGGCCGTGGTTGAGGGATGTTCCCTTGATCTTTTGTGTTGGTTTCCACAGTGCCTCAGATGCTGGCAGCCCTGGTGAGGGTCGTGGGGGTCAGCCAAAAAACTGCCTCTTTTATAGGCTTAGGGAGGGCAGTGATAATTGCTGGCGGTGGTCAGGGGGTGCTTGTCCCACCTGCAGAGCATGACAGTTGCTTCTCTGTTCCTGCTGCAGATGGAGTTTTGGAAGGGCTACACCAACTCTGTCTACTCTGTCAAGGACCCTGGGCACAGCACAGAACGTTCAGACGCTATGTACGTGGTGGTGCCCCTCTTGGGAGTGGCTCTTCTGATAGTCATCGCCCTCTTCATCATCTGGAGGTGCCAGCTTCAAAAGGCCACCCGCCACCACCCTTCCTATGCCCAAAATTGTTACCTGGCCAGCCGAACAGGACGCAGCCTCCCCAGGGTCATGGTGTATCGGGAGCGGTCGCAAAGCCAAGGAGAAACCCAGTATCAGCGAGAAGCGAGCAACCGTGTGGCTGGAGACAGCAGAGGTGGGGGCACCCCCCAGCAAGATGGCACCCTCTACCCACCGGAACATTCAGTTTCTGTCCTCTCCAGACTGTCCAGTGCCACCCCTCCACCTTCATATGATGAGGTGACGGGCCACCCAGAGAGCAGCAGCGGTGAAGAGACCAGTGTCTCCTACAATGACCCGCCACCAGAGTATGAAGAGATCATGGCCGCTGCCTCTGTCACGGGCAAATAGCGGGTCTGCCTCCCTCCTGCCTCTTCATACACACTCATGCTAACCCCCCCCACCCCCCTTTGCCGTTCTCAGAACCCCCTTCAGGTGCCAGTCGGCACCCTGTCTCACCTGCTGGTGCCATCACACAATAGCCTTATCCTCCTAACCAAAAATAGCTGTCCCCAAGCGGGGTGAGGCAGGGCTGCAGTGATAGCTCTGGAGCCAGCCAGCCGTCTCCTGCCCCTCACTCCCTGCTCATGTAAGTGCTGTGGCAGCCAGAGCAGAGCGGCAGCTTGTTCCTGGCTCAACGCGGGGGTCTCCCCATGGTGCATTTGATTTCCTCACTTTCCCCCTCAAATACACATAACATTCTCCATGATTAAAATGGCCTCACTGCCTCCCTGGGGCACTGCTCAGCCTTACCCCATGTCTTCATCGGGTCCCGGTTTGCTGCTCAGGGCTCTGATTAGGAGTTGGGGATGCACGAGGGGTGTGGCAAATTTCTATCCATCCTCACAGTCAGTGTCTATGGTCTGTCTGGAAAAAGTGCCTCCCCTGTGTGGATTTCCTGCAGGTGGGAGTGGGGACCTCAGTCCATCCTGCGGTCCCTGTAGCAGCATTTGCTGTCCAGAGACCAGGGAGAAGCAGTCAGTGATCTCTGATCTGCTAGATCCCTTTGGAAAGGGGGAAAGGTTCGTGGTGGTCTTGTATGTGAGGTAAGTACCAGGTCCTTTTCCTGATGCTCTCCACTTTCTCCCTGCGGGGGGGCAGGGCAGCTAAGAGGCTGGCTGCAGCGGAGCTGGCTGATGGGGTCATCTCTGACCTCGAGCCAAAGGTGGTCCTGTGGCTTTAAGTGGTGGGGATGCTTCTCTTTCCTGGAGTGTGGCCTCTCTGGTGTCTGCCCCAGATGTGGGATGTTGCCACAGGGAGACTGTGGATGGGCCAAACATCCCCTCTCCTGACCCCAAACCTCTCTGTCCTGCTGGCCTCTCTCTTTGAGGCTCTTTTTTCCTGCGGAACAGGTAAAGGGGAATCCAAGACTCCACTCTCCTCCAGCCCTGCTGACGGAGGTGGCTGGAGAGGTGAAAGCTGACCATGCCATGACCCAGCAATCCTGGTGGGTTGGGAGCAGGGCCAAACCGTTGTGCCTGACCACAGGGTGGTTGTGGTGCCAGGGCAGGGCAGAGCCAGGTGCTTTGCTGTGGGACCAGAGTGTCCCCCTTTCCTGGGCAGCTGCTTTTGGGGTCCAAGCAATGGAGCTGTCCTTTCCAGTCATGTCTGATGGGTTAAAAAGGGGGTTGTGCTCACCCACCCCCCAGGAGTAGCACAGAAACTCCCAGCACTGAGACCCCTTGGTGTTCACCCCAGCACCAGTCTCTCCACCAGCACTGACAGGCTATTGAACATCCATTGGCTGCCTGCACCACGCTTGGTCCCAGTGATGCTCTCACAGCAGGTACCCTCAGCCCAGAGCTGAGGCTTGCCCAGCGTGGCCATTCCTGGGGTGGGACATGTGGGGTTTGCAGCTGCTGGCACCTTGTCTGTCCTCTCCCAGGCCTTTACTCTGCCTTTTGACCTTAGCAAATCAGGGTTATGGGAAGACCTGACAGCGAGCGTCGCGGCCAGAGCCTGGAAAAGACCAGAGGGAGACAGAATGGTGCTCTGCATCCTCTGTCTTTGATGCTCAGTCATTATCCCTACAGTTTGTATTCTGTAAAACTTGGTATATTTCTGTGCAAAAAAAAAAAAGTATTTATTAAAAAACCCTCACTGTCTGAGTGGCACAGGATGGCTTTTTCCCATGGAGGGAATGTCTCACTGGGAACAAATGGATTTTCATCTTGTGGGAGTGCTGGGGCTCAGCTCTGTGAGGCGATGGAAACAGCTGTGGGATGATGGCACTAATACCTGCCCTAGGCATGGCTGCAGCACAGTCCCCAGTGAGGAGGGGACCATTTCTGGAGATCTGGTGTGTGCTGCTGTGGGGCTGGGAACAAACCCCACACGTCCACTGACAGCCTTTGAATTCTCTGGGCACGTGGCACAACTCTCGCTGAGAGCTGGAGCATGTCCTGTGAGCCCTGACCAGTTGGCAGGTGAAGTGCAGAGGGATTTCTTAAGATTTTTGAGAGGATTTAGGTGCACAAGTTGTCTTGCTGTTCCTGTGTGTGCTCCTAAACCTCTTAGATAATCCCCTTTAAATAGCAAGACTAGGGCAGCATGGGATTTATTTTAAGCTCTTTCAAAGCCAGATTTTACAGTCAGGTCTTGGACTCCGTCCCCATTCAGAAGTGTTTAAAACTGTCGTTCATCCCAAACAGATCATTTTATCGCTCTGGACTCTACCGAAAGGCAGGAGAGATTAGCTCTGGCACAGCTCAACGCTTGGTTGGTCACTGTCTCTGCTCCTGCCAGGGCTCCCATGGGGACCTGCTGTGGCTGAGGCTGCCACATGCAGCAGAATTGGGGTGCCAAGAAGAGACAGGCTGAGGCCTCGCCTTGAAGCATGGGTTGGTTTTCCTGCAAACACCCCTGGGCTGCGTGACCGTGGGGATGGGGGTGGGAAACCTGGTGAAACTCTTGGGTCTGCTTCTGTCCCCGGTTTTGCCCCTAGCAAGAGCAATCCTTTCCTTCTGGCAAACTTCTCCGGTACCAGTGCCGGGAGAGGCTGACCTGCGGGCGGGGGGGCCGGGCCGAGCGGTGCCCCCCGTACCCGGGGAAGCGCCGCGCTGGTGAGTGGCGGCTCGTTAACTACCCCGGCTGCGGCTTTAAGCGCGACGGGCGGGCCGCCGGAATGGGCGGGCTGGCCTGGCCGACACCGCCCTGGTTGGCAGCTGGCGCGGCTGTTTGCTGGTCCGACAGTTGCCTTGGACTGCAAAAACCAAAACAAAACAAAAAACAGAAGTAAGTGCCCCCCGCTCCTCCCCTTTGCAAGCCGCAAAGCCGGTGGGTGCCGGAGCCGGGGACGGGGCTCTGCGGGCGGACTCGGCTGGGGAGCGCGTCCGGCAGCGGGAGGCGCTGGGGCGTCCCNCCCAAGCTGAAGGACGGAGCAGCGAGCGAGGTCAGCTCCTCTAGTAGAGGGCTCACCCCGGCACCCCATCCTGAGAGGTGAAGTGGGGGTGCTGGACCGGGCTGGTATCCCCTGCCTGCGTTATATGGAGGATCCTGGGCTGGGGAGGGACGGAGAGAGGGAGGTTGTGGGGTTCCCCCCCCCGCCCCAAGCAGGTTTTCCCGGACTTGCAGGACTTAAACCTACTCACAGGCTTAGTGTGCCGGAAATTCCCTGTCGCTGCAAATGCAAGAAGTGCCAAAGCAGAGGCTGAGCGGCGGGGGGGGGGGGTTTGCTTGGCAATAGCGAGAAAAAGCTCTAAAGAAAGTTAAAGGAGGAAATCTGGCTACTTAAGCATTTTGTTCTTGTGGGTTTTGACAGCTGATTTTTTTTTTTCTTAATAGCTTAGTCTCTCAGAGCCTGCTTCTGACTCCCCTCCCAACTCTCTGCTCTTTGGGAGCTGCTGCAGATCCATAGGTGATTAGAAAATGAACCTATCTGCCCTCTCCAACTTTATTGTTATTAATATGTGCTAGTTTCCCAGAGAGCAGGCTGAGAAAGCAACACAGGATGCTCGCTCCTCTAAAGCACAAAAAATGTGAAGGAGAAACTCGCTGTTCTCCATGGTTGTGGACCATGAGGCTGGGTGTCTTACACAGGTTTCTCCTGTGGGACTGATACTGCTCTGGGACCATCTCAGGACTTAGGGGACCATCCCAAGACTTGTCCTCCTCCCAAGTGGGGCTTCCTGCAAAAATCCCCTTTCTTTCAGGTTTTGGGGAGAAATGGGGTGTGTGTGTGTGTTGTGACACCCATGGGTTGGTGTCACCCATGCCTGTGTTGGGTCTGTGTGGGGCAGCCAGGGGCTGCTGTCCCCCCGTACACAGTATCTCCAGCAGCACCTCTGGGGCAGACCCGGTTACAGAGACGGGGATCTCACCTCTGTTTGGCTGGAAGCAGGAAATCACTGCTGCTGAAGCTGGATGAATTTCTGTCTCTTTAATTAAAAGGTTTTTAATGACAGAGGAGGAGAGAGCAGCGCAAGGCAGGTGATCACTGGAAGTCCTGGTTATTGCAGATGTGGAGCCGGTTCTGCCACCCTTGTGTACCTGGAGTTACAGGGCCCAGCTGCTGCAGGGGACGGGATCGGTGGCTCTGGGGCCATGTCTCCTGGGGTCCTCTGGGCTTTGGGAGGTTGTGCTCCTCTCTAGGGACTTCCCCCTGCTACTCTCCACTGGGTGGTATCCCAGGGGGTGGCAGGAGGCTAGGGCAGGCCAGAGTGTCCAAAGTGCCCGTAGAAGCAGCAGCAAGGGTGGTGTTGGGCAGCCCTAAGTGGTGTTGGGCAGCAGTGGCTGCTACCAGCTGGGAGCAGCCTGGTGGGCTGGAAATGCAGCGTCAGAGACCCAGCTGCTAAATATAGTCCCTGGTCATGATCAAAGAAGGCAGGGCCCCTGCACGCTCCTGCTTGCTCACCTCCTCCCGTTTCCAACCCCTTGAGCTTTGAAGAGGAAAACCTCTCCTTCCTCTGGCTGTTTGGGCTGTGCTTGAGCAGGCAGCCTCCTCTTATGGTGGAGATTTTGACCTGGAAGCAAAGGGGGGACCTTTATGGGCATGGTGAGCTCAAAGCACTGCAGCAAGGAGGGTGCAGGGGGCTGTGCATGCATGTGGCATATCTGGGATGCTGGGGCAGTGCGGGGGTCTGGCTGGGGTCTGCCAGCTTTGACAGCTCTTGCTTGTTGGGATTTTCTCCTTGGCTGCAGCTTTTTGAGAGAGAATAAAATGTGCATATGCTGGGAGCCAGGAAGGTAGTTTTTTGTTGGCTCCTCTCCCGAAAATGCCTGTTGATTGCCCTCTGCTCACATCACTCACTGAAAGTGTTGGGACATTGTGGCCCCAGAGCACTTCTCGCAGCCCTGGGACTTGGCAAAGGGGAAACTGAGGCAGGGGGCAGTTATGCATCCTGAGGAGCTGCAAAGCCTCGGATAGTGTCTGCGTCCCATGTCCTGTTCCTGTTGTCGGCTGCCCTCAGGAGCAGTGAGAGCTGGGGACTGTCACCCTCCTTGGTGCCGGTTCCCTCCTGGGAGAGACCTGAGCCAGTGCTGGCCTGAGGGAGCTGATGTACACTTTTCCCTCTCCTCTGAGAGGATGGTTCAGCATCTGGCAGCTCTGCTCGGGGCAAAGTCCGTCTTGTTCAGCTTGGTGTGGGTCACTTGAGGAGATGGATTCTGGATCAGGTGGGGAATGAGGTATGGCCCTGAGGGATACTGCAGTGAAAGTGTGTACAGAAAAAGAGTTTAGTTCTCAGTTTTTCCTCTGGTGACCTGAAATCTTATCACCAAAATGTGTTTTGTTTTTAGAAAACCTGATTTTTCCTTGAAGGTGTATGAACACAAAAATGTGCTTCCAGCCCTCCAAAAAACTTTACTTCTGGATGGAAAATAATTTTTATTTTTTTTTTACTGATTTTTAGAATATACTGAACTGCTCTTCTCCCACAGGTGTGCTGAACTGTTGCCCTTTCCTTGCTATCAATTGAGGAAATAGGTGCTGAGCTCATGCTTTGCTCCCCAGGACACAGGAGTTTTCTCCTTTCTCACCCTGCTGGGAAGGAGTTCCCACCTACAGTGGCCCCAAGCCGTTGCCCCTGCCAGCTGGGCTTCGTGGGACACCCTGTTCTCTGGGTCAACTCTAACATTATCTGTCATTTGAGTTGATTCTGCCTCTATTTTAGCTGCCTTATAATATGTGTGTCATCCCAGTGCGGATGCCATTTTGGAAGAACTGCTTGCTACCACGTTCACTCAGCTTTCTTTTCCTCTGTGTGAAACCTCAGGGTGCTCAAGCAATCTGAGGAAATCAAAAAAGATGTGGCCGTTTTGGGGACTGGACCTGAACCGAGTCCGCTGTGACCTGCTCTTCACAGAAGCCATCAATCAAAGGATGCAGGTTCCCAACAGGCTGAAGGTAGCAGATAGCTTCAGACCTGTGGACGAAGAGCCAGTGACAGAGGATGTCCCTCCTTCCTTTCGGATGCACATCCCTGATAAGATTTCTCTTGCAGGTAATGTCCTGGGTTGTCTTTTGGGGTGGCTGAAGGTTGGTGGGAGTCTACAACATCTCAGGGAGTAGGATCCCTTTATAAAGTCCTCAGTGGTTTGCTTTGCAAGAGGAGAGGACAGGGGCAGATATTGTAGTCAGCTTTCTTCTGAAAGGTAGGACAAGGTGGTGGAGAGATGCTTGGGGAGAGGTGGGCAAAGGTAACCATCAGAAGGCAAGAGGCATCTTAGCTCCAAAAGGTGAGGAGCAAAATGTGGAGGCATCTCCCTCCACACTTCTTTCCCTCTTGACCTTTGGTAGGCTCACAGGTTTGAGATGCAGAAGCATATGGCTCTTTGTAAAACAGCTCCTAGACCTCACTTTCCTGAAGCAGTGTGTCTGGTTCTTTCCAGTCTATGCCTCTCTGGGCTGTCCTGCCTCTCATACCTGCGGGAGGTGGTTTTTGATGTACGTCTGGTAACACTAGACACAGGGTTGGCTCTCCTACATGGGTGGATCTCTCTTCTATCCTGTCTTGAGGGCATTCAGGTTGGTTTAATTCTTCCCTCTCTCCTCTCTGTAGAAATATCAGATGCCAGTTTGAGGCCCATCCTGCTGAACCAGCAAAGGAAGGTCCCCTCTGTCATGGTGCAAATGTCCCCGGACTCCTCTGCGCAGCCCACACACCTCAGGGAGTTCCCTTTTCTGCACGTAGCCAGCAGATCAAGCTCCCAGAAACGCAAACGATCGGTACTATATTGACAGTAGACAGGGTTACCTTTGGTAGGAAGGGGGAGCAATGCCAGCAGTGGGTTTCTCCAGAGGTCTGTTATCAGCCCAAGCCAGAATTCATCTTCCAGGGTGCTACCTCCTCCTAGGATGTCCTAGGAGTGAGGATGTAGGGATGGTGGGATCTGTTTCTGTCCCATAACCAGTACACACCTGCCTGATGGGACATTGATTCAGCCAGATCTCCTACCACATTTTGTGAGCAGGAGATAGGCTGAGGTAGGTGCAGTCCCTCCACAACCTCCTCCTGCTACTTGTGAAGTCCCTTTTCAACCACTGTTTCTCCTGGATGAAATACAAGACAGAGCCATTTCATCATTGCATTGTAAAGGGTTCTGGTGTCAGAGCTGAAAAGCAAGGTTAAAATCTGAAAGCAGATTTTAACCTTGTGTGAAACTATTTCAAAGACGGTCCCCTGACATGGGCAGACAAAGGCTTGGCTTGGCTGCTGGAGCTACTGATCTGCCTTCTTAAGTGCTTTCGCCTCCCTGAGATTCAAGCATCGTTCCCGGATGCATTAGGTTCAGGATTTTTGATCTGAAAGGAAATCAGATTAGCAGATCTGAATCAGATTGCTGGTGACCTGGGCCCTGCTCTTAGCACGTCTCCCCGCCCTCTCCAGCATCAGCTTACCAGGTTTGGGGCTCAAGTAACAGTCCCAGCACTGAGTGCTTTCCCCATGCTGATGGGCTCCTGGCACTGCAGACCACGCAGGGTACTGGGCTGGGCTCACCCTGTGCAGGGTCTCTGCACTAACATGGTTGTGTTTGATGCCAACAGGGTCATCATAGCGGCAGGTCGCGGTGCGAGAGGACTCCAAGTGACTGTGCCCAGCTGGCCTTGCACAGCCCAGGCCAGCACCGTGAGCGGTGAGCACGAGCCCAGAGCTGTCTGGGCTGGGTGGGTGGGGTTCAGCATCTCCTGTCATCTGTGCTCCTTTGATGCTGTGTGGTGTTGGTGCCCCAAGGTGTGGGGGGTATTCAGATCAGGGCAGTGCCTGGCAAGTCCTACTCTTGCACAAGAAGAACATGGCTTGTGGCATCAGAGGGGGTAGTGCCAGGCAGCACTGAAGGCAGCTGCATTGGTCCCCAGCACAGTAAGCTCTCTGCTGAGATACACGTGGGAGAGCACGTCTCCTCTCGCATTAGCTGGGAGCACTATCAGTCCTTGCCTGGCCATTGGACCTTGCTGCCTGCTCTGGCTTGTTGCAGTCTCTCTGGCTCTGCCCATATTCCTCTCAGTGCTTTCCAACATGCTCTCCTGCTCCAGCATGAGCAGGTGACTGCTGGCAAACAAGGCACCAGGGCTTAACCGGGTTTCTGTGAGGGTTGTTGAAACTTGTGGTGCCTTGCAGACAGGGTGGGCTAAGGCCACACTTGCTTTTCAGTTCTTTGAGTGTAGCTTGTGAGCAGTAACATGGTGATAGTGATCCTCTGCTCATGGCCTTGGGCTCCGGAGTTTCTCCAGTGGAGAAATTGTCTCTAACTTAATCCTAGACCAGAGCCACTCTTCCCCCTAGAAGTCCAGGGTTGTCGTGGGTGGTAGGAGAGCCGCCTTCTGCAACCCCTGTGCAAGCAGCTGGTGAAGGTCTGTTTGTCACACAGCCATGGTTGGCTTCGGAGGAGTCACGCGACTGCCTCTGAGCCTTGGGGCTGCTGGAGGGGGTTCTCCCACCTGGTGATGTGGGGGTCTGGGTGCCAATGGCACCAGGGATGCTTGGAGCTGCTGAAGGGATGAAGGGCACTGCCAAATACCAGGCTGTGCCCATGCTGTACAAGGCCAGGAAATAACAGGCATGATTATGTGTGCACCCCAGGCTGGATGCGTGCCCCCTGCCTGCACGCAGTGCCCCGCTCCCCCTCCTCGCAGAGACAGGAAGGATCTACTCCATGCAGAACATCTTCCAGACCATGTACCACCTTGGCCAGGTGCTCTTCCGCCATGTCCAGGGCTCTCTGCAAGACCCAGTGCCATCCAGGTGACTTCAGTTCATCTTAAGCCACCTCTGTGTCACTCTGCAAGGACTCACCTTTGCCTTGCTAAGGCATGAGCCAGGCACGAACTCTGTAAACCACAGGCTGCGTGGCGCAGGAACAGCCTGGTCCTGCGTGGCTGCCCCAGACTCTCCTCCTCACCTGTCCTGTCTGCCAGGTCTGGGTGCCTGGCCCAGGAGCACTGGTGCAGCCAGCCTAGGTGCACCCTGCTAACACAGCCCAGCTTGTGTCTCCTGCTTAGCTTAACGCTGGTTCCCTGGGCACCCCGAGTGATTGAACACTGCCCGTGACATTGCTGGGGTTTCAGCTGCTCTTCGCTGCTAAGCAAGTGCTAATTTTTCTGCGTGCCTTGGTAGCTTGATGGAGAGAAATGTGTGAAAAGAAAATCCAGAACAGACGGCCTGACCCAGGTCCTGTGCCCAAGACACCTTCTCCTGCAGGCTCTGAGCACCCTTGGCTGTATCTTGGTTGCCCTTAATTAACCTTTTCCATGAACTGGCTGCACTGAGTTACTCATCCCATAGCCACTGCTTCTGGCCAGGGTGCAAGTATGCCTGCATGCTTACTGGAGCAGGTATGCAATGGCCTCAGTCTCTCCGGATGTGCTGGAGGAACTGTCTCCACCACACTGTTGTCTGTGCAAATTTAACGTGTTCAAAGACATCGTTGCAGCCTTAAGGTGTCCCCACTGCTCTAAGGCTGCTGAGCACCCAGAGGAATGTTTAAATACTTCTGATTCTCCTTGAGCAAAGCCTTCAGGCAGAAAGGAAGGAGAGTGCGCATCCATCGCTTCTGCCATCAGTGGCACATCGGCACATCCTGCCTTCCCTCCCCAGCTGGTGTGGAGGTGCAGGCAGCAGACCTGGCTTTTGCCTACGGATGATGCAAAGTGATGTGTCTGCTCTTAACCGCAGTAGGCTGGCTGTCTTCATATGTCACCTTTTT
>VXBL01005369.1:357886-398235 GCA_013400195.1 Aramus guarauna | reverse complement strand
TTTTTTTTTCCAATCGAACTCTAGGCAGGCCAACAGATCTGGTTAGTGGCTATGTAAGACCTTCTCCCTCTTCCCATCAGCAGTAGAGGAGGCTTAGGCCATGGTACCATTAGAGGTGGTAGCTTATGGAGCTGCTGTAATGCACTGGGGTGAGTCCCAGGCCTCTCCCTGGGTTTTGATCTCCCCTTGAAGCCAGCCACCTTGAACCAACTCTTCTGGGTACTTTGTAGCACTTACGGTATCTCTTCAATAAGACAGCTTTGTACCCCTATGCAACAATAAAAAGAAAGAAAAAAAAAAAAAACCTGAGATGACTTGTTTGTCCTGAAATTTTAATAAAGAAAAGTCTAGTCTTGAACAAAGACCAGAATATTTGCCTGACAGTGACCTCTTGAAGGGTATGAGTAATGAAAGTAATTTCTAGTCTCTAATCTAAAGGGTGGTCACCTGTATCAACTGGGATTTTTCAGTCCAAAGCTGCAGGATGTGTCCCTTTTTAATGGCTCTGTTCTGGGGGAAATTGGATTTTCTTTCTGTTGTGACTTCATTTTACTCCGCAGCTACATTAAGTGGCGGTATTATCTCACAAATGTATTTTCAGGCAGAGATTCACTGAATCTCCGCATGCTGCTCTGGCTTGTCTTCAGTGAGATCAACATCATGTTGCAAACAGGAATAAATACCTTCTCCTCCCCAAGGTCTCCGAAGGAGCGGTGTTAGACACTCGTTAACCTGTACGGTATCAGCAAGTGCCCATGCGAGTTATTGGTGTGCATAGGGGAGTTTTGATTATAGAAGAACTGATGTAGGGCTAGCCTGTGGTAGTAGGAACAACAGACAGAACATGCCTATTTTGATCTTTCTCACTGTGGATATACTTTATTTTGTGGCTCAGTGCTGTGGGCCCTGCAGCAAGGCTGTGTCTCCAGGGGATGCCCTGGAGATCCATGGTCTATGTTGCCTCTGCCAGTGCAGCAGCTAATCCCAGTGGTGGCCCCTTTGTTTCCAGGGATGGAAGAAAGTGGTGCATGCTTGGGTTGCTTGTTTATGTTTTGAGTTGCAGGTAAAATTTGCTATAAGACCAAAAAGTGATACTTTTTTTTTTTGTTGAGGTGTGGGGTGGGGGTGGGGAAAGTGAGCTTGTGGTATCTGGAGAGGAACAAATCCTTGTCTAAGCAAACACAGGACCCTCCTCTGCTGGATGATGCACTTGCTCAGATAGTTCCCCCCAGCTGATGGTTGCTTCCCACTAGTAGGATCCTCTCCTGCTGATGTAAATGAGACCATCCCTCCATTTCGGCATTGGCCTTGTGATACATATTTAACTGACTGGCTCTAAAGATGATTTATCCACCCTCAGTGAATTCCCCTGACTTATAGAGAATGGATGCTTGGTAAATATCATGTTTTCTGTCTGTTGGACCTCTAAAGAAATACAGGCATGTGTTTTACCTGTTGTTTGTCATGGCATGTGCTGTATGTTTTGTTGTGATCACTGGGATGCATGGTGGAGGGGTGTAAATTTGCATGATAGGGGTTAAGAAGAGATTAGTAGATGCTGTGCAGTTGATGTTTCCTCTCTCTGGATGCTGCATCCAGACAGCACATCCTGGACACACACACGCTACCTGCATGGCTTGGCTCCCCATGGCATTGCCACATGTGCAGGAAGGCGATTGCACCTCTCTAGAAGTGTTTGTCCATCTGTATCTCTGTTTTTCTTCACCAGCTCCCAGGAGACTGGCCCAGGCCCAGAGACTGCCTTGGAGGAGGTCGGGGTGGCTGAGATGGCAGCAATGAAAAAGCAGGTGAGATGAGGTGAAGGGCTGAAAATGTTTCCTGGGAAAGCTATAGGAGGGTGGGTGAGGAGGCTCCCAGGGGTCTGTTGCTCAGTCCTGATGCGCTGGCCGTGGCCAAGCTGGTCCTGGATGATGCTGCTAATGGAGAAGCAGGGGAGAACTTACACGTGTGTTGACCCATCAAGCTCCTACCCTGAGGGGCTGTAGGGCTACATGAGACAGCCAGACCCCTCCATCTGCTGGCAGTAAAGGGCTCAGATGCTCTTCTGATGGGAAGGACCTTTTCCTGAAGTATGTGCTCAGGAGCTGAGGTACTGCTGCACAAAGATACACAAAGATAGCTGCTGCTCTAGAAAAGGGGGACCTGAAGGAGATGGCAGCTCCCATCCCTCCCTCCCTTGCTGTCCCACACCTCTGGGGTGTAGCCAGTGTCCTGCACTTTGCTGCAGGGCTGACAGCAGCCCCACTGCTTCCCTTGCAGTTGACGAGGATCTCGGGGAGGCTCTGTGTGCTGGAGGAGCAGTGCAATGCCTGGCGGCAGAAGGAGGCCCTGGTCTACTCCGTGCTGATCTCCGCCTGCCTCATCAACACGTGGCTCTGGCTGAGGAAATGATTTCATGTGCTCTGACCTCCCCTGCCCAACCCTGGCAGTGTGGGTGAGGGCAGGGAGAAAATCCTTGTTCATGTATTGCAAACAGTAAAGCTATGTGTTTCTTCTTAACTTGACCTGCTTTTTGTACTGTAGGCCCTTGAGGATCTGTGTCCTTTAGGCCCCAGTTACAGCGAAGGTGCCATCCCTCTCCCATGCTCTGGCATCAGAGGTGGGGGAGAGAAGCTGGACCTCGTGCCTCAGCAGATGGAGATGAGTGTCAGGAAGAGGTGGGGTACAAGGAGCATGGCCCAACAGGTGTAGTCCCAGGGCTGGGCTGTGGCTGCAAATGCTCTGTGTACACTAGCAACCACCTTGTATGTTTGATGGGGTCAGTGCTTGTGTTGCAAGCTGCTGTGAAGAGCCCAGGTCTCATAAGAAATTGGTGGCCGATACAGGAGATATCTGTCCTGTGAAAAGCAAAGGGAGACCCTCTGGCCCTTGGGTTGTCTGCCAGAGGAGATGCAAAACCAAGGCATTGGGTGTTTGTGGACATGGGGTCCTGTTACGATCTTAGACTGTGGTGGGGCCACTCCTCTGACCACATTGCAGCTTGGATAACTCAGTTCTGACCCCATAAAAGTCTTCAGCCAGCTGCTGTGGTCTGTTCCTCATCTTCCACCCCAAAAGCTTGTGTAGAGCGGTTGAGTGTTTTTAAACTGCTGGTGCTTCTTCTCTTCTTCCTTGCACGACTGCTCTTTCATGGAGGTAGTACTGCCATTTCTCCTATGCCATAGCCCCTGCTCTAGGAGGTATAGAGGTAGAGGAGCCAGGAGCTCCTATTCCTGCAGCTGCTGCTGTGCTACAGTCTCCTCAGCTCCTGTCCTGCTGGAGGCAGTTCAACAGGGTTTGCAAATGTTCAGTTCCAAAGTGACTGTAAGAGCGTTGCTGAGGTCTGGGCTTATACAGGAGCTTGGCTCTTTCCCAGAGAGGTTTAAATGGGAAACTTCCCCATGGTGACTCTCTGGATTATAAGACCTCATACCAACAGTGATGGCACCAGACAGGCCATGGAAAATCACCCATTTGGGCAGCAGCAGATATGTGTTAGGTTGCCAATGCCAGAGGGCAGGATTGCTCCCAGGTCTGTTGCCAAGCTATAACTTCAGTGGTGGTGCAAGAACACAGGTGAGGGGAATTCTTGGCCCAGGATGGTCTTTAGCTAAAACCAAGCCCAGCTCAACAGCTTTGCTGTTTCTTTCCTTTTCTGGAGTTTAGTAACACTTGGACCTGAGGTGACACTGAGATGGTTTTGGTGGTTCATCCAGCACATCTGCTGGACTTGTGCTTGCAGGCTCTGGGGACATGTTCTTGGCATGGCCTAACAGGACCTCTCTGTTCCACCTGTAAGAAATTGTAGCTGGATCTGCAGGTCATCCACATGTCCCAATAGCTTATTTGCAGACATGGATGCTTGGGTGTTTTCTGCCTGCAACTGCATCAAGCATCTGTGACTGTAAATCTGGCAGCTGGTCATTGACTATTAAATAACTGTCTCACAAGTAATTGCAGTTCTGAACCTGTGCCTGATAGCTGAGTTGAGGAGAGCACTGAGATTTATTGCAGATGAGAGTCAGGATGGTGTGGTGGGCTTGGCGTGCCATGCCATGACAGGGTGTATGTAAGGGATGGGAGCACTGCTGCAGGGTCGTTCCCATGGCTTGCGGCTCAGGGATGTGGTTGGGGTTACCAGGCGACCTTACACAACGGGCCTGTAGAAGGGGGTTGCCACTGTGTGACTCACGCCAGGAAAGTAGGTAAATCGTTTGGCTGGTTTGTCTTGTCTGAGAGGTGCAAATGTGTTTTGGAGGAAGCTTGCAGGTTGGTTTTTTTAAGCTGTATTTTGAGGTGAGAAGGGCTGACACTTTGAGGGACGCACCACCTTCAAAGTGTGGACTGAAGGTATTTGGAGGAAGGGTGATTAAACTGTATGTGTTCTCAAAGGTTAATTATTGGCAGGTTGTAGGGGATACAACACGACTTTTATGTAAGGCATAAATCCTGGTGTAAATCTGGAACCACTGACCCATAAATACATATTTTAATAAACTCCATGTGTTCTGGACGTGCTTCTTCTACCAATGGATGGAACAGGTAAGGTTTAATTTCTTGGCAGCAGGATTCTGACCTGGTGCTGGATGCCTCAGCTATGCATGCTTATTTAATCGGATGCTGGATTTCTGACATCTCTAGAGCCACAGGCCATTTGGCCCACACGCATGCCAGCCGTCCTGGCCAGGGGCAATCTGCAGGATGAGAGTTTCTGGTTAATCCTGTCCCTTTTGGGGTGCGATGCTTTTTTAATTTCCTTTCTCTCTTCCCTGCCTCCTCCTCCTGGCTCTTCAGAGTCCCAGGGCAGCACATGTGGCAGGGCTGAATCTCCTAGGGTCACTGCCACAAATGATGAGCATGGAAAATAAAGTGTCTTGCGCTCAAGGCAGTGCAAGCTCCTGGAGTTCCCGTGTTGCTTTTGAAGGCAGCTGCAGGCAGGGAGCAAGAGGAGAGGTAGAAGAGCAACACGTGCCAGGGTCTGTGGCATGGGGACAGGAGCAGGGTGATGTGTCACTTGCTGGGTGCTCACCCAGGCAGCACCGAATGCTGCCACCAACCCTGGCCAAAGCTGCCAAAATTCCATTTCTTCCTTTGGGCTCCCTGCTGTCCAGGTTTTCAGTGAGATCAGAACAAATGGAATATAAGGCTTTGAAGGAGGAAAAAAAAAGGTAAACCTTTGATAGTGAAGGGACTCCTGGTGCTGGTACTTTCAGTTCAGACCTGCACATGGTGCAGGACTCCTCAGCCACTGCAAGCGGCTAGATACTGGAGGAAGGGGGTAAAAATTAACCTCTTCCTTATTCCTTTGGGGATGCAATTTTTTTGCTAACTGGTTATTAGAATGGCCTTGTGAACAAAATACGAGGGCAGAAATTGGTTGAAGATGCACTACATGATCATCTTCAAGCTCTGCAGCTCTCTTTGTCGGGATTCCAGAGCAGCACATTTGGTCTCCAGATCCCTGAGCGTGAGAAGAGGTAGATGGATGGGAGGGTGTTAAAATGTGGCTACTTCTGCAAATTTTCCATCAAAGCAGTAGCTATAGCACAGCCTGTGTAGCAGGGGAATAGTCTCCACCTTTGCTTTTCCGTAGAGTGAGGGCTGGGAGGGGAGCAGAAGCAAGTGATCCCATGCATGCCCTCATGTGGCAGGACCTAAGCCCAGCTGGGGATCTGCCAGCTGTGCCTGTCCCTGGGAGGGCAGTGACCCTTCCCCAAGGTTTTTTGGGGACTCAGGAGCTGCTGGATCCAGAGCTGCTCAGGACAGCTGTGATCTCCAGCTGGTCTCTGCCCTGAGAGATGTCTGGGGTCCCTCCAGCCACCAAGGACATGGCAGGGGGAGAAGGGGACACATGGGTAGGGAAATGGAGCATCCCTGAGCAGCATGTTTCCCTCCTCCCTTTCATCCCCCAGACACAAAGCTGGCTGCTATTAACTCCCGTAAGTGTGCCTTGCTGCTCAGGGCATCAAGGAAGCTCAGGGGATGGGCATGCTGTAGTGACGAGGCACACACACGCGCATGTACATCCTCCCTGCACACTGCAAAGGCTGCTCTGCCCAGCCACCTTGCCTGCTTCTCTGCTTGGGCAGGGGAGAGGGGCAGGAGTGCAGGCAGCTGCACTTGTGCTGGTTTTGCTTTGCAGCTCAACACACGTTTTAAAAGCCTGAGTGCTCTGGAGACAGCCCAGGAGGCTCCTGGGGGAGGGATGCTCCCCATCCATCCCTGCTAGCCTGCGTTAGGCAGCAGCCAAGTGTTGCAAGCTTCGGGGGATGCCAGGCTCGTAAGTGGACAGTGGTGGCTTCTTGGCAGCAGCTCTGCTGCCCTGGGGAGGTGGCTTGCCCGGGCATGCATGCATGTCCCTGTGTGTGTAGCGTGGATGTAGTCTTTGTGCATGTTGGTAGAGGTCTACAAGGCAATGTCTTCCCCCAAGCAGAGCCTTGGCTGTGGGCTGCACTGTGTGAGACCACGAGCCTGTTGTCTCCAGGAATCTGCCTCATCTGTGCATTGCAGGTATGGAGACCATCCTGTGCCCTGGGGGGACCAGGCAGGACTGCCAGAGTTGGGAATATGTGGTTTAGCTAGAGCTGGGCAATGCCTGTGTGTCTTTGTGTCCATGCATGTGCAAGTCTGTGTTTCTGTGAGGTGCTTTGGCATGGTATGGTCTATACTAGGGTGCGGCAGAACAGTGAGGGCTGCATGTGATGCTGGGGCTGAGCAAGCCCTGTGGGCATCTTTCACTTTTTAGTTAAACAAACTCCAGTGAAATCCTACACTTAACCACTCCACAGCAGCCTCTGTGTATTAATGTAGAGTCTTCTCCGCTGCTTTCTTAAACCAGATGGTAGCTTCTGCCAGCAGGAACCTCACCAAGGCTCCTTTTAAATAGCAAACCTTAATTTCCAACGCAGGGGAGGTTTCTGTGGTGATGAGAGGTGGGGCTTACTGGGCAGACCACCAGCAGGTTGCAGTACCCTGGGGAAGGAGGGTGGCTGCTGGAGTGCAAACACCCTTCTACATGCAAAGTCATGCTGTTGCATGACAGCATCTCTCTGCCAGGGCTGGCCTTGCACCTTAGATCCCTTACGAGTCTATTTTCTTGTCCTTCAGAAGGCAGTGGTGCTGAGAGCCGTGGACTTGTTGTTATGGCACAGCTCGCTGGGGATGCTGTTGCCCTGGCAATAGCTGAGGAGCCTCAACCACAAGGAGAGCATCTTTTCATGGGCCATGGGCAGATCTGGGATCTCTTGGGGAGGGTGAAATGCTCTGCAGGACTCTTACTGCAGCATCAGTTAAGGCTGGTGGTGGAAAACACGGGGTGGGCACATCCCATGGGGTTTGACCCTCTCTCTTCCCATGCTGTGCCTTATCTCGGTGTTCAAACCATGTGATGTGTCCTGCATGGGTCTTCCTGTGGCTGTTTTCTGCTCTTTGCAGGTCTCTGGGACAGAGTGTGTGCCTGTGGTCTCCTCACATGGAGGATGACAGCCAAGAATAATGGTCTGCACAGCTCACTGGACAATCGCCACCCCTGCCAACTCACCCAAGCTCGAGTGGAGGGTGATGTGGAGGGGACGGGCCTCAGCACCAGGTCAGACTGATCCTTGGTTTGGTTGAGGGAGGCAGTGGTGGGGCAAGGGAGAGCCAGCTCAGTGTGTCTGCTGAGACCTGGCATGGGCAGGGCTGTGATGCCAAACCTCAGCTGCCTGCTTCCTCCACTTCAGCTGTGGGCGGGTGCTACAATGGCACGGTGTGGCTGTGACCCTCCTTTTCCCCACTGCAGGACCTGCTCAATGCAGGATGACACCTCCTCAGAGCTGCAGAGAGGGAGTCCCCCAGATGGAGGGGAGCAGCTGGCTGCCTCTGCTTTCCGAGGCAGGCAAGCCTTGGCCAGGTACCTGTGTGTGCTAGCAGCCCGGGGTGAGCCTGAGCCTTTTGTGCCTGGCTTTGAGACTGGGGACTTGGGTGGGATCAGGATCCCCTTCTGCTGCATGGCATTCAAGGGTTGCAGGGACCAGCATCTGTGAATGCTGCTCCGCATGCCCCAGTGCCCACAAAGAGGGCTGTGGAAGGAGATGGCTCCCATCACCTTTGGGGCCCCAGGGAGGGCTCAGAGGCTCCTTTCCCTTGCAGGCAGCCTCAACTCACTCTGCCCGAGTCATCCAGCCATTCTTCATGTCCCTGTGGGAATGGCAGCAGGACTGGGGAAGGAGCCTTGGGACTCTGCCAGGATGGGCTCTCTTGCTCGTATATTCTTGGTCCTCCACACCACTTACAAGGGGGGGAAAAGGAAATGTTTGGGCTTGAGAGGGAGCTGTGAGAGTTTCTTCTCAGCTCTACGCCTCTGCTTGCTCTCAAGCTTTTGCTTTCTCCTTGGTCCACAGACACCTCCTGACTCTGCCTCTCTGCCCCATCCAGGATAGTCCGGCTGGTGCTGGTGCTGAGGGACTGGGCCAGCAAGAGTTTTCATGAGGAGCAGCAAAGGCCAGACCCCTTCCTTGAGCGCTTCCAGGACCCTGAGCTCTGGACAGTGGCTGCAGGTGCTGCCAACAATCTAGAGGACGAGGAGACCGAGGAGGAAAACAAAAAGTAGGGTACCTTCCTTGTGGCCCCAGCTGTCCTTTGCTGGAGATAAGCCATGCCTGGTGCTTAGGGGCTCCCAGCAGTGATGGCTAATGGAGGCGGATGGGGATGGGAAAGGGGGAGGTAGGCTGCAGTGGTCGTGTCCTGTCCTGGCAGCCAGCCTCGCTTTGCTGGGCTGTTGTGCAGGCACACAGGACCTGGTAGTCTGTCCCTGTGGAAAAGACCTGTCCTGTCCCTCACAGGGACAGGGTCTTCTCTCCCCTGGTAGGAAATACGCGCTGTGTGGCTTGTGACAGCTAGCAGATCTCCCCATTTTCAGAGCAGTTCAACACTAGGGTTGGCACGTGGAGCCAGCCCTGAGTCTGTAAAGTGATGCACCTTCAGCTTGTGTGCATGAGGAGCTGGGGACAAGCCAAGGGATGTGGGATCTCCACCCAGGAGACCACAGCAAGCACAAACACATGGGATTTGCCAGTCTCATTCATCATCTGCAGGATGAAGGGAGATGAAGGAAGTGCATTTGCTGCCCATGCGCCCCCAGGAGTAGACACTGTGATGGCAGCTTTCTGAAAAAGATCTTTCAAATCCAGTCCTTTCATCTCCTCAGCTCACACTCCCAGTGAAAAGCAATAACCTGGCTTTTCTTCTTCTGGCTAATTAAAGGGCAAAGCTCATGGACTACTTTGGACCCTACCATTATATGTGGCAATTAAAACACCAAAAAAAGATTGTTTTCTGTAGGAGAAAAATACATCTGAGCCTTGTATCTGAGTCTTTACTAGTAATGGAAAAAACCGTTCTGCCCTGCGAGGTTAAGGGAAGCTTGTTAATTAGAGGGAGCTGAAGTGTGCCATGAAAGGGGTGCTCAGTGCCAGTGGGCTCCTGGGGAGATGGTGGTAACTTCTGCTGTTTTCTAGGTCCTCAGCCCCATAGGTAAGAAGAGCCCCAAGTTTGGTAACTGAACATGAGCCACTGTTCATGGCCACGAGAGCCTCCATGGTTGCAGGCTTGGGTGCAAAGCCTTTGGGAAGAGGCAGATGATTATTCCCTCTTCCTGGCTTAACCCAGAGCCCTGGTTTTCCAGCCGTGGCCTCACTGTCAGCATAATGTCAGTGACTCTGGCCACCTGCTGTGAGCACCACTGGTGATTTAAAGCTGAAATTACCAACGTAATTAACACCATTATTGAGGTTATTAGTGCTTGTGGGTGTTACAACAGCACTGACTGACCTGCAGCCAGCCAGTGCTTGCCCTGTGTCAGTGCTGTATGTCCCAGGGAGCAAAGAGTCGCTTTCTCAAAAAAACATTTAAGTTGCATTTTCTGAGCCAAACTTTTTATGAGCACTTTTAACGGGGAGGTTGGACCACCTGCTTGTGTGTGACTGTACCCAGAGTGAACGTGAAGGACTGCCGCTGGCTTTGTGCTGACTTCTGGTCCCCACGCTCCAGGCACCGTGGGTGCTGCTGCCTGTGCAGCTGGGAAGGAGACTTCAAGGCAGAGGTTTTGCTTTTGAAGTTGTTCAGAAGTAGTGGGGTGGTTACAGGGAATCTCTTGGCGAGCGGGTTGTTTTTTTCTGTCACTGGAGGGAGTTTTGCATGTTCAAAAGCTGGAAGGGAAGTAAGGAGGGAGGGGGGGAGAGGGAGCTTTGCCCTACCAGGCTGCAGCAGCTAAACCTATCAGCCCAGCCACAGAGTTTCTCTTCCTCGGCTTCTCCAGTGAAATCTGGCAACTGGAGCACACACATCTTATCTCAGAGTGCCAAGATGAGCAGGATCAAACACTTGGGAGCAGTTCAAAGGCTGGACCCAGGACTGAGCAGACTGCAGGCAGCTACCAGCCAGCATGGTGATGGCAGCCTTGCAATGCCAGCTACTCCCCCAATTGCTGCTCTGGGGCTTGGGCATCCCCTCCTCATGCTCCCACTCATCTGCAGCACACTTTCCTTCCTGCTCTAATTAATCTTCTCTTAAGATCTCTCTGGCACCAATCCATACCTCATCCGGGTGAGGCAATGTCATGTAATGAGAAGTTTTCTGATCACCCCTTCCATACATCTGTTTCTGGCTCTGCCACTGGGGTGCTGTGTGCATGTAGGCCACCTGCTTTCCCTTACCATCCTACAGTTTCCTCTTCTGGTACATTACTGGTCCCAGTTTTGGAGATAAAGGAGCTTAAACAGTGCTGGACATTTTTGTTCAGTATTGCTGGGACTGGTTTTAGCTTACAGACTGGCCCTCAAGCTGCAACTATGTTTGAGCCAGTCTAGTGCGAGGGATGAAGGATGTGGCTCCGGTGGTTTCTTCCAACCCTATTTTCTATGTTTAGCCCTTTATTCACACATTGCCAGCTCTGGCTTCTCTCTACTTCCAGGAAGAAATGGCAGATCTTTGTGGTGGACCCTGCAGGGGACTGGTATTACCGTTGGCTGGCTGTCACTGCAGTTCCTGTCCTCTATAACTGGTGCTTGCTCGTAGCCAGGTGAGCTGGGAGGTTGTAGGGTCCCTGTGTCCTTTAATCCTCCTGTTCACCTGGTTGCTGTGGCTCAGCCAGGATCAGACAACTGACATTGGTGCTGCTGGGGCTGGTGGGATCCTAAAGGAAAGGGACCCCTGCTATCACCGTGACTTCTGCAGTGCAAAGGCACAGCATCCATCCTCTGGCCCCAGTTGGAAAGGACCATGACTTCATGGTAAAGCTGCAAGGTGCATTTAGGAGGTGGTTTCAAGACGTTGCTTTACCTAGGTCAAGGGAGGGCAGATTTTTCAGAGAAGGGGGTTTTAATTTCTGGGAGTAGAAGGGCAAGTAGCCAAGTTCTGCCGCAGAGTTAGGAGCCTCAGAATCAGCCTATATTCAGCTGTAATAATTGGAAATGGTATGGAGATTTGTTGGTCTCACCACCCTATTTGATGACCTTCCTCCAGGGCTTGCTTCAGTGACCTGCAAAAGACCTATGTTGTCCTCTGGCTGGTGTTAGACTACATCTCAGACTCTGTCTACATTGGGGACATAGTGATCCGCCTGCACACAGGTAAGCAGAAGCAGCATCCTGGCTTGTGAGTGCTTTGCTTTAATCCCCTAAAAGTGGAGATGAGCTGCAAGGGAGAGGCCTAATCTACAGCTCCATTAGAAAGAGGGTTTTGTCTACCTTGGCACTCGCTAGTATGAAGCAGTCTCCAGAGAAAGAATCTAATTAAAAGATCTGAGAAATGGATTAAGTTTCAGAATGAAAGATTAATCATCCCAGCTTTCAACTTCACCTTTGAATAATTGCACAAAATTACCTGCATTACTGTTAGTATCAGGCATAGTTGAAGGTCTGTATCTCTGATTTTGTATCAGTTCAGCTAATGAATTATCTACACAGAAAAATGGTAGAATTTAGTGTTCTTGGAATGTGGCAGGTGGCTGTACATTTTCTGCCAGAACTGCAATAATTCATGATCTGGAGGATGGAAACTTTTGTGTCCCCATTTCTTAATGGCAACAGAGTAAATCCCTAAGTGATACCTTTAGGTGGCTTTTGTCAAATGAAGGGTTTGAGTGATAACAAAAGTTTGTAAACTGAATAGATCAGCTGGAACTGGCAATATTTGGATGACCCTGTGTATATATGTACACATGTGCATGGCATACCATAAAATGTTTCACAGAAGTGCTTACAATGCCCGCAGAAGAGCTGAACATAAGCCAAGATAATTCTATAATTTACTTCTTTGTTAGGTTTCTTGGAACAGGGCCTCCTGGTTAAGGACCTGAAGAAGTTATGGGACAACTACATCCACACTTTACAGTTCAAGCTGGATGTTCTCTCTATCCTGCCCACAGACCTGGCATACTTTGCTGTGGGATTGCACTGCCCTGAATTGCGTTTCAACAGGCTGCTGCACTTCTCCCGCATGTTTGAGTTCTTTGATAGGACTGAGACCAGAACCAGCCACCCCAACATCTTCCGCATCAGCAACTTGGTTCTTTACATCCTGGTCATCATCCACTGGAATGCATGCATTTATTATGCCATCTCCAAGGCCATAGGCTTCGGAGAGGACACCTGGGTCTACCCCAACGTCACAGACCCTGAATATGGGTATCTGACTCGGGAGTACATCTACTGTCTCTACTGGTCTACGCTGACTTTGACTACCATTGGAGAAACCCCTCCCCCTGTGCGTGATGAAGAGTATCTCTTTGTGATCTTTGATTTCCTTATTGGTGTCCTCATCTTTGCCACCATTGTGGGGAATGTGGGATCCATGATATCCAACATGAATGCCACCAGGGCAGAGTTCCAGGCAAAAATCGATGCCATCAAACACTACATGCAGTTCCGCAAGGTGAGCAAAGACATGGAAACCAAAGTCATCAAGTGGTTTGACTACCTGTGGACCAACAAGAAGGCAGTAGATGAACGGGAAGTCCTCAAGAATCTCCCTGATAAGTTAAGGGCAGAGATTGCCATCAATGTTCACCTGGAGACACTGAAGAAGGTGAGGATTTTCCAGGACTGTGAGGCAGGTGTACTGGTGGAGCTGGTGCTGAAGCTTCGCCTTCAGGTGTTTAGCCCAGGGGATTACATTTGCCGGAAAGGAGACATTGGGAAAGAGATGTACATCATCAAGGAGGGGAAGCTGGCCGTGGTGGCGGATGACGGAATGACACAGTATGCTTTGCTCACTGCAGGAGGCTGCTTTGGTGAGATCAGCATCCTCAACATTAAAGGGAGCAAAATGGGCAACAGGCGCACAGCCAACATCCGTAGCTTGGGCTACTCTGATCTTTTCTGCCTGTCAAAGGAAGATCTTATGGAAGCAGTCACAGAATATCCTGATGCCAAAAAGGTCTTGGAGGAGCGTGGCCGGGAGATCCTGATCAAGGAAGGGCTGCTGGATGAGTCAGCTGCAGAGGCAAGCATGGAAGGGAAGAGCATGGAAGAGAAGCTGGAAAGGCTGGCCTTGAACCTGGACACACTGCACACCCGCTTTGGCCGGCTCCTGACAGAGTACAATGATGCCCAGATGAAGCTCAAGCAGCGCATCACTGTTCTGGAGTCCAAGATGAGGCAGCAGGATCTGGAGGACTTCTTCTCTGATAGCTCTGACAGTCTGCTTGAGGATGAGGAGAAAGCTTTACCTGGTGGGATGCAATGAGGGGGTGCAGAGATCAGCTAGATGATGTCTGGCCTTGTGCTGAGACAGTTTGCTATTTCACAAGGCAGATCCTCTGGCTGCCTTGCTGGGGACTTCTCTCAGGCCCTTAGCATTGCTGCTGCCACTGCCTTGATGGCAGCTCCTGAGATGGCTCCAAATCAGGTGATTGTCCTAGCTCCTCCTCTGACCTGTCCCTTTTCTTGGTGCCTTGATTTGAGAACTTGGACTCGGATCACTAAAAAAAAGGAGAATGACTAATGCCACTGCTAACATTTCCTTCCAGCTTCTGCAAAAGGTCGGTGCCCACCACACCTCCTTCCTCCTATGTGCTTTAATAGAAGGTGAGAAATGAACCCTGCATGGTGGTGTACCTGGATATGCTGACCTCCAATGTATGTTGAGGAAATGCAGAGTCGCAGTGGACAGAGCCTGCCATATGCTATCTACTCATCCACACAGGGAACAAGGAGGAGAAGGGCTTTGGAAGATGCCACATTCCTTGCAGATAACAAAAACACCCCAATGAGAGAGACCAAAACAGAAGCCAGATATTTACAAATGCATTTTGGGTTCAGCCTGTATAACTCACATTAGGTAAATAGTCTCCACTGACTGTCTGCGGACACCCAGTCTGCCCGAGATACTCCTTACCTGCAAAATACCAAAACTCAGCTAAGACAGCCCAATCTATGCCTCTTATGTCTGCACATGGAGAAGCTTGTCTTGGTCACTGTCACTGCCACTGCCTAGGTCATCTCCACCACCCACACTGATGCTGGACATCTAGCTGGAAGGGCAGGTGGCTGCTGTCCTCCTGCCTGCCTCTCTTTTCCCTTCTGCTATATTTGGTGCTGTCAAATGGCACCTGACGCAGGCAGCACAGTACCCCGAGCACCACATCTTCCTGGGGGATGGCATTCCCAAGCCCTCCTGCGACGGAGGCAGCGTGATTTCCATTTGGGCTATGGATGTCTCGGATAACAAGTGCAATACAGAGATAAAGACCACAGCTATGTGCAGAAGGAAGACAGTAACTCTCTCTCTCTTCTATCTAATGACGGCCAGATGTGCCAGGAAGGGTTTGACTGGAACGACATGTTTTTAAGGAATGAAGCAGTGGTGGGACCTAACTGTGCCCGTATTTGCTTTGCTGTGGGTAGCTCAGACAGAGTGCAGACCACATTTATTTTCTTAGGCAGGAGGTTTTCTTGTACTCAGTGGGAGTTTTGGAGCTTTGCAGGCCAATTGCCTTCTGGAGAAGAAATGAGTGGCAGAGCCATGGGGACACATGTGTGAGGGTGAAAAGACAGCACCATTGCATGCACCGGCAAAGCTCTGCCAGGCTGTGCTGCAGCTGTGCAGGCTCCATGGTGCAAGCACCTTGTTGGTGAGGGGTGCAGTGCAGGAAAGGCCACAAAAACCCTGTAAGCAACAGCAACCTCAACACAAGCAGTAATGCCACTCATGCCTGACAGTACTGTGTGGCTGCTGCAACTGGGCCATGCAACCTCACTTCTTGCTTCTGCCATGTAGCTTGCCCTGACCCACATGTAGGCATCTGGGACCTCCTGCCCCTGCACACTGGGACCGTGAGGTGGGCTGTGGCTGGTTTCCAAGGAGGAGAATGTTTGATGGAGAAGGCAATTTTGGAGGCATTAATGTTCTGGGTCAAATTCAGCCAATTGTTTGGCTAAAATAACGGGATGACACATGGGGAGGTATCAACCCAGAAAGGTTCATGGTGGAAAACTGAGGGTGTTTTCTTTGTTCTTTCTTTTCTCTCCAATGTAAGACTGCCTCTTTTCATTTTGTGTGAGAATTTTCCACTTAAAAATAATAGCCTTGCTTTTTGGGATTGATGGGAAGGTTGAATTACCAAAATTAGAATTTGGGGTATGAAAAAAAGTTTTCTGTCATCTTTAAGTTAAATTGTAACTTTTTTTAATTATTATTAAGATGATTTCTGTTGAAGATGAGGTGGCTTCTGTTCTGCTTTTTCTTATAACACCAAGAGCCCTGGCTCCCGGCTTTCCCCTTGCCTGTGATTTATCGCTCCTGAATTTGCAGCTCGTTCTTTGCCTGCGGCAAGCGGGGAGGATGCGGGCGCAGCGGCAGAGCATCCCTCCCGCCCCAGAGCAGAGGCGGGCGAGCACCCACCTCCGCCGCCGTGGCCCTGCGGATGCGGCGAGGGAGCCAGGAGAGGGTGCTGTGAGCCGCGGAACCGCCCCGCCCGGCAGCCGCGGCACCCAGAGCTAGCGCCCGCCCGCGGCCGCGGGGCTGCAGGGGGCTGGATGCGGCCCCGGCAGCTCGGACCCTCCGTGCGGTCTGTGGCTTCGCAGCCACTCGCGTTTCAGCAGGTGTGGGGAGCCGAGCGTTCGGCAACGCAACCGTGAGTGTTTCCCGATGGAGCTGCAGCTCCTTGGAGGGCGAGTCGGAACCTCTTCCGTCACTCCGGCGCTTCTGGGATCCCTTTTACCCGCCCCACGCACCTAACCCGAGCCCCTCTCTGTGGGCGGCAGGGGGGCAGCCTGTGGGCTCTGCTGCTCAGCTGCTGCGGAGCGGGGCTGGCCGGGGCGTGCAGCCGGCCGGGGCAGCTGGTGCCTGGGCTCCCGCCTGGCCCTGCCCGACTCAGGGACAGGGCAACTCCTGCCTCCGGGGTGGGGAGCTGCTGGCACTTTGGGGGATAGTCTGACTTGCTCCAGGTAAAAAAAAAAAAAAAAAGAAAACCCACTCCCTCCCCCAGTTTCAATCCGAGATAATAATCCACGCGGGAAATTTTAAGCCTTTAGACAAATTACCCCAGAGGATGGCTGAATTGAGAGCAGATCCCGCTTGTTTCCTCACGGCAGCAAGCCAGGAAATCATAGATTGATGAAACGCTTGACGGGCCTGCTAATGAAATTACAAGCAGCTCCATGATTTTTTCAGTGAGCAGGACAGGCAGATGTTGGAAAGCAGCATACAATGGTGCAGCTGCATTTGTGGGCTGCCTAAATTCCCAGTAGAGTGGACATGGGGCACAGCAGATACGCTTTTGGCTGCTGCCCATTTTACAGGTGGTTTCAGTATGTACCTTTCCCCTTAAGGCTTTTCTTGAGATGGGGAGCAGAAGGCTGCCAAAGGCTGCTCCTTAGCGCTGGCATCCAAGGAGGAAAAGCTGAGGGTGCCCACTGTAAGCGTCTGCTCAGCACCTTGCAGAGACTTGCCTATGCACCACAATTCATTAAACTGCTTTGTCTGTATATTATAATTTCCTTCTTTTAGATCTCTTCCCTTGCAAAAAATAATCCCTATACAACAGAAGCTCTTTCAGCTGTGTGTTCTGGGTGGGAGACATCAAATATGAGCAAATATATTGACCTCTAGAGAGGTCAGACCAGGGGGAAATGTGTGTTCCTTACCAGGCAGTCATCCCTTCCAATGCCATTGAACCAGGGAAGCCCCCTGACTTCTACAGCAGATGCTTTCTGCAAAACTGCTCCTACCAAAGGGTGCATCTTCAGACCTTCTTTTCCTCACTGGAGCTGCAGGAAAATGGCTGGGATTCTCAGGTGAATCAAACATCAATGCGTTGTGTGGTACCTTCTCTCTGAGCACTGCTTCTAGGAATAAAATAATCATTACTGGATGATACCCAGAAAAAGCTCTCTCATTGGCCTTGGGGACATGTAAGTACCCATTTCACAGCTTGGGGAAATGGAGAGAGCTTTCCAGGACACAATGGTTATAACTCCTGTCTCCTGGCTGCCCGCTTGTTGTTTTTCTTAACATGTTCATGAAGAGGCCATTTTGGTGATTGTGAGCAAGACCCAAAATAACCTCTTTTCCTTAGGCCGTGGACAGCAGGGCTGGAGACTGCAGCACAGACCATCTGGATTTGCCCCTTCTCCAGAGGTAAGTTAGGTCAGCAAGCTGCAAGCAGGGTTCATGTTAAGTTTGGACCACTGGATTTTGGGATTGCAGAGTGGGCCTGGCTTCAAGCCCAGGGTCTGGCAGGAAGCCTGAAGCTTCTGAGTCTTGCAGCACAGCAGACTCAACCTGGTGAAATCTGTTGTGGTGCATGCAGTGCCGGGGGAAAAGTATGAACTGCAGAGTTGTGGGGATGGTTAGCTCATGGCTTACTGGGATCCCTGATAACTGCGGTTCTGGTGTGTGGCATGGCAGGGGCAGCAGTACAGCTACTCTTGGTGCTGCTGAGCTTGGTGATGGTCATCTCCACAGGGATGCACTGCTGTAATAGTCTGCTCCGCACTGCTGAGATGAGGTCTGGCTGTCCAGCCAAGACCTCAGGGGTGTGAAGCAGTGGGCAAGCTCCAGTCTTGCTCAGTCTTCCTCACTGCATTGTGTCTCTCTTACAGGCTCAGCTGGACCAAACTCTCTTGAAAATCAGGAAAGTTTGGAGGCAGCTCCAAGCTCTCCAGCATGGGCCTCTCTGAGCATTCCCTAGATGGCTTTGCCTCCCCCAGCTCCTGCCTCCTCTCCACCCAAGGGAACCGGGACTGCCTGTGTGCTGCTGGTGCTGCCTTCCCAGGAGTGAGGCACTGCATGCAGAGGGCTGCTGTGAGCAAGATTTCCACCCATTCTCCAGGAGCTGGGATGTGGAGGTGGTGTAGAAGGTCATCAAACCACCATGCAGCTGTTCCCTGGAGGGAGGATGCCTTGCTCATGATCATTTGGATCATTTTGGACCACCCAGTCACCCTTCTCCTCTCTCTGCCCCAAGTGACATGTTTTTCCTGGACTTGTTCCTAGACATTGCCTTTTGGTCTCAACCACATGTCACATTACTTCTTCTAGACTAGAGGGTGGCGGGGAGGGAGGGGATACAGAGGCTTTAGGCTTATCCTTCTTGGAGCCAGATAAAGTCTGCAACAGCGAGTGAATCCCTCTGCCTGCCTGGCTGGCCAGATTACCTGCAGTTGTAGCAGGACCTTTGATCTCCTCCAGCACTGTGATCCCTGCGTGCAGTGAGGGATGGAGGGCACCAAGGGAGTGGCCGCTGGCCCTCCCTGTGTCTGGCTATGCCCTAGGAAGAACTGCCTGGGTGCTTTGCTAGGCAGGATGGTCTGCAATAGCTTGGGTAGAGCAGGTTGCTGTCTGGGCAAAACAAGATAGGCTGGAAGAAGCAGAGAAGAAGGAGTGTAAGCATGTGTCTGCAATCCCCTAAAGCTCAGAGGAAGCCCTGATAACACACCAGGCAGAGGGTGAAGATCCTCCCAGGGCCCATGGTGTGGATGCAAACCTTGCTGAAGAGGCTGCCAGGGCAATTTTGAAGGTAATCTGGTACTTCTCTGAGAAGCTTTTGGACCATATCCATAGCAAAAGTCCTTGCCTGCAGGACCATCCTTGCTTCTGAGTCCTCAGATGGTGATACTGTGCTTGGGTACTTTGTAATCTATGTCATGGTGGCATCTGCTTGGTGCGTGTGATCAGAGGGATAGGGAGCAAGCTTTCAGTCCCAGTTTCTGGCTCTTTTCTGACCCCATGAGGACAGCTATTGGTAGCTACAGAATACAGAGGGGTGGGGAGATGGTGACATGGGTAATGCCGAGGAAGAAAGCAGCAGTTTGTCACCTCATGGGTGGCTGTGGGTACTTCTAAGTCTATTCATAGCTCTGTCACTGGCAGACCGCTGTCTAGACGCTCTTCACATGAGACACAAAGTTTTTGCTCTTGTTGAGAAGTGGGGATTCAGCAGCCACCTTCCTCCCCAGACAGACCCACACTGGCCAGGCACAGGCAGCCTCAGCTCCCGTCCTGTCCTAAGTACTTTCCTTATCTAATGAACTGCATGTTTCTACAGAGAGAAACCTAGCCACAGCAGAGACATGAGTCCCTGGTGATGGCCTCCATCTCTCCTGCTCCCATTCCCACGCGAGCTATAGGCACTGACTTTGGTGCTAAAAACTATCTTATAGCAGAGAGTATTCAATGGTGTGCAAAGCTGTGGACCATCTAGACTGGAAGTTGTCTGGGTTTGCTGGCCTCAGGCACCCTCCTAGTCTGTATTTACCTGAGTCACAAAGACAACATATTCTGTGTGTTTGCACACAGCTTCGCAGATGTGAAGGTCAGAGGGGACTGCAAGCAGTAACCTTGAGTGTGCTGTGCCATTGCTGTAGAAACAGCCCAACTGTGCTTTCCCCCCATTTCAGAGTTTCTGACTGCCTACCATCAGCTAATCTTAAAAATACATGGGGCATGCCAAGCTTCAGTGAGGGTTCGCATGGAGCTGATGTAACAGGACTTTTGGAGACTTCTTTGGAAAAGAAAAGACCCAGCGTCTTGGGGACAGTAGGAGCAGGATTGTTAGAGTGGAAGAGTCTTCCCCACTGGAAGAAATCACAGGGAGCAAGGTTACATCCGTCTGGAGCATTGCAGCCCTGCCATCCCCTCTTCTTCCAGGCTCCTCATCCCTCTTTCCCCCCCGGCTTACTCCAGATAGTTTTGAATGCCACATGAATCGATACTTTTAATTAGCTGCCATTCCTCATTTCTGCTTTATTGCTTGGGTAAGCAATTAAAAGTGAGCATGTTGTGGTGAACTGTTACCCTGGGTGGGCTGTAAGCACAGGCTGTTTCTTGCCCTGGGGAGGACTGGGAGGCTGCCAGGCACGGGGACAGGGGCTGAGAGAGTGATGGGGAGGCATGCAAAGGAGCTGGGAAAATGCCTGGCTTGTTTGGGGTGCTGGGGGAAGCTGGGCAAAGTGCTCCTGCTTGAGATGAGGGATCTGAGACCAAGCTTGTCTGTATCCCTCCACCTGGATTTTATGGTTTATTTTAGTCTGGAAAGCCTCCAGACTAAGAAGGTGCAGCTGGTGTGGGCACACAGAGAGGTTTTTCCAGGGCTAAGGAGCCCCACACAAGGCCAAGTTTTGGGATTGCCCAGTGGGGCAGAATCTAGAGGGGCTGTCAGGCCCATGCCAGCCTTCAGGATGGTACCTGTCACATCTGCCCCCAGGATACTCCTGGGGGGAGGTTGCAGGAGGGGCAGCAAACAGGGATGAACCCTGCTTGGGGCTGGTGTGGGGCTGAGCTCTTGCTTGCTGGCAGATACCCTGAACTCAGCCCTTTCTCAGTCCTGCAGCATCCTTCCAGCCCTGCTCAGAGCCACGTTAATGCTGTGGTCAGATCCATGGTGTCTGCAGGGGAGAAGCCTCAGCATCCACAGGGGGATGCCTGCCCGGAAAAGGGATCCTGCTGATCCCCATGTAGGGAAGCAAAGGGCTCCCTGCTGCTACAGGGGCTCAGCATGGTGTAATACTCTCAGGAGCTTATATGAACCAGTAACACGTTGCCATCTGCATGGGTACAGAGATGCTTTCCCATGGGCAGACTTGTCCTTCACAGAGGTTTAAAGCCTTCCTTTGCTGCCTCTGTCCTGGGCTGCTCCTGGCGATGTGGCTCAGCTACCTGGAGCACAGCTGGTGTGAGCCAGTCACTGCTATCTCCTTAACCTGCCTCTGCAGTGGTATCAGCAACAGACTGGGATTAAAGCTCTGCTCTCGGGCAGTTGTGCAAGGTGGAGGCGGTGAGTTAGTCTGTGCCCTGATCCACAAATATGGCTTTGTGGGGGTAGAGCTGCAAGGCATTAGCTCTGACTTTGCCCCGAGAAGGGTCTCTGTGAAGGGAGTGGTGTTAAGCCATCAGGAGGTTGGCAGCTCCCTGCATTCCATCCAACCCGGGAGGCAGGGCAGGACTGCGATGTGTTAGCTGAGCTGGGGGATGTTATCTACCAAAAGCCAAACATACCTTCTTATGCCAAGCCAAGAATTTATTGTTAGTCTAATTAAAACTTTTAATAACATAACAAAAAATGCAATGAACAGTTGTTGTTATTAGTCCAGTTAAAATGATACTAACACTGACAGCCTACTGATTCTGCAATCAATACTTAACAAATGCCATCAGCAGTGCTGCAGTTACAAGCTGCTGTGCAAGTAAAAGCCAGTATTTCCCCAATGCCCCTGGTGCTGGGCTTCCCCCGGGTGTCTCGGGGTGCAGGCAGTGGGGGCAATGAGCCCTCACTCTCCTCAGCTCTCTGCCAGGAGAAATGTGCTGTTCACTGTAGGGGTTTCTTCCTCCTCTCACTTGAGTCCACTTTGGCCTGGGTTTTATGGGTTTTCCAACAGGCCTTATGCTTGGCTCTTTCTTCACTGGTCTGTGAGTTCACATTACATCTGATTTAACTAAATCAGTGCCTTGCACATATGCAGGACATCTGCCCTCTGATGTTTCTGTAACCCTTGGGAGAGATTTTGCTCAGCTCCCAAGTTTGAATTACTATCCATGAGACATGGGTAGCCCTGGGGTCTTTTGCATCATCTGTACCCACATCTTTGAGGCTGCAGCTTATTCTGAGGCCTTAGGTAGTTCACCTTACCTCAACTAAGGACTTTTTAATTATTTATCTATATCACAGTTATGAACAAAAAGTGTTACATGCCACAATGAGCTTTCTGTACTCCTCTCCTGCCCTGGTGGTCCCTTCTCCCTCCCACCTGTTGTCCGGTCCCCTGGCTGATGGTTGTCCCAGGTAAGTGTCCCTGGGGCACCCCTCGCACCCTCAGTGAACTCATGGGCTGGCATGAGTTGCAGAGCTCAGGCATGGCTTGTGCCCACCTTCCAGCCCCCACAATGAAAGGGAAGTGTAAACAATTATTCTTAATAATGTGTGCTGATACAAGCTCTTCTCAGAGCCCCCAGTGATGCTGGCATGTGCACGGTTTTGTCTGGGTCACGTCAGCGTGGTCCCTGCTTGGGTGCTGTCCTCCAGAAGGACTGGTGGGAGCAGAACAAGTTCCTCACGGAGTTTCTTCACTGTACTCAGGGCTGGAGGAGGACCCCACACCCAGTGAAAAGGCTCTCCTGCCTGCTCTGCAGTCTGCAGGTGACACAGAGACATGCCCTCCTTGAGAAGAGGCTTCGGGAGCCCTGCCATTTCCCAATGCTCTCGCCTGCCTGCTCGCCTGGGACACAGTGAGTCTTATTCCTGTTCAATCCCTTGTGATCCCTGCAAACCTCACCATTATCTGGATGCTCCTAAATTTGGGACTGTTCTGTACCCTGCTACCTCGATAGTGTCTGCTTTGAGATTTCCTGCTGTGGCCACCTACTGCAGCATCTCCCTGGCAGTAAATCGAATTGTAGCACTTTTCCTGGGCGAAGTTCTGCCTTGTGCTGGTGCTCTCTGGTTTCTGATAGTGCACTGGCCTTGAAGGGAAAACTCCATTAGGAAAATAAAAAAAGTTGAATGCAAAACCTTGAATGTAGCCAGCAGGCAAAATGTGGTCTGACAGTTCCTTTGGCTTGTCAGAACCTCTGAGTGATGGCCGCCAGTGGGCTGCTGTCTTTAAAAATGACCTTTTGTGAAAGACAAATCAAGGGAAAATGTCTCATGAAAAAAAAACCCAAATCAACCCACCAGCAGTTTATGGAAATCTTTTGACTGCAAAGCAGTGGCAAAGGTTCCCTGTAAATTTGCCTTGGCTTGATTGCTTTCTGTCAGACATGAAGGGCATAGCTTGTGCTTTCTGTGAGAACTCAGACTTAGGGACCTGTTTGCATGGAATAGTTGGCTGTTATCCCTTTTCCTTTCTCCAACCTTGATCTTGGACCAGGAGGATGGTGAGGCTCCGCTGCTAATAGACCTCAGGCTGAGATGTTTCCTAGCTCCTCATGCATCAGTACAGGTTAGGGGTTGACCTGCAGGGAAGCAGCTCTGCAGAGAAGAACCTGGGAGCTCTCCATGAGTCAGCAGTGTGTCCTCGTGGCCAAGAAGGCCAATGGTATCCTGGGGTGCATTAAGAAGAGTGCGGCCAGCAAGTTGAAGGAGGTTATCCTCCCTCTCTACTCTGCCCTGGTGAGGCCACATCTGGAGTACTGTGTCCAGTTCTGGACTCCCCAGGCCAAGACAGACAGGGAACTACTGGAGAGAGTCCAGCGCAGGGCTACAAGGATACTTAGGGGACCGGAGCATCTCTGGTATGAGGAAAGGCTGAGAGAGCTGGGTCTGTTTAGCCTGGAGAAGAGAAGACTGAGAAGGCATCTTACCAATGCTTATAAATATCTAAAGGGTGGATGTCTAGAGGATGGGGCCAGACTTTTTTCAGTGGTGCCCAGTGACAGGACAAGGGGCAATGGGCACAAACTGGAACACAGGAAGTTCCATCTGAATATGAGCAAAAACATCCTTACTGTGAGGGTGACAGAGCACTGGAACAAATTCAAATTCCGCCTGTGCAACCTGCTGTAGGTGATCCTGCTTTTAGCAGGGGGGTTGGACTAGGTGATCTCCAGACATCCCTTCTAACCATTCTGTGATTTTGCGATCAGCACAGGTTTTTTTAATCTCCAGAGCCAAGTAATGGCCCAGAAAATTTCTCAGCTTCCACCTCCAAACCCAGTTCTGGCCAGGACTGGTGAGCTCTCTGGTGACCTACCCAAGCTGACTGTTGCACTGCTGTGCTTTGGCCCACTGAATTCAGCCTCTTGCTCCAGCACAGGATATTCTGCGTCATTTTCTGCCACAGCAGCTCGTGACTTTGCCATGAGCATTCATCACACTGGGTGCCACCATGGTCCCCAGCTGCTGCCTGGTCCTGTGCCCTCTTGGCTCCATGTCCTCATGTGCCAGCTGCAGCTGGGACGTAGGGGAGGGGGATCATGTCAGCTGAAGGGTTCCAGGCTAAGCTCAGCATCTCCAAAGGCCCTTCTGGAGCAAATTCCAGTGCCTGGGGCCTCCCATCCCCACCGCACTTTACTGCCTGCTTAAACACATGCCCTTCCTTCCCAGCCTGTTCTGTCTTTTTGAACTGGGTCAGCTTAACACTGCTGGATCTTCAAAGAGCCAATGAATTGTATTGATGTTGTTAACATTCTCTGCAAATTCAAAGAAATTAGCAGATTAATATTTGATAAGGCTAATTAAGGCTGAATTACTTGACACACTCCTCCTTCCCTTCCCTCTGTTCTTTCTGCAGCGTGGATGAGTGTTTGGTTCCCTAACAAGTCCTGTCCCCAAAGCCCTGGTCTTCTGGTGGTCACGAACTGCTGTGGCCTGTGTTGGAGCACAACTTTTAAAATAAACAACTCTGAGAAGTCCTTGAAACCACAACTTGCTGGTGGTTTAGAGCATGGGGCAAGTGTCCATGCCTCCTTCCTCTGTCCCTATTCTCATCCCATTTTTCTCCTGGTTTTCTCCTGGGGCCTGTTATAAAGCCACACATTTTCATGGTCCTTTTCTGCACTGGTTAGATTAAGATTGTTTCAGCCTTTGGCTGCTGCAGCAGTTAGTTCAGACAAGAGCCAGCACTTTTGGGGAATCCCAGAAGGATTTCCTCACCACATGGAAGCTGCACTTATACAGTAAAGCTGGAGGTTACTTATGACAACCGTGGCATTTAACACAGTGTGAACGTGGGAGGCAGGAGGGGGAAGAGCTGCTGGGACCATTTCACTCAAGGTGAGACGTGTCTGAGAAAGTGAGACTCATGCCCCAAGGCTGTAGAGCTTTTCCACTCCAGCATATGGCAACGTTGGTGGTGCCAATGAGCTTACAGTGGAAAAAGTGCAATAATGAGCTGCTCAATACCAGATAAGGGAGAAGGAGAGCCTGGACTTGCGCATGGCAGGATCTGGCTGCTCTCACCCCACTCTGCTGCTGGAGATGGAGCAAGGAGATGTAAGAAGGATGTGGTGGGTGCCTGGCTCCTGCTGGAGATACTGGGAATACCCATTGCTGAAGCCTGGATGGAGCATCCCTCTGGGACAGTGATGGTGTCCAGTCACTGTTATCCTTGCAAGCCTCAGTTTCTCTGCCGGGGAGCACGTCAGAGAGCACCAAGCAGGGCTCTGGTGAAACTCTTGTATGGGAATGCAAGCATGCACCTTCAAAGCCCACCAGCTTGCAAAGAGCATGGGAGTAATTTGAACCATTGATTTTGAAGACCTGGACTTCAGTCTTACACTAGAGTTCCCAAAGCCAGACCATAAACCTTATTTACATCCTATCCCTTTTTCCTGACCTTCCCAAGAACCCAACAGGACTTCTTAAATAAGGACATGCCCGTGCAGCCTCAGTGTTATTGTCATTTTTCTGTGAAAGCAGTTTCCAGCTGAAGTGCTGGGACTACAACATGGGGACAGTTTTTATTAAAGGCATGAATCTTCTTTGATCTCTGTCTGCCACTGGTGGTTGTTTCCTCATCTCTCTCATTTGTGGCTGTGGCAGAAAGGCAAAAAATTGTCTTTGTATCACTGTCTTGGTTGTCGCTTCCCCAAGCAGGGGCAATCTGGTAGTTCAGACAAATGGACATAGCAAATTTTCTGTCCCTGAGCTGCTACGGGCCACGAAGTAACCAAAGTTCGGCCCCAGGATTTCTACCATGTGAGGCCGTTGTAACTCAGGACACATCCGCAGTGCTTTGTCCTCCTGAATACCATCCTACAGGAAAATCTTCAGTGAAAACACAAGTTTTTCCAGAGATCATCACCATGATGTGTATCCGTCCCCACTTCTGAGAGGGGTATCAGGTTTGGCAGTTCCCTTGGACATATTTTCATGGAGCTGTATGGTCCCACTTCAGCCTTTATCAGTGCTCCTGGGAGCAGTCATCTTGCATTGTTTGGTGGGATCAGGATTTGGGGATTCCTAGGGATTTTCTGAGGCCTCAGTCTCATTCAGGAAGGGCACTGTTTTTTCTGCTGGCTTTCCAGGTGAGTCTACACTCTGTATCTGTACTTACTTAGCTTTACCTGGAGAACAACAGGACACTTTACAGTTATGAGCCATCTTTAGGAAAGCTGCAATAGATGCAAGGGACTGACAGTTGCTGAGGATCCAGACCTACCTTCTGGCCAGGGTCTGGGTTTCAAACACCACTGTGTCCACCACACATAGCTGTGGTAGCTGTTGATGAGTTTGAGCCTCTGTTTGTGCTCCAAGCCCAGTTCCTCATCAGAGGGTATGCCAGTCTTTGACTGCCAACTTTCATGACAGATGGTCCCAGTGGTTTTGGGTGTCACTCTTGATGTGCTATGTGGACACTAAACATGTGCTTCAGTGGTGTCCAGAGATGGGGCTTCCAGCATGCTTGGTCCCACAGCAAAGCATGAAAATATGGACCAGACCTGCTATGAGGGTTTCAGCCCTGCCAAACCCTGGGGAGGGATGCCCAGGCAGTCTGTGCATCCATTAGCTTAAGCTCTCTGAAAAGTGGCTGGCTGCTGAGTAAGGAGAGACTTTATTCACCTGCTCTGAGACAGAAAATCTTTCTCCTTCCTCTTGTTCTGCTTGCCACAGCATGGCCCACATTAACGATAATGAGTTAACAAACCAGGGTAAGTGATAAGGCTTTGTTCTTGGCCTCTTTTTTTTCCCAGTTCACCTTTAAAGACATGAAAGGTGAAAATAAAATGAGAGCAGCTCTGAGGGCACACCTCCATCCTCCCCCTTTTCTCAGTCCTTCTTTTCTCCTTTCATCTGCCTTTCCCTGTTCCCTGCTTTGCCCTGCTATGGCCTGATCCAGCCAGTGCAGAGAGCTGACGCTGCTGTCAGAGATGCCCTTATCTCCAAGGGTATGGCTGGCATTTTTGATTCAGAGACAGCATTAGGATTGAGGTTCTGACTAATCTTCTCCAGTAAGGTGTGTCACAGCAGGAGTCGCAAGGCAGAGGGTCCTACATTGCAGCTCGGGTGGCTGCTGCCTGATTTATATTTATCGCCTTCTCAGGTGCAGTCAAGGGGCTGCTCCAGCCCTGCGAAGGGGGGGTTTCTTCTTGACAGAAAGCAGCTCTGTCCTTCAGGCTGCTCATCTCCCACTCCTGCCCAGGAGCTGTGCAAGCACTGCAGGCTGCAACATGCTTCCCTGATTGGTGTCCCTCCTCACTGAGGAAGGGGAAACACGAAAAAAGAGGCTGACACGAGCTACAGATTGTAAAACAGGACAGGTGTACTGCAGTAAATTGAGTGACAGGCAGAAATAAGCACAAAAGAATTAGATGGATAGATAGGAATGAAGGATCAATAAACTGAGACTAAAGATAGCAAGAGAGATGCAGAGGGCTGTTGACCGAGAAATAGATGTTGCAGCCAGAAAGATCCTTGAATAAGAGAAACATCAAATGAGAGAGATGAAGCTTAGAGAAGGGTCATTTTAAGTGCATTTCACTGCTGGGCCAGGATTAGCCCAGACAGTGCATGTTTAACACTTCCTTTTTCCTCTCCTTGTTTTAAACCCACTGAGCGGTGGGATGGGAGAAGCTCCACTAGCCCCACTCTCGGCTGTCGGATTCAGACCTCCATGTTAGAGTCAGTCCATTGCACGTTCTGAAATAATCCTTTCCCAGGCAACAGCTTAACCAGTGCAAGGCTGCTTGGAGCAATCTCATGGAGCCGGGCTGTGTAACTGCTGCTCTTACGGTCTCTTGAGAAATCTATATGCTGTATAGCCATATTCCAGATTTAAATCAAAACTTGAAACCTGCCTTTCTCTTGAGCTTGCCACTGCCAACTAGAAGGAGTGGCAGTTTTGGAAAAGGAAAAGACGTGTAGAAAAAGCAGCACCAGGGTGCTCAGGTACAGGGTGTCCTGAAGGACACAGTCTGTCAGAGTGATGTTAATGGCAGGGGATTATAATGGGGTAGGGAGTAAAGGTTTCCCAGGTGTTGATCCCTGGCAAGTTGATTTGTTGCACTAAGCCTGAATTTGGCTGGGTTGGTTTGTTTTTCACCAATCTAATGACAATCTAAGCTTGTCAGGGAGTCTCTGAAGTATCCTATAATACCTGTCCTTATGGGATTCTATTCCCCAGGTATTCTCAGCATGGCTCTTGGCCTAAAATCTGACTGAGTTTGAGGAAGCCTCATAGTCTGGAATTGCTTTAGTTCTTAAGGGCTGGTCTGAGAAAGGAACAAAAGAGTTCAGGAGCTTCAGAGCAGCTGTTAATTTCCTCTTCTTTTTATTAATTAGGCAAGCTAGTCCCCATGTCCCTCCTCTCTGGGCATTTGCTTAAACCTATGAAACCACTGAAGGCAACAGAAGCCCACCCCTTCTCTTCATGTGTCCTGGGAGGCTCAGCCAGAGCAGGCGTTCCCCTCTGGGGGTTGTCATGAGGTATCTTTGGCTCTGCAGGCTCCTGTCTCAATCATCTCCTCCACAGTAGAAGACCCAGAACCTCTAGTTCTGCTGATCTGTAACTTGCCTGCTAGACAGAAGAGAATGGCTGTGGATGGGGACAAGTGACAGTGCGCCATGCTTTACAGAGGTGGGCTTCTCTCCACTGCCATGCAGCTGGCTGCAAGGGAGAGAAGCAGTGGAGTGACCAGCACTGATGCTGCTCCAGGAGTACCTGAGTCCCCTGTGACAAGGGATGGGGGAATGAGGGACCAAAATCTTCTCTCATGCCAATGAAGTGTTTGCAGAGATGCTTGGGAGAGATGATAAAGGCACCTGGCTACAAGTCCTTCCTCTGAGGAATTTTGGGGAAGCCTCCAGCTCCTCCCATCCATTGAAGGCTTGGGCACTCTCCCAGAGCACTCTAGTGTCTTATGGTCACTGTCCCTGGAGCCCTGCACCCCAGCTGGTGTCTCTGCAAGCCTAGTAGGGCTGAAAAGCAAGGAGGACTTAGAGGGGTTCATGGGCTCCAAACCTGACTTGAAAAGAGAGAGAGCAGACAGGAAGCAAGAGCCTGAGGGGACTGATCTATCTGAGTATGGCTCAGATACCATCTCCGGGAAGGTGTCTCTGTTCAGTGGTAAGAGCAGGGGACAGGATGAACTGTGAGAGGGGAGAGTGTCTGTCCTGCCTGGGAGATGCTTCCCTCCCCTGCTGCCTCTGGTTTACCTCAGCACAGCCCTTCCCGAGGGAGGTATCTGTACTCAGAGTGCTTTGTTCAACAGGCTCGTGGTCATCAGCACACTGGAGCCATTTATCAGTCCTGATGTATATTTAATGCAGAAATGGTGAGCAGAAGTGGAGCACTGTTTGCAGACAGACGAGCTGGGGAGCTTTGCTGTGGCCGTTAACAGTCTTGCATTAATTATGATAGAATAAATAATTCACAGGGCTAATAACAAAGGCTTATTTTTAATGGTTATGGAAATCTCAGCTTGCTCCTGGAAGTGAGGGCGGGGGTTGTGGTGTGCAAAGTGATGTCTGGCTCTGCCTCTGAACCAAGTGGGCAGCAGAGCACATGAACTGGCTGGTGACATTTGGAGGGATCTGTACCCCTTGCTGATCCATGCGCAACCCAGGGGCATCGCGGCTCTCCCCAGCACCTGCCAGTGTGTACGGAAAGCCTGGGACGACACAGGCAGGAGGCACCAGCTGCTCCTGTGGGCCCAGGCACTTGTTTTCCTGCTGGTCCTGCACTGAGCATCTCTGCCGTGACACCTCTGTAACCATGCTCCTGCCCTCCCCCTCTCCTTCTCCCACATGATGCCAAAGATTGTCTAGTTTTGCCTCTCCAGTTAACCTTGTCAGGTGGGAAGCATGTGGACCTTGAGCTCTGCAAGGGCATTGATCCCATGGGAACCCTCCCCTGGGAGAGGCAGTTCCCGCTTGGCCCCAGCCTGGCAGCTCAGTGGTTTGTCCTGCCTGTATCTCCTCTCTCTTTCCTTCAAGCCATTCCTTCCTCCCTTCTCTCCATAACCTGTTATTTTAGTTCTTCAAACATGAATATGAATGTTTTCTTGTGCCACTATTGTCCTTCAGCTTAAATAGTGTTTTTTCCCCATCCCTGGTATTTACTCTCCAGATGTATTTATGGAGAAAAAAAATCACATCACTACCATTTTGCTTTACCAAAGCTGAGCAAGCTATGTTCTTCTATACTGCTTTTATACCATGTGTCCTCCATTCAATCAGGAGCCCTTCTCTGCTCCTTTTTAACCTTCTTTAATGGGGATAGCCTTCTGGCTCATCTACCATGTGGTGAGTGACCCTGGGCAAATCATTTCACTTTTCCTGCCTCAGCTTCCCCCACATACAGAGAGAAGACAGTGACCCCATCCTGTGGCATGGAGGGGGCTAGGTGCTATAGGAGGTATAGGAGCTTTCTTCTTCCCTGCCCTGGTCCTTTATGGGGGCTCATTTCATTACTCTGTGAATTTACATCTCAACAGAAACATAAACTGAAGTGATACAGGACATGAGACCTGTCCCAGACCATTGCAGGAAGCCTCAGAATAGCTGAGTAGTCTAAATGAGCATCCAGAGTAGGTTGAATGCTGGTGACACCCACACATCACTAAATACATCCTAGATCCTGCCATAAATCTAAAACTGGGGGGAAAAGTAATGAAAAAAAGTTTTTCTGGGAAAACAACAGCAGCTGGGAACTTGTGTGATGCCACCTCTCTGTTCTGTTGATGCTGAAGGGTTTTCCTGACAGTCTAACAAGTGCCCCAAAGACTGCTGTGAGTGGGATTGTAACACCTCCCCTAGACTTGGGTTTCTCTCTTCTGGGGTCCCATCATACTCATAGTTTATCAAGGCTTTTCTGGACTCATAGACTTTGACCATTTTCTTCCTTGTCTCTTCCCAACTGATGAGCCCTTGATGGGCAGTGGAAACAGCTGTTCCTAACTCCATGCTCATGAGCCTGAGCCCTGCACTCGGCACTCCTTGTTCCCCCTCTTGATGGTCTCCAAGCTGTCTTCTGCTGGGCAATGAGCTGTGCGCTCTCCGTCTGCTTCTCCATCTGCTGGCTTTGTACCAGCATCAAATGTCATCAGCATGAGGACATGAAAGAAAACATTGGTATGGGTCACAAACTCACTCTGCAGGAAGTTCTGCTGGTACCTTCTCTCCAGCCTCATTCTTCCCATTCCAGGACTCACTTTTGGCTGTTTTTGGGTTCTCCCATTCACCGCTTGTTCCTGCCTTGGCCACCATCTCCCACAGAGCACCAGCACTAAGACCAGAGAGAGAGATGAGACTGCTCTGTTCCCTTTGCCTTTCTCTTTCAAGTCAGTTATCACATTAGCCTGGAAGGATAAACCTTCTATGTATTTTAACCCCTTTTTCTATTGTGTCTATGCTGTTCATCATCCTTTTCTTCCTACTCCTGCTTTGCAGCCCCATCTGCTGAGATGGCACAAGGAATAGAACACATCTAAAAATAGGGGATCCATTTGCATGGATAAATGGCCACCCTTGGACTGTTCCCATCCAAGACAAGAGATGTTCCAGAGGAGACTAGGACAGCCTCAAGCACCAACTCTGTTGACACAGTAGAATGCAGCAGATTTCACCTAGAAAGTGGCTGTTTGAACAGAGGAGTGCAGTACAGCTCAGAAATGCTTATGACTGGAGAGTGGATGTTTACACAGGGGAATAGTGTGCTCACCTTGCTATTAGAGCACAAAACAAATGTTTGCCCAGGTAAGTCCAGATCCCAAGCTCACATTTTACATTGGGTGAGTGGCTTTGGAGCATACATGCAGGGAGGCACTGCTTGAGCGAGTGTTGCAGGTTAAGTGTCCTGCTCTGGATGTCTGAAGGCAAAGCAACAGCTTGAAGAGCTGCTCCTGGTCTATCCCTGGGCACCTGCTGTGTAGATGGAGTGGGGTGAAGGGCTGGGTTGGGTCAGTTGCATTCACAATCAAAACAGGGCTGGGGGAGGTAGGACCCAATCTCATGTCTTAAGAATTCGAAAACATAAAGTATGTGCTGGTGAAAAATTGCTTTTAATATTATTTTTATTAGACAAATTCTCTCTCCTTCTCTTTTTATTGTTCCAAGAGGACTTGGTGAAGAAAGCCCCTCTCCTCTTCATTTTAATCAAATGAATACATTTTCACACCACCAAATTCCTATCACGCTTGCCTGAGCCTTTGGAGAAAGTTTTGGGGCCGGCACCTGGGATTAATTGCAGCGCTCCTCATGCACCCATGGGAGGTGGAAGCTTGTGTTTCTTTCAGCAATGGTAAGACATGGCTGCAGATGTTCTTATAGTTCAAGAAGACGTATCCCCATCTTCCCCACACCACTTGCACATCATAGTGCAGACACTATCCCTACTGTGACAGAGAGCGGCTCTGGTGGCTGCGTGCTTCTCTCACAGCACAGGGAGGAGGAGAAGAGGAAGAAACTGGAAAATGGGGTGGCTTGTGGCGGGCTGGCAGATGTGTTGTGTGGGGTAAGGACAGGACTCGCAGCAGTGGGGATGCATCCCAGGGAGATGCTCTGCTGATGATGGGAAAGGCTTGTGTTGAGAGTGCTGTGAGGTGGCATGGTTGGCGGGGCGGACAGATTCCCCATTGCATTGCAGCCAATGCTTTAATTTCAGAGCAGGCATTAGTTTTCAGGCAGTTAACAGAAAAGGGAGTGGACTCAGCTGTTTTCTGTCATGGGGGGGATAACAAGAACAAAAAGTACCAAACAGCTCCATGAAAGCCAGGTGGTATTGCAAGGCAGCCTGCCATCTCCTTGGCCCTAAATGTGGTAAATGCTGTGGTCCTTAGGGAGACCAGTACCTTCTAGGAGCTGAAAGCCCCCCTCTGCTCTGCCAGAAGCCTCTCTCCCTCATGGCAGTGCCTGGGAGGTGTGTGGGCCTTTGCAGGTAGTGGGGAGGTCACATGCAGGGCTAGGGGTTTCTGCTCCAGCCAGCCAGGTGAGTTTGTGTAGGCTTTTGTTGCAGCAAACATCAGTTACTGTGGGGATCAGAGGGAGCTGATGGTTGCCAAAATGGCTGTGATGAAGACTGCTGTTGCGGTTTCCGTGCTGGAGCTTGTGGGCTGGAGAGGAGGAGGCAAACCAAAATATTTATACCATAAAATGTGCATTTTTTTGAGCTGAAGCTTGGGCAGCATCCCAGCCCCTCCATATGGGCTTGTAGACATTGCTTACCTATTTTCTTTCTCTCTCAAGGAGAGCACGATGTGGCTGCTTGGTTGCAGAGGGGGTTAAGAAGCTCCCAGGGCCAGACTGTGGGGATGCAGGGGATGCAGGGGCTGTGGCTGCTCTTCCCCTGTCCCCTTGTGACCTGGTGTCCCTGGTTGGAGCCTGGAGCTTCCTTCCTTGATGTCAGTGCTGGCCCGTGGGAGGTGGCAGCAACCCATCTCACGTTGACCCGAGGCTCAGGGGGAGGCTCCTGGGTTTGCCTCGTTGCTGCTGAGTTCACGCTTCCCAAGTCCTTGCCATGAAAGCTCTACCCACTGGGCCCATCTGCCCAGCCTATGAGCTTGCCAGGCTGTGCAAGGACCTGAGGACTGGGATGGAGGGCAGGGCATGTGCTGCGTACAGGCAGAGCAGTGCGTGTGCACCCCACTGTGGGTTCTGCTCAGTGGCACCCATGTGATACAGAGATGGATGAGTGGCTTGGAGAGAGGGCAGAGGTTTTGTACACCTTGCGCTGACGAGGAAAGGACCTTCTCAGGATCTGTCCCTCTCAAGCCCTGGGAAGCTGCTGCGGGGCTGTGTCCTCTTGCCTGTGGCTGGGATGAGGGACATTGCAGCGGCTGGGCTGTGCAGGACTGCTGGTGTGTGCTACTGGATGGGACCGGTGTGATGTCCTCGGTAGCTGAGTCTTTTGAGCCTTTGAGCTGAGTGTTCTGGTGCATCCTTCATGTGGGCTGCAGCAGCCTGGCGGTATCCTGATCCTCCTTGATCTTTGGAAGAGATGCTGAGCCTCTCTGCAGTGACTCCTGTGTTATTTAACCTCCTCCCCTTGTAGCTGGCCAAGAGCTGGCCCTCTCTGACTGTGGCGGCTGGTGCGCAGCCCTAACCAGCTCTGAAAGTGCAGGCAGGAGTGTGAGCCCCTTCCTATGGAGCAGCAGCCAGTGTGTGGGGGGCTAGTTTTGCAATTACACTGCGGAACAGCAGCATTAAATCTTCCAACCTGTCCACTGGAGACAGCCTCTCTCATCCTGCCTCTGACAAGATTTAAGATGGTCACGGATAACTGGCTTTCATTATTGCTGTGCTCATAAATCCTTCCGTTATCCTCTTTTGGGTGGGATCCCGCTGTCACCCACACAGTGGCTGCTCTCTGTCTCCAACCACAGGTAACCTCCCTCTGATCCCCTTGTCCAGTGGTCCTTGCCCATCTCTGCTGCCCCCCACTTCCATGTGCCATTGGCTGTTGTGCACTTGGTATCTCATCCCTCCCACCCATTTCTCCTGCCACAGGGCTAAACTCTCTGCAGGTGCAAGAGTGCTGGCTGGGCAATTTTCCTTGTTGGTGCTCATACAGTTTCCCATTGCTCCTCCACCCTTGCATCTAATGCCCGGTGCCAATGAATTCCCACCTCCCAGGCACTGTTCTCACAGCTCCCATCCTGCTGGGGCTGTTCAGCCAGGCAGGTCATGATCCAGCCCTTCATCATGCCTTGAGATTTTTGAATGACATCTGTTACTTTCTTCCAATTCCCAACTCATTTCTGACAATTTTTTGGCTCTGTCTGCCCAGGCGTATTGATTAGAGTTTTTATGGAGTGAGTGCTCTTCGTGTATTTAGTTATCATGCAAGATGCATTTCTGTGCTACAAGAGCTATATGATTAAAACAAACTAGGAAAGAAAGGAAGGAAGAAAGAAAGAAGCCTCCACATAATACCAGACCTTATGTCCTACTCCTCTAATTGCCTGTGAGTAGAGATGGCAAATAAAAATTCTTCAAGGCTTCTTATTTCATTTTTAAGAGCATTGCTTTTTGCAGATCTCTGGCCCTAAACACAGGCTAATAAAGGTTTCTTTTGAGTATATAGAGAAGACCATAATGGTTTCATCATCCCTTGAGAGCATGGTAACCCCACTCCCTTCTTTTCTCTAGGAAAAGAAGCAGTATGGACTAGTGATGGGAGTTTTACTGACACAGGGACTGGCTCTGTGCAAAGCATATTACAGGTTTGTGTAGGGGAAGACTCTGGTTTTAGTTTCTAGACATTGGGATTTAAAGGTGGCAGTAAAACCCCTGCAGCCCCTCCAAGAGCTTTGGAAAACCAGTGCTGATCACAGGGCTGATGTGTCTCAGCTGCTGCTTTTCCTTGTAGCAGGATGGGAGCGTGCATTGGGGGCTTCCCTCTGGGGACACAGAGGAGAGTGCGCATGGTGGTGGGACTCCTCACCCCTGATACACTTGTGGTGAAGCAAAGCTTGTTCCCCAGGAGACCACCTGGGTCACCAGTTTGCAGCCAGTTTTAGTGGTTAGCTGTGGGGATGGGATGGGGATGCTTGGGGCTGCGTGGCCATCAGCTCGCAGCTGACCCTGTGGGTGCTTCTCCATCCAAGAAGCTGCCAGATTTAAGAGAGGGTGAAGGAGGCACTGAAAGGGTCAAATGAAATACAGCACAGGAGAAAAGGCCAGAAAACACCCACAGCTTTATGAATGACAGCCAAGAGTTGATTAGCACTGACTGCTAGCTATGGACCGTAATGGCACCCCAGAGCTCAGGGATCACTGTGGGGAGGAGGTGATGTGAAACAGCCATGAATCAAGGAGAATGGTTTCAACAAGGGACTGGTGTGGGAAATGCAGAGAGCCATGGCCAATACTTTGAGATGCTGTCCTGGAAGCAGGGCCAGTGCTGGCAGAAAGTGTGGGGCCACTGATGCCCGAAATGCAACTGAGGATGGGAACCTCAGTGGAGCGGAGGGAAGAGCTGCTGAGCATCAGATTTGGTGCACCCAGGTGAGGAAATCCCAGGAGCTGCTGTGTGGCAGACCACCCACCCTGGTCTCAATGTGGAACAAAAAGTTTCACCCACTTGGCTCACAGCTGCTGCTGTCAAAATATTTGCATTTGGGGTATAGACACCTGCCAGCTAAATTTGGGTTGGCCTGAACATCTCTGTAGTGGCCAAACAGCCACAGGAGATGAAGCTGGGCTTGCTCACCATCTGTCTGAACTAGTGGCAGGGCTACAACGCTGGCTCCCAAGGCAGCTGAGCCTCACGCCTGTGCTGGGGCAGCGGGGGCAGAGCCTCTGGGTGCAGTTGTGCCCCCCGGCCAGCTGTGCCAGGCCATGAGGCAGCAGGAAGGTTCCATCCCACCACCAGTGGCATGGGTAGAGGCAACCGCGCCTGGCATTGCTGCTGTGCCCAGCCATTGCCAGCTGAGCAGGGGGGCTGGTTGGGATGCCAGGCTGAAAACGGAGAGGAGTCCTGCATTCTGTGGACACCAGTTTGGAAGGAAAGCACCAATCCTGGGCCAGTTTTCCGGTCCATTTGGTTTTTCTGTGGTTTGATAGGGACATTAAATGTCAGGCTTTATGTGCCAAGCTTGGGCATCCCATTCCTGTATGGAGAGGCTGATGATGAGCAGTTCTCAGGCATGGACACAGTGATAATCATTAGCAGAGCTGACAGTAGTCATAGAGAGGAGTCTATTTGCAGTGAGAAACAGAGCCAGCGTTGACCACAGGAACTCCCAGTCCAATCCTTCCCCAGCCCTGGCCTGGGTTGTTTGGGCTCAAGAGAGGGGATTTGATTTGTGGACTGAAGCAGCTGGGGGAGCAAACACTTCTGCAAACAGCCTCTGCCTTGCTGAGCTCCAGGTGGGCTGTTGCCTTTGGCTGCATATCCCCAGGATGATGGTGAGTAATCCAGGGACAGCAGAGCGAGGACTGCACATCTCTGGTCTGCCCCAAACCAGCCCCAGGCTCACTCTGCTCCCAGAAAATGAACTTTAAACCAGGTATATTTTTCCCCTGCATTTTCCTGCTCATTGACTCAATTTCCAATAAGATCACTGCAGGTCTTAAGCAAAGTCTCCTAAGTTAATCCCCCTGAACATAATCATCAGAGAAAGCCTTGTTTTTGCAAGGCTGTGCCTTACACTTGTTAGAAGGTGAGCAGCAGCAGCTGTCACTGAATAATCATTCTCATTAACTTGTCTTTGTACCTTTCTTTTGCCTGATGAAACCCTCTGTCCAAAACACAGCCTTGAGGCCTGCTCAAAAACAAAGCAGACAAACAAAATGAACTAACAAAGGAGAGACAGGACGAGGGAGGCTAGAAGCTCTTCAACCTCCTTGTCCCATAGAGAAAATTTAGAGGGAGAATGCTCCCCAATTCCTGGTCCCTGCTGGGCCTGAGAGGACAGACCAAGCCAGCTGCACAAGCTCCTGGGGCATGGCTGAGGTCACCATCTCTCCCACCTTCATCCCTCCACCGGCTGCCAGTGACTCCAGCAGAGACCTCATTACCACTGCTCCTACACTGGCCTGCTTCCATCCACTGACGAAAAACTGCTGACATCACCTGGGGCTGTTTTTTTTAAGAAAACTCTTGTAAATCAAATGTGAGCTTAATTTCCAGAATACGCGGTTTGTGGTACATTCTGCAATCCCAGAGCCCAAAGCCACTGGAAGGGCACTCTCGGATTCTGGTCCCAGCTGTGGGTCAGGGTTGTAGTCCTGGCTCTGCTGCTGGTTTCAGTGGCAGAAATGATGTTGGATCCCAAGTCCCACTGAGTCCTTCTGCAAACTACAGAGACCAGTTGCTTGGCCATGCTTAGCAATGTCACCAAGTGAGCAACCATGAGAAAATAAGTTTAGGTCAAGGGTTTCAAGCTCAGATTCAAAGTTAGTTCCTGAATCCAGGTTTTAGTACACTCAGTGTGGCACTGGGGTCTGTCAGGTATCTGGAGCTCTCACAGACCTGCTGGGACCTCTCCCTGCCTCTGTGTCTCCACTTCCTAACAGTCCTTCTTTGCCTCCTGCCATCCCCAAGACCCAGCCTCCTCCCAGCCTGCCCTGAGCTCCTCCAGCTTCAGCATTCAAAGGAGGGAATTGCATATGGTCTACTGCCATGTCTGCCTGCAAATGGTGAAAAACTCAAAAAAGCAGATGCAGAGGGAGACTAGGGGCAGGAAGGAGTAGTCCTTCCTCTGAGGAAGGCTCCAGGGGCTATGAGCAGAGAAGATAAGAGATGTGCCAAGGCTCCAGGCAGGACAGAGAAGGTGGGGTGGTGGGCTGCGTGGTCATATGTGAGTGATGGAGAGAGCAGAGGGACTTAGGTGCTAGAGGGATCCCCATGAGATATGTGGGAACGACATTGTGACAGAAGTTGTGAGGTGTCAGGGTTGCTATGTTTCACGTAGCCAGAAGGACCCTCTCCTGTCCCTACACTGCAAATTGTTCCTAGGTGTTTATATCACTCTGGGAACTCTCCCCCTCTGCCAGTCCTCAGCCTTTCAGAGAAGTGGGATCCCTGGGAGCCCGTCATGAGATGAAGAGCTATCTGCCTCCTTCTGCTCTTCTCGCTACATATCTCTGGGACACAGCAGTTCTAACTTTTATTTGACCAATGGTCTCCTGCTGACAAGGAGCATATGGCCAGGGAGGGTGCAGAGGAAGAAGCGATAGATTATTCTTAATTGACTAGAACAGACGAAGCTGACCTTCAGAGAACAAAGCCATGAATCTTCAGACAATGGAGTGAGTGCCATGTGGATTTACTGTCCTCTGGCTTTAAAGGCCTGACCTCCAGCTCTTGATCTTGCAAGATAAGGAGGACTAAGAGGATCTGCTGGGCAAAGCTCTGATTTACAGGTGTCTCCCAGCTACAAGTCATGAGCACGCATGAGCTTTCAGGCATGTTTTTCCTGCAAGCTGCTCACAGCTAACAGACAAGAGGGAGAGCAGACAGACAGACAGACATGGAAATAGCACAGGAATAGATGGAGGGACAGAGTATTCACCAAGGTCTTCTCTAGCCTTCTCTGGAGAAAGAAAATCTTCTCTCTAAGACCAGGAATCTCATTAAACAGCTCTAGAGGAACCTGTTATTTTTCTGTTGATGATGGTGCCTTGATAGTTCAGCTTCAGGAAGGGCAGTACACCTTCAAAAAAGGAGTCCGAAGTTGAACAGAAAGATTTGTTAAGCCTTGGTTGTTGAGAGGAAACTACCCTGCAAACCTTGCAGTGCTCCATCACTGAGGCAGCAGGGACCAATTGAACTGGGGTAAGTGCCACCTCCAGAGTAACCTGAAGGATCCCAAATCTCTTGCTGTCTTTGAAACAGGGTACTGTGCTTCTGCCAGGACAGAGGGAGATGGTACAGCATTTGCCTTTTCATCTGCTCTATCAAACCTCATCCTCGATGTGGCTGGCAGTGGTGAGCATAGCTGCCTGTTGCTGCAGCTCCAGGGCTCAAGCTGTATGAAGAGGGATGAGGAGTCAAATGTGATGGTAGGGTCTTTCTGTGTGGTTTCCACTTCTGCAGTGCCAAGTAGTCACCAAGCACTCATTGTCGATGTGGGAGGATTCCTATCAGATGCTTGGTCAGTCTGAATCAGCAAGGCTGTGTTGATGTGGACCAGCTGCAGGCTGGCCCCTCCTGCACTCTTGGTTGTGCTCAGTACCAGCTAAGAACCAAGAGAAGATGATACAAGTAGAAAAGCGGGGGAAAAAAAACTTTGCTGCCTGAGAAAAAAAAGCTTTACTGCTCTGCTTATTGCCAGTTTCTTTGTGGGCAAAGCCAGAAGCATGGCCAGGGTTTGTTTGACTAGCTCAGCTTTTCCAGGGAAGACCCAGGGTCTTTGTATCTCTTAGGACCTGGTGTATTGGGTTTGTGTAGCAAGGCTTTGGTAGCGGGGGGGGACTACAGGGGTGGCTTCTGTGAGAAGCTGCTAGAAGCTTCCCCTGTGTCTGATAGAGCCAATGCCAGCCAGCTCCAAGA